>CM040238.1:236608160-237008160 GCA_022545495.1 Chrysanthemum lavandulifolium | reverse complement strand
TCAACAATAGTTGTTGTAGCGTGTGTATCGGTGTAAGAGTAGTATCGAGTTGAGCGGAAAGCAGCGGATACACCGGAGCACGCTCATCAATATCGTCACCGCACAATGGAGCAAAGAGTCTTTCCATTTGTTGACGAGTGGTGGGGCTTTGTGCGGTGATGATAGAGTTTGAGGAAGTTTAAGCGGTTGTGACCGTGTTCCAAGTTATATACTCGAAGCCATTTTCGTAAGTTCATCAAAATGAGCATGAATCGTTTCCATAACTGCTTTGTCTGACGATTCGCATCCAGTAACCTTTAGAATTCTCACAATATCCAATAAAGATGCCAATGTCGACTTTGGCTTTGAGCTTTCAAAATCATCACGATCATTATTCGGATAGCATAGGGATCCAAATACATGAAAGTGTTTGAGATTCGTTTATGGTTGTGGAGAAGCTCAAAAGGTGTTCTGTCATGGCGTTTAGTAATCATAGAACGGTTTTGAGTATAGCATGCACGATGATCTACACGCCCATAAGTAATCTGGAAGTTTAGCATTGATTAACATTGTTCTTGCAGCTTCCACAAATTTCGGTTTCGTCTTTCAAAGAACTCCGCTTTGTTCGGTGTACGTGCAATAGATGTCGATGCTCAATTCCCACTTCTCATAAAATTCTCGTAGAGTTTGGTTAACAAATTCAGTTCCTTTGTGCATTCGACGGCGGACGGTGTTCGGAGTCGAACTTGAATTTTGTGAGAAGGTGATGATCATTTGTGGAGCTTGGTATTTGCTTCAAAGAAAGTAAACCCAAGTCCATCGTGAATAGTCATCAACAATTACTAAGATGTAGCGTTTGCCATTGATCGTTTGCACGCGATCGGGCCACACAAATCCATGTGAAGAAGATGAAGCACATGTTGAGAGTCAGTGTTCCACCTTTGAAGGAAAATGAGCACGAGTGCTTTTCCCTTGTTCATGTCGAGCAAAGGTGATCTTTAGAATATCGGAATCGTGGGAGACCTTCAACTAGTTTGTGTCGAGCAAGATTGGTTATAGTTTAAAAGTTTAAATGTGATAGACGACGGTGCCATAGCCATGATTTTGTTGACGTTGCCCCTTGAAAGTAAGCAGATGGGAGATGAAGCAACCATGTCTTGCATAAAGATAGTGTAAAGACTTGAGTTACGCGAGCCAGACATAAGGTCATTTCCTTGTAGATCACGAATGAAACAAGATTTCTCCCTGAAAGCAACCTCCAAATCTCCATCATAGAACTGACCTACGGAAAACAAATTGTGACCGAGGCCTTCCACATAATAAACCCTGCTAATTTGGATGTTCCTATTGATATAGTCTCCGTAGCCCATGATAGTCGCAAGTGATCATTCGAACTGACGGTGCCAATGAACTTTGCGATAAAGTTTGATAACATTTAAGGTTGCTCGTCATGTGCTCGGGAACATCCGCTATCAACAATCCATAGAATGATCTGTATCACCGCATTACACAGAAGACACGGATGGAATAGAAGTAGATGTGGAACCCGAAATGTTAGAGGGTTCCAGAGCGATAGAGTAGACATACACACATCAATAACTTTAGGCATCCATTTAAATCCTAGTGTGTTATATATCCATTTCGCCATCTCCAACTAGTATTTGCTTTAGTCTTAGTGAATGCACTAGGTGGTACTACATTCCTAGGAGGTGAAACTAGAGCTACAGGACAAAGAATGCGTTTCTTAGAATTTAAAGAGGGTGGTTTACCAAGCCTGAGACTTAGAAAGATTAGTGGGCCTAGAGGTATTCCGATTCTTAGGATTCCGTGGCGAGAGATGATAGCTTTAGCAATACATTTGTCATGACAATCGAATTCATACTTTTATGACAAATAACACAAGGTGCATCGATTGAATATCAAAAGTACTTAAAGGTTTAGCATTCGTTACATCACTATTTCTATTACATTTGCCGGACGCAATATCTATAGTGGAAGCAACGTGAGTCTTATTCATAGTCCTAGGGTGTTCTTCACTTTAGCATTCCCTATTGATCTTTTCTTAGGTCGCAACTTCCTATTCTTGATGTAGTGCCCTAGGCCGTGAAGTGCGGACGCTTGGAAAAGAGGCAACTATTCTGTTTCAAGAGAAGGAAGCACGTTAGCAACTTGTGTTTTGGCGAAGGCATTCTAGGTTCACGATTACTAAGTGTTCTTGGTGCTATTTTCTTAATCACGGTGGCGGAAGTTGTTCATACTTTCCTAACATTTCTCTTAACTTAAAGATAGTGTGAATCAAATCTTGATTTTCGAGCGAATGTTACCAAAGAAATGCATTACTTTCTAGTGTGTGCAAGATAGTGATCAAGTTCGTTTGATGCTTCATGACGAGTCTTATTGAGTAAATCAAATATGACACCATATTCTGTTTAACTTTACAAGTTCTTGTTCATATTTTGAGATTTGACTTTTCAAAGACACGCTTTGATCATCCGGTTGCTTAGATTTTGGATTAAAATTGTTTGATTGCAACTGGTGGATTTTGTTTTGCAAAGTAAGTTCACGATTTTGACAATCTTTTGACACCATTGAAGACGACGTTTTGCATTTGAAAGCTCGTGTAAGAGACGTTCGTTTTCAACTTTTAAAGACTCGATCGAAGCACATTATCAAGATTCTCAAGAGTTTTAACATTATCAACGATGTCGGCAGAGATATAATCAAATGCATGTGGCAAGGAATTGAATAACACAATATTATGGATATCAAAGACAGATAACATCTTTCAAGAGTCGATCAACATCTTTTCTCAACATTTTCTTTTCGTTTAGTATTAGAAATAGATGTTTCTATTTTCTCAAAACGACCTTCATCACTCCAAGTTCCTTATGAAGGCCCGTTCCAAGACAATGCACAATTTTTCAAATTTTTAACATTTGGTAAAAGATTTTTCGAAAAATGTCTCTTTGTTGAACTTTGATTTCGTAATGATATTCTATCTCATGTTGTAAAGTTTTGAGGTCACCATGAAAATGTCAAAATATCTAAGAATTTTGCGATTTTCGGTTTGAGTTTACTTCATCGATGGAAGGTAAAAGACCATAAATTTGTGCATAATCCGGTTGGGGATTAGCATTAGAAGACTCGAACGTTTTATGATAACCCTTGGTGTGTTAGAAGAATCCGTTGGTGTGACGAAAGTGACCGGTTTGAATAATTAAGAGGTTTGTTGTTAACAATGCTTTTAATTTTGATCGACTCGTCTTTCGCATCTAATTCCTCTTGACGATGATATTCAACAACACTCATAATAGAATTATCAATTTTATATTTTGCTTTGAAACTTGAGGATTTGGTTTGAATGCTTTGGTTGAAAACTTAGGTTTGTAATCGCAAGATTTGGTACATATCCATTTGGATTGGGTTTAAAGTAAACTTTTCAATAGCGATTCTTGACTCACCATGTTTGTAAACAACAGTTTTAAACTCTTTAAATTTGTTTTGCAAGCCGATAATTTCTTCAAGATGATCATCTATTCGTTTCGTTGAATGCTTTTTGTATGCAGAGAACTGTTTTGATAAGTTAACAACTCACCTTAGCTTTCGATTTTCCAAGGTGAGGCGTTAATTTGTTTTTTATGTTCATGTTTCAGTTGTTCTATTTCGGACAACAAAGCATTCTTCAAAGCGGCTAGATCACGCATCTGTCTCTCTAAATATTTTTCGTTTTGATGAGATTTAGTAAAGGTTGCTTCAAAACCTTTTCACATTTTTATTGAGTTTTGAAAATTTGAGTTGCTTTTGTAAACATTCAAAATCCTTGGTTAACAGTGCATTTTACTTTTTAAGTCACGATTAATTGCACGACATTCTTCCACTATGGTTTGTTGGTCTTGTATTAAGCGAGCAAAAACTGGATGAGGCAAAAGTTTGGCGTGTTCAACGTGAGTCACAACATGATCATTACTTAGATTCTCAAGTATAACCACGGAGTTAATTTGATTATCAATGGAAACCATAAGGTCATCTTGATCGTCAAATGTAACTACGGGGTCTAATAGAAAATCGTCGGAATGAGATGTGGATGACTCATTTTGAACATTTTGAGCCTTGCCGGATTCAAATATTGGCGGAGATATTAGATCGAGATAAATATGGTTTGTTCGGTACGAGACAAGCCATCGATGTCATACACCGGGCCTGTCTCACTCATGTGTAGCTCATGCATATTAGCCATCAACATAACAATTGCATTGGCCTGCAAGTCCTCCATATCATCATTTGATTCTACATCCGCCATAAAGCTCTATTCTTTGTCATGTGAGTTCCACCACTTCATCCTTAAGAGCCAAAAGAAGAGCCTCTTTGTGCTAAGCACCGCCCTAGTCCTCGGCTTTGGGCATGCATTAGCCAGTGTCCCTTCTCATTGCGCTTGTAGCATCGAAGACCATTCAACCCATTCGAGCATTTCCTGTTCCACCACTTGAGCTCGTTGTTATTCCTACCCATAGCATTAAACCCTTGACCACCGCCCATCGACGACCATAACCACGATTCTCGAACTTCACTCGTCCATTGTTCACAACAACTGATTTCGTGTGTTAGATGAGGAGCGAATACGATTGTTGGATTTGTTGGTATAACGGCTAAAAACATTAGCTATCATAACAAATCCTTGTTGTAATGCTTCGAATGGATAAGATTCCTCATTAGCTTAACTGACAAATGCTTGAGCATTGTTGTTGTTATATGGAACCAATTGATTATGTTGAGATTGTTGTGATTGATCATTTGGTGTGATAGTGGCAGTTGGTTGAGTTCTTTGGTTGAGGAGGATAACTGCTTTGAGCATACAAGGCAAGTTGTTGATTTTCCGGATGTGAAGGTGAAGCAATTTGAGCACGGAGAATCCTTTCCTATCAACTTCCTTTTCATGAGGCTTCAAATAGTTGTACAACAATCCGTATGTAGAATGATGCATGTTCTTCGCTTGACGGAGAAAATGACATACTTCTCCCATTCGGGACCAAGACTACTCAGAACTTAGTATTAACGCAATTCTTGGCATGATGATGTTGTGTTTATCCAAATCATTGATGATGTATGAGAATCGATGATGATAAGACTCTAGTGTCTCTCCAGGTTCAATCAAGAAGTGTTCATAAGCCAAGTAGATTTTGGATTCCATATTCTCCGATTGAGTGCGAGATCCTTCCATAAGTAGATGAATGTGTTCCCAAATTGCCTTTGCGTCTTTTGAGCATCAACACTTGAATAATTGGGTTTGGTAATCCTAAAGGATATATTGCATTGCAAGCTCATCAGTGCATAGTGTAGAAGTTCTTCCGGGTTCAGTGTCCGCAATGAGCAATGTTTGATTGTTCATCCTTGGTGGATTAGCATTTGGATCTCCGGGCACAATGACGGTAGGCATTTGAAATGGACCTTCCAAGATAACCTTCTTTAAGAACTTTCCATGTGGCTTCTTGGATCACAAAACCTAAAGAACCTAATTACCCATTGATCGTAGTTTCGGAGTGAGCATTGGAGGTCTATCAAGTGATCCACCTCATGAATTGATTGTTGGTCGCTTAAAGCTTCACATCTTTGCAAACCAAGTGGGTTCCTTCATAGTGTTCCTTGATGGATGTTGATTGAAATCGTTTATGTAGGGTTGAACTTGAAGACTTGGTGGTGTTTGAACCATTTGTGGTGGATGAATCGCCCAAGTTGTGGAGTATGTTGTTGATTAAATTGTTGTTGATAAATTGCTTGTTGTTGATTCCATTGTTGATGTTGTGGACTTAGTTGTTGTTGTCGTTGAGAATAAGTGTAAGGAAATAGTTAGAGTATGGTGGTTGTGACATGTTGAAAACTTGTGTTGGTAAAATGGATCTTTGTAGTCGAATGAACCTTTGTTGATGAAGTATCCTTAGGCGTAGAAATCACAATAAACCAAGTAACACTTATGCGTAAAACACCAAAGTTACGGCTGTAATGACAAAAGTTACGCGTAGGTTTAGCTTACGCGTAAGAAGGAAAAAGCACTAAAGTTATGCGCGTAAACAGAAGTTAGGCGTAGGATTACCTTATGCGTAAGACTAGGCTTAGCGTAAGATGAATCTTATCGTGGATGTTCTACGCGTAAGCTTATGCTTAGGCGTAAGTTTGGGGTTTGCCTAAATGATCTTTTACACTATCACGAAGGCAAAAGATATCCCAAGTCGACGTATTTTCAGGCTTATCCAAGCAAGAAAACATGGAGTAAACCACGGGCTCAAGATCAAACCAAGGAGTGAGTTACGCGTAAGTTTAGGGTTTCACTTACGTGTAGGACTACGCCGTAAAGTGACTTTTGCCCAAAGATGTTTCTAAACCAGATTTTGTGATGAGAAAGCTTCAATATCACCAAAATAACACAAAAGTGTGAAACTTGATGAACCAAAATGTCTAAAACAGTTATGCGTGACGCGAAACCCTCGTTAAAAACCAAGCTCAAAACGTTTATCCACGCAGAAGTTTGAAACTTTTGCCAAAAGCATTATTTTAACACCTTAAAACATTGAAAGTACAAGAATCTTGGATTCAAACGTGTAAAAATTTGTGTTTTTAAGCGAACCAAAGTATCAAACCACGCACGTATGTTCTACGCGTAGGACCAAAACCCACTTCAAGAACAATACGTTCACCCAACTATTTGGCGATTGATACCACTGTTAGGTCACTAGTTTTACAACACAAGCATCAATGAAAGAAATAGAGAAGAGATAGAGGTCGGTTGAACAAGTATCCAAACACACACACACGATATACTATAATGGTTAAGCGTAGAGAGTGAGTGAAAGAAATAAATTGAACAACCAACCCTTAAGTGAGGGTTATTACATAGTATTTATAGGAGGGAAGCTAGGGCAACACTCCTAGTCCCTTCCTTTCTCCTATGGGCTTAGGCCTAAGCTCATGGGCCTTCTACATAAGCTTAAGGCTAATAACAAACATAAAGGCCATAATTAAGCTAACTATTACATATGAATTACTAACACTTGATTTAGGTTTAGGAGTGATTCCAACAGATGTCAAAGTAAAATGACTAATATGTAAATATTGTTAGAGTAGAAGGACTACTATTGTAAACTTAGTCTATATAGTCAATTGACTTCTTGTTGAAAGGCAGTGAATGAGAATAATAGATTTTCCTCTCTCATTTTCTCTGTTTCATTTTTCTATTTCATTTCTTGATCTATTGATCTCCATTGTTGACATGGTATCAGAGAATTCAACAATGGCAGATTAAGTCGTTTTCTTTAGTCTGTTACACTGTGTGTTGTGTAATTTTGTGTGTTGTTCATGTTTCCGCACCAAAATTAGTCAAAATCAGTCAAAATTAGGTCAAAATTGGGGATTTTTTGATCAATCAAGATGTCTGCTCCTGCTGTTAATCACAATGCACCTGCTATTTTCCAAAATCTGTTGTATTTGCATCCTTCAGATGGTCCAAGTTCCTTAACGGTTCAAGAAAAGCTTGTGGGATCTCAAAACTATCGTGCTTGACGAAGAGCTATTGAGATTGGGCTTTCTACTAAAAGGAAGTTAGGATTCATAAGAGGTACTGTTACTCGTTCTGAAACTGATGTGAATCTTGCTGAGTTGTGGGATACATGCAATAATATGGTAATATGCTGGATCTTGGGATCAGTTAGCGAGTCTATTGCTAGATCCATCATGTTTGTTGATACAACTAGTGCTATGTGGTCTCAGTTAGAGAAAAGATTTGCATTAAGTGATGGCTCAAGAAAGTACAAATTGAATAAAGATTGTTATGCTATAAGTCAATCAGGTGGTTCTATAAGTGAGTATTTCACAAAGATGAAGTGTGTTTGGGAAGAACTGGATAATGTGAATGTGTTGCCATCCATTACTGTTACACCAGAGATTACTGTGTTCTTGAATGCTTTGAATCAGCAAAAGGAAAAGCAAAGATTGTTTCAATTTCTAAATGGTCTTGATGAACACTATAGTAACTTGAGAACTCAAGTGTTGTTAATGGTTCCTTTACCAAGTGTAGAAACAGCTTGTTCTATGTTACAGCAAGAAGAATCTCAAAGGGTGTTGTTTGGATCAAGTCATTTGGAGTCAACTACTTTGTATAGTAAAGGAGTAGTGAAAGACAAGGGACTGATTCAAGAAAAATGTGGAATATGTGGTTTCAAATGGCATCCTCCTGAGAAGTGTTGGGAAAAGGTTGGATATCAATCTTGGCATCCTAAGTTCAAGATGAATGCAAATAGAGGTGTTAGGCAAAATGTGCAAGTCAAGAATCAGTTTGTTTCAAAGACTGCTGCTCATGTTGAAAGTGGTAATATCATCTTTACACCTCAGCAATTTGAACAACTGTTGATAAGTGTTCAACAGATGAAGGTGGATGTTGAAGCAGATGATGTATTTGGTCACCAATTTGCAGCAGGTATAGCATGTCTTAATAGTCAATTAGATATGTTAGATCCGTTAAGACCGATATATGATACCGGTGCTAGTGATCATATGACACCGATAATGACCAAATTTATGATCCATATTTGCTCAAAATTAAGCCACAGATAAAGTTACCAAATGGAAATACTTCTGTCATTTCTCATGTGGGCAAGGTTAAACTGAATAATAGATTGTTACTCAAAGATGTCTTAGTGGTACCATCTTTCAAGTTTAGTCTATTGTCTGTTCCAAAATTGACTGAGGATTCTCAGTATGTTGTGTCCTTTTATCCAAAGTTATGTGTTGTTCAGGACTTGGCAACCAAGAAGGTGAAAGGACTGGGTAAGAAGAAATCTGGTTTGTATCATCTGGTTAATGTTCCACTTGAAGAGGTTGATGCTTGTTTACTTCCTTGATAACATCTACTCTTGGTAAATTTGTAATGTCTGCTATAACTCATCCCGTAAGTAATTACATTTTTCAAATAAAGCTTCATATGGATTGTGGCATCATAGACAAGGACATGTCTCTGATTCCAAATTGAAATATATGAAAGATTTACCAGTTGTTGTGACAAAACTAGTGCAGATAATTGTATGTTCTGTCCAATGGCTAAATTTTCAAAGTTACCTTATCCTTTAAGTCAGTCTCATAAGTCTGCAGTCTTTGATATGGTTCATATGGATATTTGGGGACCCTATAGAGTTCCAACTGATGGCAAGTTCAAGTACTTCTTGACTATTATAGATGACTGTAGCAGAGTAACTTGGACTTATCTACTGATTAATAAGTCTGATAGTTTTGTTGCTTTGAAAGTGTTTCTCAGTTATGTTTCAAACCATTTTGATAAGAGAGTCAAAGTTATAAGATCAGATAATGCTCTTGAGTTTGTGTAGGGAGAATGTGGAGCCTCTTTGTCACATTTAGGAATTGAACACCAAACCTCATGTGCAGATAGACCTCAACAAAATGGTAGGGTGGAAAGAAAACATAGACATATTCTGGATACTGCTAGAGCATTGAGATTGCACTTTCACTTACCTTTGAAGTTTTGGGGAGAATGTGTCACCACTGCTACTACTTTAATCAACATTTTGCCATCTATGGTCTTAACAACAAGACACCATATGAGGTTTTGCTTCAAAAGAAACCTTCATATGATCATCTAAAGGTATTTGGATGTTTTTAAAGAGTGAGTAATCCAGCTAGAACAACTGATAAATTTGAATCCAGAGGTGTCCCATGTGTTTTTATTGGATATCCTACTCTTCCAAAGGGTTACAAGTTCTATAATTTGCAGAATCATACCAAGTTTGTGTCCAGAGATGCAGTGTTCTATGAAAAAAATTTCCCATATTCTGCAACAAGTATTCAACAGTTCTTATCACCATTACCTACTACCTTACCTTGTCAATTTTCCCCTCTGGATGTTGTTGATGAGCAATTGAATATTCCAGCAACACAATCTAATGCTCAGCCTACTTTTCAAACAAATTCTACTCCTACACTGAATACTACTTCTCATATTCCTACTAGAAGGTCTGCTAGAATTCCTACTGTTCCAACAAAGTTAAAAGATTATGTCCTATCTCATGTACCAAGAGCAAATCAAGTATGTAAAACATCTCTTATGCCAGATTTTCAAGCCTTTGTTACAGCTTTGGTAGCTCAACAGGATCCTAAATCTTTTAAAGAAGCTGGAAAGGACCTTGGTTGGTGCAAAGCTATGGATTCTGAGTTACATGCTCTTGATGAAAATGGCACATGGGAAGTTACTGAATTGCCATTTGGAAAGAAAGCTATTGGTAGTCATTGGTTGTTCAAAACAAAACTCAAAGCTGATGGAACAGTGGAAAGAAAAAAGGCTAGATTAGTGATACAAGGAAACAGACAAAGACATGGAGTGGACTATAAAGAGACTTTTGCTCCAGTGGCTAAGATGGTTACTGTTAGATCACTTTTGGCTATAGCAGCTCTAAAGGATTGGTACACATGTCAAATGGATGTGTCTAATGCTTTTTTACATGGTGACTTGCAAGAGGAAGTATATATGAGACCTCATTTAGGTTATTCTGGAAAGGGGGAGTCTGTATCTGAAACTTCATCCTTATCTCCTAATCTGGTATGTAAGCTTAAGTAGAGCTTGTATGGGCTGAAACAAGCTCCAAGACAGTGGTTCTCCAAACTATCCACTGCTCTTATATCCTTTGGATTTGTACAATCTAAAACAGATTATTCCTTGTTCACAAAGAAGAAAGAGTCCAAGTTTACTGCAGTCCTAGTGTATGTAGATGATTTGCTCATTACAAATGATGAGACTCAAATAGCTGAGCTTAAATCTCAGCTTAGCTCAGTATTTCATATGAAAGACTTGGGAGAGCTCAATTACTTTCTTGGTCTGGAAGTCTCAAGGACTGGTCAAGGAATTTTTATTTCTCAAAATAAGTATGCTTTGGATCTTCTTAAAGAAGCTGGTGTTATGTCTAGTAAACCATACAAGCTACCTATGGATCCTCATTTAAAGTTACAGATGGACATAGGTACTCCTCTTTCAGATCCAGAAGTGTACAGAAGATTGATTGGAAAGCTGATTTATCTAACCATAACCAGGCATGATATTGGTTATGATGTATAGCTACTCAGTCAGTTTATGCAATCTCCAACATCTGTTCATATGCAGGCAGTAAAACATTTGTTGAGATATGTTTTGTTGTGTCCAAATCAAGGTATTTTGTTGGCTAAAGACTCTGCAGTTCAATTAAAAGCCTATTGTGATTCTGACTGGGCTAGTTGTCCATTTTCAAGAAGATCAACTACTGGTTATTGTGTGCTCTTGGGTGATTCTCCAATTGCATGGAAGTCAAAGAAGCAAGTTGTGGTTTCTAGGTCTTCTGCAGAGGCAGAATACAGAGCTATGGCTATGACATGCTGTGAAGTTACATGGTTAGTTAGTCTGCTAAAGGATTTGGGGATCAAAGATTTGCAACCAGTGGACTTGTTTTGTGATAATCAAGCAGCTCTATACATTGCAGCTAATCCAGTTTTTCATGCTAGAACCAAGCATATTGAAGTGGATTGTCACTATGTAAGAGATCAGTTGAAAGAATGGAAGATTAATCCTACATATGTCAACACCAAATCTCAGCTTGCTGATGTTTTCACTAAAACTGTTGCAGTAGATCAGCAGAATAGTTTGTTGTCCAAGTTGGGAGTTTGAGTTCCACCACTCTCAACTTGAGGGGGAGTGTCAAAGTAAAAGGACTAATATGTAAATATTGTTAGAGTAGAAGGACTACTATTGTAAACTTAGTCTATATAGTCAATTGACTTCTTGTTGAAAGGCAATGAATGAGAATAACAGATTTTCCTCTCTCATTTTCTCTGTTTCATTTTTCTGCTTCATTTCTTGATCTATTGATCTCCATTGTTGACAAAAGACATACTACATCTTTTGCTTTCATGTTTAACAATTGTCAGTAGTTTAACAATCTATTTATCGAATGCTACTCAACCAAATCATACATATAACAGTAATAAAGTTCCGTGGGTAGCTTTGAAGGTAGGCTTCATCATTGCATTCGTCGCCATATAGATGCCATTTGATTGCAAAACATAATAACCATAAGTGATACTAAATGAATCTAAAATTTACAAAAAATAGATTAATGCCTTTTTAGTTGCAAACAAGAACACACCTGAACTAAATAATACTCACACATTTCTTTTAGGTGTTATGAGAAAATCATACTACTCCTATATAACAAGAAAGGTCATGTTAATCCATGTTTTCCACATCATAGGTTGTATGTGAGGGTTGGAGTTGGTTTTTTACACCAAAATATCGAAATCGGTGTTTTGGTGTTAACATTGGAAATGGTCGAACATAGAATATAGCCATAATAACAATTACTTAAAGGTTTTTCCTAACATGTGTCCGCTAAGTACATATTATCATGTACTACGTATTAAATGAACACATATTTTTCTTTTATATTAAAAATCGCATTTAAAGAATAGTAATTATAGCTAAAAATTACCTTAATTATATGCATTTCACAACTTAATCAACTTTTTTTTTGGTTAACATTGATTTTCGATCTTTTGATCGACTAATCCACGAGGTTTGAACCTATCGCTACACAAACTCAAACCGAATAAGCCTTCCCTAAGTTCTTTTGCTACTAGACCACCCCTGAGTGGTTATGACTTGAATCATTATTTATATGTCTTTTGACCATTGAGCACATATTAGCAAAACTCGTAATAAATCCGGCTCTGACTATATAATAGAATGGATGATGTATTGATGTATATATTTTTCTCAGTTTTGAGTTAAAATCAAACATCTAAATCGTGACCACGAGTCAATCATTGACCTCACTGGCTCACACTAATTCATATATGGGATTATCGTTGTGTGCGTGAGCAACTCATGTCAAAGGTTAAATGGTTATGTAGTAACAATAATAAAGACGAAAACAACACATGTCACGAAGACGAAATAATAAAACTAAGAAAAAAATGATGAGTGATTAGAATAGGCTAAAGGACTACAAATAGTAAAGATTATTGTACAATACATTAGCTCAAGGTTATTCTACTCAATTTTTTTTTTTTAAATTATTCTTGAGTATACATTTTTGGACACAACTAATTTAGCTACATATATGCTGGGATTTTTTTAAATCTATTGCTCAACTTTTGAAGATTGTAATTCACTCACGATTGTGTGTGATGCGTTCGATCCCTTCTACAATTTCATCAGTTATTCACTCCTCCTAGAAAGGAGGGATCGTGTTTAGTGAAATGATTAGCACCCATTGACAATTTAGTTGATAGTCACTCTAGAGTGAATGGAAAAGAACCTGCGTACAAATTTAGTTTTCTCTAGAAAGGAGGGACTTTGTTCACTTTCGTGAAATGATTAGCATTCGTTGCCAATCTAGTTGATTTTCACTCTAGAACGTATGAAAAAGATGTTCTGTGCAAATTTAGTTTTCTCCAACATCTGAATCCGAAATTTACAAAAGAAATCAGATTCATGCAGTTGCAAACACATAACGTCTACGTCTAGCATCACATGCTCTTGAACTAAACAACACTCACTTTCTTATATGGTGTTATGCAAATACTATATTCAACAAACAAGGTCATGCAATTAAGATGGTTGGCACATCATCAGATGCATGTGAGGGTTAAGATTTCATGAACCTTAAGTGGGGCATATAAGGTTGCAAAAGTATAATTTTATATATTTTTTTTTCAAAAGTGAAAATTTGCGTATGATTTATCTTACAAGTTTTTATTGCAAAAAGTACAATGCTTTTTAACTAAGAATTCGTAGGAGCGAGCTTAACATTTTAATCCACCAGCTTGTCTTACCTATCGAACCTCCAACTTGTTTGTATTGAGTCAATTAACTTGTCGATCGAGTTTATGTTGTGTGTAAATGGAGTTAGGCTTATTTTGATCCGGAAAATCCACTAAAGTTTCCACTCTCAGATTATATTTGACAAAAAGAATACCTGTTAATTAGTTGGAGTTGTGTAAGTTGCAGCTTTAAGTTGTATCATTTTTATCTTGTTAAATCGTTTTGGTAACAAGCTGTAACATCAACATGTAGTACTACTTAGAGGCTAAACTAAAGGTTAAACGATTTTTTGTTAGTAGTTTAAATAAAATCTTGGAACAAATTCTAAAACCTGAACACTCGATATCAAACAAACTTTGAATTCTAAAAGCTTCTCCGTAATTGGTTTAAAAGACATGTTTTTTTAACACAAGCAACGTATTAGTTTTCATTTTTTATTTCGATGTAGATTCATAGAAACTAAAAAAGTTAAATATGTAACATTGTATCTATTTTGTTTTCTCATCAAACACACGCATTTTTGCCTAAAATTTTGTACGCATAGATTCATGATTTCATTAAATTATTTGTATCTGTATATGATTTTGGGATTAATTTGTTTTGCTGTTGCGCGTTATCTTTGAATATATGTGAAATGAATTAGGTCGAATAAGAAACATTTGGTTGATATTTAAATGTACCGCTTTTGGTAATGCTGGAAATGAAATTAAATTAAACGGTCATCCTTTTTCATTTTTATGCTTTTTTGTTGATGATATGTTATGCTTGCGAAAACAAGAATGGTAAATCATGAGACCACTTGTATTTATATAAACGCTTAACAAGCATGCTAATAACGAAACAACACTTATGTCATGGTTACTGGATAACGCATTGTTTGCCAACCAAACCACTCTTGATCCTAACTGAGATCACCCTTGTCCACCAATGACCAGCCTTAACCACTCTTGATCCTAACTGAGATCACCAACTTCACTGACCAATTCACCATTAAAGCTTGTAGAAACCAGTTTGATGATTAAGGTCACCTAAAATGAACAAACGTACTGAACGAACATGCTGAACTTAATAAAACTTGCAAACTTGAACTTAATAATGAACCAACATACTACTGAACGAACATGCTGAACGAACACGTTGAACTTACTAACGAACACTCTGAACTTAATACTACTGAACCAGCATACTACTGAACCAACATACTGAACTTACTCGACAAACATGCTGAACTTAATACCCGTTGAACCATGTCTCTGAACCAAGCAGCAGAACCAAGCCGCTGAACCAACCCCGCTGAAACAACCGCACGCGCTGAAAAAACACGATTTACAGTAACAACCACTACGGTTATCTCAGCCTAATTTTATCGAAACTGCACCTAAGAAAAACACAAATAACCACTCTTTTCTAGTCATCGGCGTTTTGCAAACAATAATCAAATGAAACACTCCAAAACTAAAGCCCACACATTGTCTAAACAACCTATTTCAACCTGAAGCCATTTTTACCCATCAACCAACCCGCCATATATCAGTACCTACATATAGTATAGACTAAATTTGATTAATAACACGTACACATAAACATAAATATGAGTATATTAATTGAAATAAACCTGATTTCATTAGCAGGCTGAAGTAATCGCTCGCCAACTTCCTCGATTCCCAAAAACACGAAATTAACTTCCTTTTTTTGCCAGCATAAACCCAATCAGCATTAGCAGGCTCGCATCTGCATGTTTTCAACAGTTATATCAAAAAATCCAAGTCTTCCTGAAAAATTTCAAAACTATCAAAATAAAATGTAGTTTTTGTAAATCATATTTAACAGTAACACACTTAAAATACCATACTGTAAGTTGGACAAAAGAAAAACCATTTTTCCGCTTCGATGGTTGATCCACTACTGCAAAATCATAAGTAAATCAAATAAAATATTAAAAAAAAATTCAATCAATCTTTGGACCATATGGGGGTGTTTGGGAGTGCTTACCAAAACTGCTTATTTGCTAATTGCTTTTTAGACCTGACATAGTGGGTATTGATATGATCAAATCATGTATTTTAAAAGGATTATTTGATAAATCAATTAGGTTGTTATAAAAATCAATTTATGCCCAAACCAAATTAGGAAACAATTTATTTAAAATAAATAAATTGTAATCATAAAACAGGTATCCTAAAATTAGGAAACAATTGGGTCTAAATCAATGGAAGAAACACGGTATCATAAAACACGGTACCCTTAAATTGAGGAATAATGTATAGTACCAAAAAAAAAACCCTTTTAACTAATGATCTGTACCCAACCATAAACATAAAAAACTTAAAATTTTTACTAATGATCTGTACCCTTAAATTGCATAAACAAATGGGGAATAATGTATAGTAAAAAAAAAAAAAAACCAATCAATAGATGAATCAAAGAGTAGATGACACCCAACATAGATAAAAAAAAATACCTTCAGAGATCTCACTTACATATATCTCATAATGATGACGATAATAAGAAATTGCAAAGATAAAATTGGGTGAAAAAACTTACCAACAATCTCACAAAATTATCAATTTTAAAAGGTGAAACCACAAATTAATCTATAAACCAATAAGGGGGACTCAGGATTTACAGTTGGAGTGTATAATTTTTCATCGGTTAGATGTTATTTAAAATCATAGATGGTAACCTTGATTGATTTTCGGTTTCTTTTGAATGAGGGTTTGCTAAAAAATACTGAATGAGGATTGAAATTTCAAGTAAATGGGTGATAGAAATTAATTGTATATATGACGTGGCAATAATGAGGTGGCTTAAATGACGTGGCTTTAAGTGCCAAGGTGGATTAAATGATGTGGCAGAAATTTCAAAAAAAACTTGTTTATTATATATATATATAGATTTATTTTAATATAGATAATCATATATGTAGTGGTTCTCACAAGTTTTTATTGCAAAAAAAATTGGAGCTCTTAGGTTTAAAAGCATGTTTCGAATATATGCATAAGTACTCCGGTTAAGAAAGTACGAAGGGATTACACAAACCACGCCTTTGTAAAAAAAATCATTAAAATGTACTAGTAGCTTATAAGTTAAGAATCTGTAAGAGTTGGTTAAACAGTTAGACCCACGAACCCGTTTAACTCATGTTACTATCAACTCGTTTATATAAACGGGTCAAACTAGCCTTGTTCATACTACGTTAAAAAAAGGTTGGCTTGTTTTGATCCGGTAGTACCACTCACATTTCCTACCATATACTATGTTTAACAAAACTTGTCCTAGTTGTAGCTTTAAGCCGTATTTTTATTTGTTATGTTAACACTTTTGGTAACGAGCAGTTAGGGCCAGTTCGGTTAGTTGGAAGATTTAAATTATCCATCGTGGAGCGGGTAATTCATTTTACTACCCGAAATCAAACCGTACTAAACGGGTAACCGAACAAGCGAATACCTGAAATAAGCGGTTAACCACGGTTCATGTCATAATTAGCCATTTTATATGTTTAATTGTGCTCTTTATGAATAAAAATGATCTAGAAAGTAAAATGTCATTTTAGTAAAATTAAATGCTGTAACACAGTAATTAAAGTCATATTAAAGTTGTTCCGTCACAATAATTTCATTTGATAATTATACGTACCATAATTAATAAAATAAATTTATTCGACGTCTATAGGCAACGATCACATTGTTGTTTAGCAAATGTTTACATTAAGAGCAAAAAAATTGTTATACAATAAAAGTTGTGCAATAATATAATCAATATATGTACAATTATTTGAATATTTAGTCAAAAATTTCATGTATATTTTACACGTTTCGGTTTCGTTAACCGCGGATATTTAAAAATAAAAATCGAAACTAGTTTTTTTTTTATTTCGGTTTAAGTTTCTTTGATTACGGATTTGTCGGTATCGGGTTGAGCAGTTCGGCACAATTTGTCGGTTTCTCAAGTTCCATAAACTAAAAAATGTAAAACAAGCATACAAACTGAAAAGCTAAAACACTTCTTTAGTTATAGGGTGTGTTTGTTAAAAGTAGTTGTGAACAATCAGCTGTGAGCAATAGTTGTGAGAAAAAATGAGTAAAACTCACCGCTCATCGCCTAAAAAAATTAGCAAAACTCACTGCTCTTTTGCCAAACGAACATTAAAAATCAAAAAGCTCTTTGCTCACCGCTCATCGCCTCAAAAAGCTCAAAAAAGCTCCGTGCCAAACATAACTATAGTATTCGAGTATGAGCATTTAAACAAAAACGCTTGTTGTCAAATAAACTTTTAATTCTGAACGTTAAACGCGCTAGCTGATAGCCAAACAACCAAACATAGTCGTTGTTTTTCCTTTTTATTGGCTGATGTAGATTTTGAGAAACTAAAAGGGTTGTAAATGTAAAATCACATCTATTTTGGTTTATTTTGGTCTCTCATCAAAATAAGCACAAACACATTTTCCCGTAATTTTATTAAATATTTTTTTCATTACAATTTTAATCAATCACTCATGGCTGAGGTGTTAAATCATATCATTCTATTTATACTATAAAATTTTATTTCTATGAATTGATTTTGATTTGATCTGTGTATTATATTATAGTCTGTTATATGTTATGTGTTATTTTTAGATTTATAGATTTATGATTTGGCTAAATTATGTGTACGATTAGGTTTTCAGTTTTTATATAAGTTTTTTTTGGTATGTTTTATTTATAATGTTTTAGAAATGAAATTAGGTCGAATAATGAAATGATTTTCACTTTTTTGTGTTTAGGTTCAGAAAATATGTGAAATGGAATTACGTCGAATAATCTTCGTTTTGGTGGCGTCGTTTAAGTCATTTGTTGATGATATGTTGTTATTGATCCAACTTTTTGGCTCCAGCAGTAGGCGACATGTATAAAAACCTAAAGCGCTTGTGACTCTATTGAATTGGTTTGTGGTTGGATAACTATTTATACTATTTGCTTTGCGCTATTATTATACACTATTGTCTTACTTGCATTTTAGGCACGGCAAATGTTTTAATTATTTAAATGTACGAACTCACCAACATTATGTTGACGTTTTCAAGTATTCGTTTTCAAGTATTCGTTTTCAAGTATTCATTTTCAGGTATTAACGATAACAATGCTTAGGAAGGAAAAAGTTCATGTCTTGCGTAGTGAGACCTAAGTCGAGACCCTATTGGGTTGTGTTCCCTTGAGAGATTGCATCAGTATTGCTTTATAGACTTCGTTTGTTTTATATGGACTTATTGTATGCTTGTCTCGGGTTATGGGATTTAATAACTTATGATTGTGTTTGTTGTGGTTGCGACTAACCATGACACAAATCTTCACTTGTGTCGGGCTTCGTCATGACATTTGTGTGGATTTTTTATTTAGTAAGTTCTCTAAAGTCTTTATATCAATATGTTATGAAGATTTCGTCCGTCACACTCCGCGTTTCCGCCTTAGATGGGGTATGACAATTATTGAGTATACATTTTTGTACACTACTAGTTTAGCTAAATGTTTTGATTTTTTCAACCTATTGCTTAACTTTTGAAGGTTATAATTCATTCGCGAATGTGTGTGATGCGTTTGATCCGTTGTACAATTTCATCGGTTCTTCACTCCTCCTTGAAAGGAGGGAATGTGTTCACTTTTGTGAACCGATTAGCATTCGTTGTAATCTAGTTGAGAGTCACTCTAGAGTTAACGGAAAAGATTTTCCATACAAATTTAGTTTTCTCTAGAAATGAGTGATTGTATTTAGATAATGATTAGCATTTGTTCCTTAACATTCCAATTCCATAGATAGATTCCAATTTCATCAAAAACATTCCACGAACCAAACGAGGCCTAAAAGAATGAAAAACATTTCGTACAAATTTAGTTTTCTCCAACATCTCAAAATGAATCTATAATTTACAAAAGAAATCCGATTCACGTGGTTGCAAACACATAACGTATATGTCTAGCATCACATGTTGTTGAATTAAACAACACTCACGCTCATTTCTTCTAGTGTTATGCAAATATTATATTTAATAAACAAGGTCATGCAATGTTGAAAGATATTATCTGAGGGCTTATATTGTCATTTGTGCAAATTTGTTTGTGTGTTGTTGTGATGTGCAGGTTAGTAGATGTTAAGTGGATAAAAGTTGAAGGGGCTAAAGTGCAGCTTTATAGAATTTCAAGGGTGCTTCTATCCTAAGTCTTATCTCTGGTCAAGCATTGAAGTCAAGGCTATATAAGCCTCTTATATCTCATTATTAGGGTTAAGAGTTTAGAGTATTCTCTGTGTGTATTCTCACACAGTTGATTCATATCAGTTAGTTGAGATCTTTGTATTCTGTTTCTTTAATTCTTCTGTATTGTAAAAACGCTTATGAAATATCAACCATAAAGGGAGGTTGGTTGGGTTGATACTCATAGTTTTAATCTTTGTATAAAATGTTTCGTTGTGATTTTTTGTTTGATTCAATTGGTATTTTATTTTCTTGGTGTTTGGTGTTTGTTGCACTGTTATTGATTTCTAATTTTGTTTATTGTGTTTGTTTCAGGTACTTTGATTCTGGTTTTCGCTACTTATTGGTTGTTTTGATTGATCTTCTTGATCAATTATTGCTGGATATTGCGTGCACTGTAACACCACTTACGCCTTCTTATAGGTTTTATTTTTCTTAGGTTTTCTAGAAATTGCATGAGACGAAGTGTAGGTTAAGGGATTTTTTGTGTTGGTGGTTGATTAGTTATTGGTGGATTATTTGTGACTGAAGGTGATATAAGGTGTATCTTTTGTTTTTTGTTTTCTTGTTTTCCTTTTGAGTCTTCAATATGGTTATTGAAGATAATAATAAGGAAAAGGCATATGGTTCTAATGATGTTGATCATCTTGATCAATTTGACCCATTGTTTTTGCACAGTAATGATACTAATGGTATACCTTTAATAAGTTTTACACTAAAAGGACCTGAGAATTATAAGATATGGTCTGTTGCTATTAATATAGCAATCCATACTAAAAACAAACTTGGTTTTATAAATGGAAAGATAACAAGACCTGAACATGGTGTTTTTTTGCAAGAACAATGGGATAGGTTCAATTATGTGGTTCTTTCTTGGATTCTTGGATGTGTTTCACAAGATGTGTTTATGGGACAGATTTTCTCAAAAAGTGCTAAAGATGTTTGGGATGAATTAAAAGAGACATATGATCAACAAGATGCTTCCATAATCTTTAATATGCATTATAAAATACATTCATTCACTCAATCTGGAATAACTCTCTCTAAATATTATCATAAGTTCAATGCTCTGTGGAGGCAATATGACTCCCTAGTCAGCCTTCCAGAATGTACTTGTGCTAGTTCTGCTGATTTAAAAGATCATAATAATCTCATCAAACTTATGCAATTTCTCATGGGGTTAAATGAGGTTTATGCTCCTATCAGGAGTATCATCCTCACCACTGACCCTATTTTTGATGTGAAAGGGGCCTTTGCCACCTTGTCCAGGGATGAGTCTCACAGAATTACTTCTAATCACATTACTTCTAAACCTGATAACACTGCTTTTGTTTCTAGGACTAATCCTAGAAACTCTAATTGGTCTACCAATAAGAACACTGCTTTCAATAACAATAATAATAATAATCAGTTCAAAAGGCTAAATAGACCAAACTTGGTCTGCACTCACTATAAAATGAATGGACATACTGCTGATAGGTGTTTTGAATTAGTTAGATATCCTTCTGGTTTTCAAAAGAAAAATAATACTAATCAAAACAATGATAGTAGTAATATTGTTTCAGGGAAAAAAGGATAGGCCTGCTAGTTCATCTAATTCATTCACAGATGATTAGTATAAGAGGCTTATGGCCTTGATCAGTGATAAATCTAGATGCAGCAGTATGCCTGCAAACATTGCAGGTATAAAATGTTTTATAAGTTTTAGTCATTCTAGGTTCTTTAATCATAATACCAACATAAGCACTTATAATTTGTACATTGGTCGGATTATTGATTCTGGTCAAGTCAACATATGACTTACACTGTGTTAAACATGTTTAATGTAATTGATGTATCCAAACTAAATATGACTGTTGGTCATCCTAATGGTACTAAAGCTCAAGTTACTAACATTGGTAGCTTGAAGTTAACAGATAAACTAATCATAACTGATATCTTGGTTGTACCTGGATATCAAGTTAGCTTGTTGTCAGTACACAAGCTTAATAAAGATAATAAATGCAAAGTAATTTATGATGAAGATGTTTGTATTCTTCAGGATTCTGTTCTAAGGACCCCAGATGGGAACTGGTAATCAAAATAATGGACTTTATTTTCTTAATACAGGTAAAAAGTTAATCAATCATAATATTAAAGCTTGTTGTTTATCCAAATGTATATGGCATAACAGACTTGGTCATCCTTCTGATCAAGTTCTGAAAATTCTTAAACACAAACTTAATAGTGAAATGAATAAAAAAAATGATCCTTGTGATGTGTGTCATAAGGCTAAGCAAACTAGAGAACCCTTTCCTCTGAGTGAACATCAAACACTGAAGTTGGACTGATTGTTCATTTAGATGTTTGGGGTCCATACAAAGTGCAAAGTAAAGAAGGGTATAAATATTTTCTGACTGTTGTTGATGATTTTTCAAGAGCTGTTTGGGTGTTCTTGTTAAGGGGGAAAACTGAAGTGTTTTCACATATTGTTACTTTTTATAATTTGATTGAAAATCAGTTTGATAGAACAGTAAAAGTGTTTAGAAGTGACAATGGAACTGAGTTTGTTAATCAGAATATGGATAAATTTTGTAAAGATAAAGGGATTCATCAACAAACTTCATGTTCTTATACCCCTCAACAAAATGGTTTAGCAGAAAGAAAACACAAACACTTATTAAATGTAGCTAGAGCCCTCATGTTTTCGGGGGTTCCTTTGAACATGTGGTCTGAGTGTGTTCTAAATGATGTTTACTTAATTAACAGGACTCCTAGCTCTGTGATGTCTGGAAAAATACCATATGAATTGATATATAAATGTGAACCAAATCTCTCTCTGTTAAAAGTTTTTGGGTGTCTATGTTTTTCAACTGTTTTAAATAATTCTGATAAGTTGTCTTCTAGGTCAGAAAAATGTGTTTTTATTGGTTATTCTTTTAACCAAAAGGGTTACAAGTTGTTCAGTTTAGAAACAAAAAAGGTTTTTTATTCAAGAGATGTGAGATTTTATGAAACTGTTTTTCCTTTTAAACACACATCTGAAAACAAGGATTATGAATTTCATTTTCAAAATACAAATAATCAAAACTTTTTTAATTCTTTCCTAGGGACCTCAGATGATCACTATGATGATAAGAGAGAGAAGGAGTATGGTAAAAAAAAATTGAATTAAGTGAGGGCATAGACCAGTCTTCACTAGGAGGTACTGCTTATGACATCAAAAAGGATGAGGTGGAGCATCCTGATGTCATAGTTGAAGCGGCTAGTGAAGACTTGGAGAATGCTACACTTGAAGATAATGATAAAATATCTGAGGGTGATGATGATTACTATCAAGAGTTTAATGATATGTTTCATGATACTGTTATAACTCCAATGATAACTCCAGACAGACAAGCTAATATCAGAACTTACACCAGAAATTCTAACAGAAAATCAAATATTCATGTTAAATTGAGTGATTATGTTTTAGATGGAAAAGTTAAATATGGTATTGATAAATCTGTTAACTGTAACAAGTTGAGTAAAGAAAATTATGTGTTTTCTACTAGTCTCAATAAATTCATTGAACCTAAAACATGTTATGAAGCTATAAAAGATAACAAATAGATTGATGCCATGAATCTTGAAATAGAAGCTCTTAACAGAAATAACACTTGGGTAATTGTTGAACTCCCTGCTGGGAGAAGAGCAATTGGTTGTAAGTGGGTTTGGAAAATTAAGTATAAGTCTGATGGAAGTGTTGAAAGGTATAAAGCTAGGCTTGTTGCCAAAGGCTATAGTCAAAAGAGGGAATTGATTATGAAGAAACTTTTTCTCTAGTAATTAAAATTGTTACTATTAGGATCATAATTAGTATTGTTGTGCAAAATGGTTGGCCTTTGTTTCAACTTGATATTAACAATGCCTTTTTGTATGGTAAGCTGGAAGAAGATGTTTATAATATGCAGTTACCTGAAGGATATTTTGATAAAAATGATACTAGGGTGTGCAAATTAAATAAATCTTTGTATGGTTTAAAACAAGCACCAAGGAAGTGGAATGAGAAACTTGTTTCTGTGTTAAAAGAAAATGGTTTTTGTCAAAGTAAAAGTGATTTTTCTTTGTTTACAAAAACTGATAAAGATGTGTTTCTTGTTTTACTTGTGTATGTGGATGACATTGTTATTACTAGGAGTAATGTTGGTAAAGATTGAAAAGGTTAAAGATTTTCCAAGAACTAAGTTTCTTATTAAAGATTTGGGAAAGTTAAAATATTTTTTGGGTGTTGAGGTTTTAGAGGATGACAATGGGTTGTATCTTACTCAGAGAAAATACTGCTTAGAGGTACTTGCAGAATTTGGTATGCTTGCTTCTAAACCAAGTAAGACTCCAATAGAATATGTGAATCTCTCTGATAAAAATAAACAGAAAAGTAAAATTAAAGATGAACCTTTACTTGGTGTGAACAATTATCAAAAGCTTGTTGGAAAACTTATTTACTTGACATTGACTAGACCTGATTTGTCTTATGCAGTACACTGCTTAAGTCAGGTTATGCATAGTCCAATGCAATCTCATTTGAAAATTGCTTTTAGAATTTTAAGATATCTTAAAGAGTCACCATGTAAAGGGATCTCTTTTGGAAAAAGTGGCAGTTGTGATATGAAAGTGTTTGTTGATTCTGATTAGGCAAAATGCAAAGTTACTAGAAAATTTGTGATTGGTTTTGCTGTGTATCTTGGTAACAATCTTGTTTCTTGGAAAAGCAAGAAACAGTCTGTGTTGGCAAGGTCTTCTGCTGAAGCAGAATTCAGGGCTGTGTGTAATGTTACTTGTGAGATCATGTGGATCTTAAAGATTTGCAAGAATCTTAATTTGCGGGTTGTTACTCCTGTGGAGATGTATTGTGATAATAGTAGTGCAATGCAGATTGCTGCAAATCATGTATTGCATGAGAGGTCAAAACATTTTGAGATTGACTTGTTCTTTATAAGAGAGAACATCACTAAAGGCATTATTAAAACTGTTAAAGTCAAATCTGAGAATAATATTGCTGACATTTTTACAAAAGGGCTAAGTGTATTGAGCACATAAAGTTTTGTGACATGTTAAAGCTAAAGGACTTTTATAAGCCCTAGCTTAAGGGGGAATGTTGAAAGATATAAACTGAGGGCTTATATTGTCATTTGTGCAAATTTGTTAGTGTGTTGTTGTGATGTGCAGGTTAGTAGATGTTAAGTGGATAAAAGTTGAAGGGGCTAAAGTGCAGCTTTATAGAAGTTCAAGGGTGGTTCTAACCTAAGTCTTATCTCTGGTCAAGCATTGAAGTCAAGGCTATATAAGCCTCTTATATCTCATTATTAGGGTTAAGAGTTTAGAGTATTCTCTATGTGTATTCTCACACAGTTGATTAATAGCAGTTAGTTGAGATCTTTGTATTATATTTCTTTGATTCTTTTGTATTGTAAAAACGCTTATGAAGTATCAACCATAAGGGGAGGTTGGTTGGGTTGATACTCATAGTTTTAATCTTTGTATAAACTGTTTTGTTGTGATTGATCATCACTTTGTATAAATTTAACATGCAATTAAGATGGTTGGCACATCATAAAATGTATCTGAGGATTAACATTTCATGAACCTTAAGTGGGGCTTATAAAGATGGAAAAGTATAACTCTATATCTGTTTTTCTAAAAGGGTAAATTTGCACAAATGGTTTCCTTTGCTTGTTCTTATTGCACAAAGTACAATGCTTTTTAACAAAGAATTCTAACGAGACTTTAACATTTTAAACCACCATCTTGTTTATATGTCGAGTTAAATCCACTAAAGTTTCCACTCTTAGATTATAGTTAACAAAAAAACACCTGTTAGTTCGAGTTGTAAGCTGCTCCTTTAAGTTGTGCCTTTTTCGTTTCATTAATTTTTTTGGTAACAAGCTGTAACATCAACGTATACTACTTAGAAGCTAAACTAAAAGTTATACGCTTTTTCTATTACTGTAGTATTTTATATAAAATTTTGGAACAACTTCTTAAACCTAAACACTCGATATCAAACAGACTTTGAATTTTAAAAACTACTCCGTAATTGGTTTAAAACACTTGCTTTTTAACACAACGTATTTGTTTTAACGAATATATATATTATTAAAACAAAACTAGCAAAAAATTAGCTAATTACATAGGATATTTTAACAAATCGGTCCAAGAAAACGAATACATACGAATATTATCAGAGTGTCACTTTTTCTCATAAGATGAGAGCTAAAAGTGACGCTATTACGGAACCGCAACTCCACCGCGAAAAAGACGTGATAAGTTTTAACACAACGTATTAATTTTCTCGAATGCCTACCCAGCCAAATTTACATAGCATTGATATTATGAAGTTTTGCGGGTATTTAGACACATCTCATGATGTGAACTTCGGAATATAGGCTTTATCATTACGTTGTTGCCAATTCGGTGCCTAAAGAAGTTCTTCATAGATTTAGTTTTCTCCAACATCTCAAAACAAATCTAGAATTTACAAAGAAAATAGATCCATGCTTTTGTAGTTTCAAACTACAACACATAACATCGATGTCTATAATTACAAACACTTGAACTAAAAAAACACACTCATTTCTTCTAATGGTATGAACAAAGCCATATTTAACAGAAAGGGTCATGCAATTGAGATGTATCCCACATCATAAGATGTATGTGAAGGTTAACATTTCATGAACATTTAAGTGAAGCTCTTAGGTTTAAAAGAGTGACAATTTTATATATATTTTGTTCAATATCGATAATCATGTATGTAGTTTTCTCACAAGTTTTTATTTCACAAAATGCAATACTTTCAAAGCATGTTTTGAATATATACAGTAAAACCTCTATAAATTAATAACTTCGATAAAACTAATAATTTGTCCGGTCCTAACTTGGCACCAGTACAAATTTGGACCACAATCGATAAAATAATAAGATAATAATTTTTTTAAAACCCCAGTGTATATATATTTGTCACAACGAAACTATAAATTAATAATTACTAAAAAATCTATATATGTACATATATATATATATATATATATATATATATATATATATATATATATATGTGTGTGTGTGTGTGTGTGTGTGTGTGAGATACACTTTCTAAGTTTTTTTAGTAAAAAATGAAACTATAGTGACTATTTTTTGTTGAACTTCATCTTTAAATGTTAATTGGAACTTGACAAATTCAATTGACTTGTGAATGTTAATTCATTAAATGTTAATTATAACTTGTTTTTCTAATTTATTTTTCATCTCTAAACAGTATATATTATAACTATTATATTGAATATGAAAATTTATAAGTCATATATAAAACTTTTTTAAATTAATAAATTATTAATTTATCGATATAATAAATTAATAAAATATTCCGGTCCCAACATTATTAATTTATAAAGGTTTTACTGTACGTAACTACTCCGGTTAATAAAGCAGGAGACAATTACACAAACCACGCCTTTGTAAAAAAGATCCTTAAATAGTGTCGGTAGCTTATAACTTAAGAATCTTTCGGAGTTGGTTAAAACAGTTAGACCCACAAACCCGTTCAACTCATGTTACTGTCAATTCGTTTATATAAATGGGTCAAACTAGTCTTGTTCATATTACGTTTAAAAACAAGTTTGTCTTTTTTGATCCGTCAATTCCAATCACATTTTCTACCATATACTATGTTTAACAAAACTAGTCCTAGTTGGAGCTATAAGCCGTATTTTTATTTGTTTTGTTAAAACATTTGATAATGAGTTATACCATTAACTAAAAAATGTAAAACAATCATACAATCCGAAAAGCTACACACTTTTTTAGATAGAGCATTCGAGTATGAGAAATTAAACAAAATCCAAAAAGCTAAACGCTGGTTATCAAATAAACTTTCAATTCGTAGGTGTTTGAGCAAATATTCGTAGATGCTCTTCAACCCTAAGCTTCAGGAGAATCCGCGGCAGCTCCTTCGTCTCGTATGCTAAAATAAGATAGAACACCGTTAGCTTGCCCCGGGTTTTTAGTCCGAGACCAAGCTCCGGCGTGAGAGTAAGTACTTAGTATAAGTGAGTGATAAATAATATGAACACGAAATTGTAATCAAAAGGGATTTATTATATGATTGATGTAGTGGAAATGTTACAGAGAGAGAATTGAGAGAAGTACAAATCAAGAATGAGTAAAAGTGAAAGATTACAAATGAATTTATACAATGAGAAATGGGAGGGAATTTTTGTTATGGGTTTGTTGACCGAGGGTTGACTTTCAGCATGTGCATCTCATGTGCTGATAGACGGAACTTGAACATTTTTTTTAGGGGGGCCGAATTTATTTTGGGAGGGACGAATTGGAGATTTGTTTGTAACCTCAACTAAATTACTCCTAAAACTTATAATTTTTACACTAGGTGCCGCAAATTTTGGGGGGGGGCCTCCCGGTCTCCATTAAGGTCCGTCCTTGCATGTGCTGATGTTAGAAGAGCTTCTAACAACATGGTGAAAACGGCTACCCTAATTCTTCATCTCCATATCGTTTAATTCCTTCCTACTGATCTTAATTCCTTATAACGCTCATTTATTGTTGTCTAATCGATTGAGTATGATAATATAAATGTTCTTTATTTGGATGTTGATTTGTTAGGTTTAGGGTTACGGTTTTATTTTATAGGGTTTAGTTTTATCGGTTTGCTTTTGGATATTCACGTTGTATTAATATCCCATTCATCATTGTTGGTCTAAATTAATGGAGGTCAGTTAGGAGTTTGTTGTTCTTGGATGAAACCCTAATCTTTTAGGGTTTTGTTTTCTTTTCTTGTCTGCTAACCGTTTAGATTTTGGTCTTCGACTCGATGGTTTTGGTTAATTGTGGGTTAGAGAGTATGGATAGAACAGGTTCTTTGTTAAGTAGTATAGAATCTAAGATGAAAAATGTTGAGGGGAAAATGATTGGAAAGGATGGGACACTTCTTAGTTCGGTGTTGGACAAACATACTGGTGAGGTTGAGACTTGTGTTGTGAATGGGTCTAAGCCGACATCCTATGCTTCAGTGTTAGACAAACCTACTGATGCGGTTGAGACTATTTTTGATGGGTTGGGAAGCGATCACGCTAAGTCTGATAATGGATGTACTAAGCCTACATCCTATGCCTCCATGTTTAAGGAAAACTCTCCAAAACAAACGATCCAAATTTCAGAGTTGCGCAATGTGGAGAGTGTTGATGGGGCGGATGTAGCCATTCCGTTGGAAGCTGTTAATGAGGTACACAACCGGTTCGTTTATACTTTATATGGGTACTTCATTGGAAAAAGGCTGGCATTTCCTACCGTAGAGACTTATGTTAAAAAAAACTTGGGCAAAGTTTGGATTAGAACGTGTTTTTCTTCTTTTTCCAATTTGCTACTAAGGAAGGTATGGAACGAGTGCTTGAAAATGGCCCATGGCTTATACGTTTGGTTCCAATAATCTTAAATATTTGGACTCCCAATACTAGACTTAAAAATGACGAAATTATAACCTCTCCAGTTTGGGTTAAACTCCATAATGTCCCTATTGTTGCATATTCGGAAATTGGTCTAAGTTTAATCACGACTTAAATTGGTCGACCCATAATGCTTGATGCTTATACCAGTACTATGTGTCTTACATCATGGGGACGTAACTCCTATGCTCGGGCTCGTATTGAGGTATCATCACAATAGTGGGTTGTGTTGTCGTTGCCATACCTTTTCCTAATGGGTCGGGTCATTCAATGGAGACTATTGAGGTTGAATATGAGTGGCAACCCCCTCGGTGTACCACTTGTAAGATTTATGATCATATTGATGATAAGTGCCCTAAGCAGGTTAAGGTTGTGCAGCATAATTGAAGTTAGTCGAGGATGACGGGTTTGTTGAGGTTACACGTAAACATGGGAAAGGTAAGCAACCTTCCAAAGCAAAGCATATTGACGGGATCCGGTTTAATAAATCTAAGGTTAACTATTTTAATTATCTACATTTGTGTATGATTTGGGGATTGCATTATTTTTTGTTGGTGTGTTCTATGTTTTTAATCTGTGTGAAATGAAATTAGGTCGAATAAATGACATTTTGGATACTTAAATGTATTGTTTTGGACTTTTGGATAATACGAGAGATGAAATTAAGTCAACTGATCAACTATTTTTATGTTATATGATATTTCTTGATAATATGTTGTGATTGTAAATTGTAAATAACAAACAAGAATGGTAAATCATGAGACCATATGGAAGCTTAACACGCATACCAATAAGCAAATAACACATATATCAATGTGAAGCCTTTCAAACTAAACACTTATAATTCGATACAAAGGAAAACATATATTAACAAAGACATACTACATCTTTTGTTTTCATGTATAACTATTATCAGTATCAAGTGATTGGCACATCTCAATTTTTATCGAGACACTCCACAATATGCATTAAACAGTTATAATTGTAGTATAATCTCCTTTAACTGTTTGTATAGTTAAATGTCCGAATAAAATCTAAAAATGTGTCTAGAGGTGGCAAAATGTGCCCAAAAGCAAAAGAATTGGCTAAATGGACATATTTTTAAAAGATTTAGGCACATTTAGCTCCCTCCTATTTTTGAAAGGGGCACATATAGCCCATTGAAAACTTAAATGGGCGCTAACGGGTACATTTTTTTTCTCAATTGTAGAACATTACGATCATTTTAAAGATTTTTATTTTAGTAATATATTTAAGTTTTTAATATAAATAAGATATTACGTTTAAGGAATTTATTTTGTCGTTTGAGGTCTTTTATTAAGCAATTTGTATAAGATGCGCCTGTTTGGCCGTGCCTGCTTAGCCCGTAGCCATTCTAGCCCGTTTAGCCCATGCCGTGTCCGTGCCCACCGCCCGCCTGCTTTGCCACCTCTAAATGTGTCGTTCTCATTATCAATAGTTTAGCAATCTATAATAATAATAGTATGAGGGTAGTTTGGTCATTTCATCCTTTCAAAAGGTCAAACAAACAATAAATTTGGTCAAGAGACCAAAACTGTCACAGGTCGCAACCACATGGATAGGATCCATTAAAAAAAGTAAAAGAACTAAATCCGTTAAATACGATAGACCACAGGGACCATTTTTGAAATTAACTCAAGGTTAAATATGTAACGTTGTTTCAATTTTGCTTCATTTTGTTCTCTCATCAAACACACGCACTTTTGCCTTAAATTTTGTACACGTAGATTCATGACTTGATTAAGTTATTTGTATTTTTGTGTGATTTTGAGATTGAAATTTGTTTTGCGTGTTAGAAATTAGGTTGAATAAGAGACATTTGGCTGATATTTAAATGTAATGCTTTTGGTAATATTGGAATTGAAATTAAATTGAACGATCATCCTTTTTCATTTTTTATGCTTCTTGAATGATGATATGTTATGGTTACGAAAACAAAAATGGTAAATCATGAAATCAATTGAAAACCTTGAGTTTATGATACCTAAATAATATTCAACATTTTGGTCATTTATGCAAATAGGAGAACACGGTAGTTCTTTGTCAATTTCCTCTATCAGATTGTGTGGACCACTATCTGGATTTCTAGATCCACTAAAGGCAAACGTGCGTGCAAAGCCAGGTAATAATCTCTTAATCCAAGGATGGTGTAGTTCCTCAACCTTTCTGTATGCAAAGTCTCTATCCGCGCAGTCAACATCAATCTAATTATCATATAGGGAACAATTTCAGTTGATACATTAAAGGGCATAAAAACTAGGATAGCCAGGATTAGAGTCGGTTCTTGGCCATAATTAAGATTATGGCTCTCAACTTCTCTATACTGGCGACATCCTAAACTTTACGTGCCTTTACATTTGTATATTACTATTAGGTGTGGAATCTGCTTTTTAAAAAGATTACTTAGGTTATGGACTAAGACAAGTTGAGACGAAGGATAGAAGGGAGTATATTAGCTTTCACAGTTAGTAAGTGCCATAGTGAACAAAAGGTCCAGCAATCTACATAACCCTCATCTCAGTCGATGACACAATTCCTAGAATTTTAGAAAATTACAACTGATCCCGAATATATAACTTATGCCAACATATGCTCTATTTGAATATAATTGATGAGTTAGTTGTCTTAGTCAGTTGGTTAGTATTTAGTCAAAACAGGGTAGTTGTCATCGAAATATGTTTATAAATGGTTGGAGTATTGTGTTTTAGTGCTTGATTTATTGTCAAAAGAGGATAATTTTCGATGTAATATGCTCAAAATGTTGTCGTATTATGTCGTTATAATGCTCAATTTATGGTCAGAATATGGTAGTTGTCAAGGTATTATGTTACAAATGGTCATAGTATGTTGTTCTAATGCTCGAGTTAGAAATGAATAGTGACAGATCCGTGGTGTCTTTTTGAAAAATCTGTTTGTTTGATTACAACTAGAAAATTATATTTCCAAATATAGTAGCTATTTACTTATGTTTGTTATACAGGGTAAAGTGGTAAACGAAGCATTGAAAACATCTTTAATATGATTCCCAATATTGATCAAACACATGAGTTTGTTATAAAAGACAATATTAGCTAGCTAAAATGGCAACAAGCCTACAACACGGTTTTGTTTTTAGGATTTTCGTTTTGATTTTGCAAAGGGGTAAAAGTTATTGTTTATACATGTTATTTTGCTTTTACCAAAAATTGCTTGCATAATTTTTTGACCTTTTGATACATTAAATAAATCAATTAACTCCTTGGTTATAGGCGTTACCGCGTTACGTATTTGTAACTATTAGAGATGTGTATGTAACGCATCCCGTATAAACTATACTTAGCGTTTAAGTTTGGTTACATGTCAACGTTATGATACATGATTATGGTGTTATTAAAGTGATTAATGATTATAAGTAATGGTGGATTGCAGATGATTGAGGTGAGACTGCCAAACTTGGACTGTCATGGTTGTGTTTGAAGGTCATAGGGTTCTCTATAAGCTCAAAGGTAACATTCTAAACTCATACAAGCCAGAGCACACAGTTCCAGCTTTTGTCTAATTTTGTCAAAAAAAATCTAGAGTTACAATGAGCCTGAAACAATTTTATAAACAGTGCACAAGTTTAAAAGATTGCTTAATACCTGATATCATTCATCTATTTCTTTCAACAAATGATCTGGATACATGATAAGTTTAGACTGTTTGGTATTGTGCTTTAAAAACTACAGTGTGATATTGAGTTTAATAATAAGATAAGATAGTCAAACTGTATGTTCATGTTATCTACTTTGCAAAATTTGTTGTATTCATGCTTTATAATTTGTCTTGTGCAGATGCATAAATATTTTCTAAATTTGAAAGAATATGGTGAAAAACTTATATAGAAGCTCCGACAGGAACTACAGGTTAGTGTCCAATATTTGTAGCTATAACATTAAAAAGTATTAGATAGAAACGGTTATATTTTATTGATACTGGTTGTATAGAAATGAAATGGGTTAATGGGTTAATGGGTTAATTTGGGTCAAATTGATCAATCATGTTAAGTAGTAATCTTTCTGATTTCATTAACATTTATATGCCATTTATATGTTCAGCAACTTAGACCTTGACTTGCTTCAACGTTTTATTCAAGCCTTGGCATAGATGAAGATGATATATTTGTATCTGATGGTACAAATGTGGTATTTATCGCATTCAGGTTTGTATTTGTGTTCAGTTTATCATTCTTTTCCAAGTAGAGTCATCTCCGATACTAATTGTTTTATCTATATGTATGGCAGGCGTTATTCGGGTGTAATGTAACAATGGATGTACAATGTCCGGTATACCCGGTTACTATTTCATTATATTGTATTCATTATACCGCATTCATTATTTTGACAGTTCAAAGACCAAGTTTTATTTATTTTTTCATTTCCCCTTTCAGGCTTAGGTAGAATGAAGTGTGATTATGGGAAAAACAGTGGACTTCCAAAAGGATGTTAAGAAATATGCGACTATCGAGTACATGAATGTACTACAGAAAATGATCTCTTTCCTGATTTGTCTAATGTTTCCCGGACCAGACGTCATTTTTTCCTGTTTACCAAAAAATCCACCAGCTTATGTTGATTAAAGGGAACAACTAATTCAGTTAGCAAAGTTTGCTAACAACAATCACTTTGTTACCTGCTCATTAACGAGGCGATATAGAACTATTTCATCAAACCAAGTTTATAGACCAATAGAGTGTAACAGGGTGGGTGTATGTTGCGAAGTTTTTTATAGTAAAAAATAATTCTATAAAATGTTATAATAGTTGAACTTAGAACAGTGATATGGTAACACAACCATTTATATTCCAACATAAGATAAAACTATGAATTTATCTAAATTATTGATATACAAATACAACATGCGATAACTAGACTTTGTAATAAAAATAACCATGTTTATGCAAAAGCTATATATGAACGTCTTACCACGTATGTCAAACATATAAACCAAAATTAAAAACCATATTAAAAAAAAAAAAAAAAAAAAAAAAAGACACATAAAATATGCCATTTTTTTCTTTTAGATAGAAATACATTATTGAAAATTTAAGACAAAAACCCGTTCGTGCACGGGCATTATAACTAGTATGCATTAAACAGTTATAATTGTAGTATAATCTCCTTTAACTGTTTGTATAGTTAAATGTCCGAATAAAATCTAAAAATGTGTCTAGAGGTGGCAAAATGTGCCCAAAAGCAAAAAAATTGGCTAAATGGACATATTTTTAAAAGATTTAGGCACATTTAGCTCCCTCCTTTTTTTGAAAGGGGCACATATAGCCCATTGAAAACTTAAATGGGCGCTAACGGGTACATTTTTTTTCTCAATTGTAGAACATTACGATCATTTTAAAGATTTTTATTTTAGTAATATATTTAAGTTTTTAATATAAATAAGATATTACGTTTAAGGAATTTATTTTGTCGTTTGAGGTCTTTTATTAAGCAATTTGTATAAGATGCGTCCGTTTGGCCCGTGCCCGTTTAGCCCGTAGCCATTCTAGCCCGTTTAGCCCATGCCCGTGTCCGTGCCCACCGGCCCGCCCGTTTTGCCACCTCTAAATGTGTCGTTCTCATTATCAATAGTTTAGCAATCTATAATAATAATAGTATGAGGGTAGTTTGGTCATTTCATCCTTTCAAAAGTCAAACAAACAATAAATTTGGTCAAGAGACCAAAACTGTCACAGGTCGCAACCACATGGATAGGATCCATTAAAAAAAGTAAAAGAACTAAATCCGTTAAATACGATAGACCACAGGGACCATTTTTGAAATTAACTCAAGGTTAAATATGTAACGTTGTTTCAATTTTGCTTCATTTTGTTCTCTCATCAAACACACGCACTTTTGCCTTAAATTTTGTACACGTAGATTCATGACTTGATTAAGTTATTTGTATTTTTGTGTGATTTTGAGATTGAAATTTGTTTTGCGTGTTAGAAATTAGGTTGAATAAGAGACATTTGGCTGATATTTAAATGTAATGCTTTTGGTAATATTGGAATTGAAATTAAATTGAACGATCATCCTTTTTCATTTTTTATGCTTCTTGAATGATGATATGTTATGGTTGCGAAAACAAAAATGGTAAATCATGAAATCACTTGTACTTATATGAAAGCTTAACGAGCATGCTAATAAGGAAACGACACTTATGTTGTAGTTTGAACAATTATAACTCGTTACAAGGAGTATTAACAAAGACTTGATAAATCTTTTCTCTAGCAGAACATATTGGAGTGTAGAATCTCATACATTGACTAAATTTAAAGTAGCAATATATTTTATAAGAGTAATATGGGTTAAGCCTACTAAATAATAATACATAAGGCCTAGTTACATAATAACCCACTAACAACCTCCCGCAGTAGGAGCGGAAGAACAATATACACTCAAAATGAAATGAAACTCATCAAATAAAACAGTAGGAAGGCCGTTAGCGAAGATGTTAACGTACTGATAACGAAAGGGCACATGATCCATATTTAACAGAACAAACTACAGATTTACACCTTTTGTTTACATGTCTCACTGTTATAGTCGTTGGGTGTAGCAATTTACTCAATGGCTACTCAAGCAAACCATACATATAGCAGTGATATTATGAAGTTTCGTGGGTATCTAGACCCATCTTATGATGTCCACTTCGGAATGTAGACCTTAACATGGCATTGTTGCCAATCCTGCAACTATAAAAGTTCTTCATAGATTTAGTTTTCTCCAACATCTCAAAAAAAATTTAGAATTTACAAAGAAAATAAATTTATGCTTTTGTAGTTTCAAACTACAACACATAACATCGATGTCTATAATTACACACACCTGAACTAAACAACACCCACTCTCATTTCTTCTAATGTTATGAAAAAAGCCATATTTAACGAAAAGGGTCATGCAATTGAGATGTTTCCCACATCATAAGATGTATGTGAAGGTTAACATTTCATGAACTTTAAGTGGAGCTCTTAGGTTTAAAGGAGTGACAATTTATATATGTTCCTTTTAACATGGATAATCATATACGTAGTTTTCTCACAAGTTTTTATTGCACAAAGTGCGATACTTTTTAAACATGTTTTGAATATATACGTAACTACTCCGGTTAATAAAGTAGGAGGTGATTACACAAATCACGCTTTTGTAAAAAAAATCCTTAAGTAGTACCAATAGCTTATAAGTTAAGAATCTTTAGGAGTTGGTTAATGATAGAACACAGTAAAATAATCCTTTTTTGGAGATAGGATTAAATCTCCATAATCAAGTAAAAGGAAGAAGAAAGTAACTTTGATTAAATTTGTCATCCATTTTACACATCCCCTAATTCCTTGTATACAGATTTGGGGGTTTCTATTATATTAGGCTTGTTACAGAATACATGTTGACTTGCTAATACCAATACCAAAATAATAAACTAGCGTAAGTGTTTGTACTAGTAGCAGTTCACACATAATCGTTCATCCATGTAAGTTTTTTGGATTGTCTCTTAACATTAACACCCGCTAGCTGGACTCCTTCTAACTGGGACTTATGATGAACCATATCATCATTGCCTTCCCCTTCGACACCGACCTTGACCTCAGGGTCGAAAGTAGGAAATGTCTTCCAGAATCTGTCAGAGTCTTCCCATGTTGCCTCGTCTGAAAGTTCATTTTCCCATTGGACTAGCACTTCATCTCCCATTTGTGGCAATGAACGATTCATTAAAATATTGATTGGGCTCATTTCTGGAGTTGTTCCACAAGCAAGTCTTGGCAGCGGACAGGTTTGGGTTGAGGGTTCACCACAAAATTTGTTGAGAAGAGAAACATGAAATACATTACGGATTCGGGTTTGTTTCGGATTTCAAGCAATACTATCTTTATTAAGATCTTAACATTTACGTTTTTAAGATTTAAGCATCTTATCACTGATTCATCATTATTTTCGTCAACGTTGCGCAGTTGTTTATCTCAAATTGTTTAATTTTTTTTCATTAATCTCATTTAGCTCGGTGTTCCTTCTATACAAAAAATAGGAAGATCATAAGTTTTGGTCATTGCCTTGTCAAGAAGTAATGTCATGATTCGATGGGAAGATATATTGGGTTTTTCGGTTGTTTACAGAACCTGCATGAAACATCGCTAGATTTGCAATGTGTTTTGGAGCACTAGTCATATCATCCAAGCATCTTGTTTTGATATCATCAAGCAATGTAATTTTGCAATGTCTTATTATAGCGATGTAATTGGTATCAGCGTAGATATAGAATTTGTAATTGATAAGCATATTGTTGCCTCTCAATCACAGCGATGCATATATAAATAGCTTTGCTACTGTTCTATTTACATTGGTGGGTTAGCTTTTTTATTTCTATTTTTTTAGAACAACGGTTTATATATCAAAACAAGACATAGCAAGAGGCTATGCCAATTAAATCAAACAAGATATTACAAAACTGGGGCTAGAGCATTACATGGGCTATTAAACCACTCTATCCAATTTAGCGAATGTTTTTTTTGTTTTTTTATTTTTATTTTTATTTTTTTATTTTTTTGCTCTAGAGTTGATCCAATAAAAGAAGAAAATCTTGATGTAGGTGAATATTAAGTCTTTTCTCGGCTTTTTGGGGACAAATACCGTGTCATTCCGAGTGGGTTTATTGAGCAGTTAAATAGTTTTGATAGGGTAAAGTGGTAAACCGCACACCATTTCCTTAAATTGTGACGCGAACCAAAAAACTTGGTGAGTTGTGGTTTTGCCGGGGTTTAACTAGCTAACTTTCTTTTTAAAGCGATCAATTCATCCTATTATTAATATATGGATTTCCAATGTTTTAACTGAAAAACTTAAAATATGATGTGCACTATTATATTTTCTAAAGTCCCCCAAAGGTGAAGATCGGTGGGATCACCCTGGTCCCATGCATCCTAAGGATGCCAACCGGACCCTCCCCCAAGGACCCGGCCCAGCAATGAAGACTGTCCCGGTGTTGTCTTTATCGGAGGTGGGCTTTAAACCCAGGCTATTTTCCCAAAAGCCCCTCACAGCCCCTCACTGACCAGTCAATCTGAGCATTTGCGGTGGAGGGATGGTACCAGTGGAGCTTGTCACGGACTTGTCTCTACAAGGTCTCCCGTGCGGCACTTAGTCTCGACTAAGCTCAGCCTTGCTCGAATACTCAACGATGTATGCAACGAAGATAGTTTCTAAGAAAGGAACAAGTGGAATGAAAGGAAATGCTTTGTATTACTTAGAGAACTCTTTACAAGATCACTTTACAAATGAGCTTCTATGGATGATCTTTACAAATGAGGCAACACCTATATATACTACTATGTACATCATTCTGGAAGCTTCTAGCTTATAGGATTTCCATAAGCTTCTAGTAAGCTTCTAGAGCTTCCTACTTATTCCATCTTTTCTATAATCTTCCAAGATTATCTATCATCTTCAAGGGCTTCCAAACTCTTCCATCCTTATCAAGACTTCCCAAGAGAAGTGTAGAATAATCCGAATCGATCACACTTGAAATGATCTAGTCGGTAGGCGGGTCGTGACATCCTCCCCCACCTAAGCTCGCGACGTCCTCGTCGTGCCATCCTCATGATACTTCTTGATCTTGTCCGCAAATTGCCACAACAAGTCTTCGGCTTCCCAACTTGCTTCGCTGTCGGGCAAATTACGCCACTTGATCAAGTACTCCTTATAGCTCGGTACCCCTCGTCTCCGTATCGTACGATCCGACAAGATCTCATCAACCTCTCGATCGTACGAAGTAACAACCGCAGTTGGTGCCCGCTTGGACACCCCTCGTTCCGAGTCTTCCTCGTCCTTATGATAAGGCTTGAGAAGGCTAACGTGGAAGACCGGATGGATCTTCAACTTGGGCGGTAGTTGAAGTCGATAAGAAACCTTTCCAACACGTCCAATCACCGGGAAAGGGCCTTCATACCTCCGTATCAAACCTTTATGCACCTTCCTTAGTGATTTGAATTGTTGAGGCAAGAGCTTTACCATCACTTGATCTCCGACCTCGAACTCGACGTGTCTCCTCTTTTCATCCGCCCACTTCTTCATTTTCTTAGCCGCTTTATCCAACGAAACCCGGGCCAAGTCCGCTTGCTCGTGCCATTCCTTCATCGTCTTGTAAGCGGCCGGGCTACTCCCTTCGTATGATGCGGCTAAGGCATTCGGAGTCAATGGTTGGTGCCCCGTGACCAACTCAAAAGGACTCTTTCCTGTGGCTTCACTCCTTTGCATGTTGTACGAGAATTGAGCAACGTCAAGGAGTTTAGCCCAATCATGTTGGTTGGCACTTACGTAGTGCCGAAGATAGAGCTCCAATAATGCGTTCACCCTCTCCGTTTGCCCGTCCGTTTGGGGATGGAAACTCGTAGAGAAGTTCAAATCCGTCCCCATGATTTTGAACAACTCGGTCCAAAAGCGCCCCGTGAATCTAGGATCTCTATCGCTAACGATCACATGTGGCACTCCCCAATACTTCACCACATTCCTAAAGAAAAGCTTAGCCGTATCGTCTGCTGTGACATCGGGTGGTGCGGCAATGAAAGTTCCATACTTTGAGAATCGGTCGACCACCACTATAATACTCCCGCATCCTTCCGACTTCGGCAAGCATGTGATAAAGTCCATGGAAACGCTTTCCCATGGTCCCTTGGGCGTCGGTAGAGGCTCCAACAGTCCTCCGGACTTCTTTTGCTCTATCTTGTCTTGTTGGCAAATAAGGCACGTTCGCACGAATGTCTCTACATCGTCTTCCATCCTTGGCCAATAATAAGTGCCTTCGACCAATGCCAACGTCCTCTTAATCCCGGATGACCGGCCCACTTCGAATCATGACACTCTTTCAAGATTAACCGTCTAAGATCACCCCACTTAGGCACGTAAAGCCGATCTCCTTTGGTAAACAACATGTCTCCTTTAAGCCAAAATCTCGAGTCTTTCCATCTCTTGCTAGGGCCACGAGCTTCTTGGCAAAAGGATCATGTTCCAATCCTTCCTTAATTCGGTCTTGGAGGAAGAATTGGGCTTGGGTGATTGCCGCAAACTCCGCCTTGCGACTCAATGCATCGGCTACCACATTAGCCTTCCCCGGCTTGTACTCCAAGTGATAGTCGAACTCGGCTAGGAAGTCTTGCCACCGAGCTTGCTTGGGACTTAACTTCTTTTGGGTTTGAAAGTAGCTCGTAGCAACATTGTCCGTCTTGATCACGAATCTCGAACCCAACAAATAATGCCTCCAAGTCCGTAAGCAATGGACGATCGCCGTCATTTCTTTCTCTTGCGGTGTACTTCCTTTCCGTCTCGTTTAGTTTCCGACTCTCGAATGCGATCGGGTGTCCTTCTTGCATTAGAACTCCTCCAATAGCAAAGTCCGATGCATCCGTGTGTAACTCGAAAGGCATAGTTACATCCGTAGTCTCAACACCGGTTCTTCCATAACCGCTTTCTTCAAACTCTCGAACGCCGCTTGGCACTTTTCGTCCCAACTCAAGCTTTGTTCTTCTTCAATAGGTCCGCTCGAGGAGATGCTATTGCCGAGTACCCTTGATAAACCTTCGATAATAGTTCACCAAGCCAAGAAAAGATCGTAACTCCGTTACCTTGGTTGGTAGTTCCCACTCTTGGATAGCTTTTACCTTTGCACCATCCATCATTAGTCCCCCGTCTTTGATCTTATGTCCCAAGAACTCGACTTCGTCTTGGGCGAAAGAGCACTTTTCTAGTTTAACGTAAAGCTCGTTGTCTCGTAACACTTGAAAGACCTGTTTCAAATGCAAGACATGCTCTTCCAAGGTATGACTATAAACAACGATATCGTCTAAGTATACCACCACGAACTTATCAAGGAACGGGTGAAATAGCTTATTCATAAGGGTGCAAAAAGTAGCGGGAGCATTAGTCAAGCCAAAAGGCATTACTAAGAACTCGTAAGAACCATACCTCGTGACACACGTCGTCTTGGCTTCGTCTCCCTCCGCTATCCGTACTTGATAGTACCCCGATCTCAAGTCTAACTTGGAGAAGTATCTCGCCTTTCCAAGTTGATCGAACAAATCCGCAATGAGAGGAATCGGGTACTTGTTCTTGATCGTTACCTTATTAAGTGCCCGGTAATCTATGCACATTCGTAAGGATCCGTCCTTCTTCCTTTGAAATAGCACCGTGCACCATACGGGCTTTCGGTCGAACATAGCCCGCATCCAATAGATCCTTGAGTTGTTTACGCAACTCCTCCAACTCTGGTGGTGGCATTCGGTAAGGGGCTTTAGCGGGTGGCTTGGAACCCGGTTCCAACTCGATGGTATGGTCCACCTCCCTCCTAGGTGGTAGCTTCTTGGGCAACTCCTTGGGCATCACGTCATTGAACTCCTCAAGTACCCGCTCGATCTCTTTCGGTACCTCTACTTTGCCCGAATCGCCATCCGTTTCTAGCCTTGTCACCGCCAAATAGCAAGGCTCGCTCTTGTTGTACCCTTTTTTAAATTGCATGGCCGAAAGGGTCTTCGTTCCACACTTAGAACCCCGCTCCGTGCTAACCATGCAAGTCTTTCCACCGTCTAGGATACATAAAGAATTAGCAAATGGCATAGGGAAAGCTCGTACCTTATCGAGGAACTCTAACCCAAGAACCACATCGAATTCATCCATCGGGACCACCGACAAGTCAACCGTCCCTTCCCATTCTCCAATCTTGGCTCGAACATCTTTGGCCACTCCTTCCATAGGCTTGGCCTTTGAGTTTACCGGCTTAAACGTTCCACTCCCTTTCGTAGTGCTAATCCTTAGCCGTTTGGCTTCATCAATCGACACGAAATTATGAGTGGCACCGGAATCTACTAAAGTACGTACCTTGGTCCCATTGATGGTTGCTTCCACAAATTGCAATCCTTTCCCTACAACTTTCGGTACCTCCGTCTTGGCCTTGATTGCATTCAAGATCCTCATCGAGCTCATGCATCCGCCATCACTTGGGCCTTCGTCGTCATGAGCCATCATTCCATTAAGGCTTGCTTTCTTGGGGCAATCTCGAGCTCTATGAGGTCCATCACATATGAAGCATCCACCACTCTTGAAGGCCGTCTTTATTTCCTTGTTCTTTCCGGTGGGTGGTTTACGTGTATTGTCGGGCTTTGCTTGAGCGACTTTCTCTCCCCCACCTTTATCGTGGCTCACCTTTCGATCCTTCGGCTTAGACGTTTCCCTTCTCGAACTAAAGTCGATCAAGCCCTCGGCATGGGCGATAGCTGTAGCGAGGTCTTGAACTCCACGTCTCTCTAGCTCCGTCTTAGCCCATCCTTGTAAACCATCGAGGAAATAAAAGAGAGTCTTGTTCGGAAGGTCCGAATCTCCAAGGTTAGTGTAGTAAATTCCTTAACATAATCCCGGATAGTTCCGGAATGCTTAAGTTTACGAAGCCGACTCTTTGCTTCGTTCTTAGCATTCTCGGGATAAAATTGCTTCTTAAGTTCCGCAACAAAATCAGCCCAAGTATCGATAGTACACGTACCTCGCTCGATATCTCCATATCGACGTCTCCACCATAACGCCGCGGTATCCTTCAAGTATCGGGTCGCCATCTTGATCTTGGTGTCATCATCCGTAATGTTGACGCCCTCCAAGTATTGCTCCATCTCCCACAAGAAATCATCAACCGCCCTAGCTTCTCGCTTTCCCACGAACAATGATGGTTTAGGAACATCGATCTTCGGAGCATTATTACCACCGTTGCCACCTCCATTCGCCATGGATCGCTTGCATAACACTACATCGGCTTGCAAGTCTTCGATGGTCTTCTCAATGTTGGAGATTTTGCCTACGAACATCTCTTTTAGGCCATTGATTTCACGCTTAAATTCACCGCTAAGCGTATTGATGACCTCCCGAAAGTCATCCTTCATAGTCATAAACTCGGTGTCTAGACCATCCAAGCCCTCAACTTGGGTCTTCAACTCCGACACGGATGTCTCAACACCCGCTAGTCTCTTTTCAAAGCTTGACATAACGTCCTTAGACGCACTTCTCTTCTTCGGGTCTTGACGCTTGTCATCGCGACCTTGCCTCTCGTCAATGACCGCACTTCCACTAGCACCAATCTTCTCGGTCTCGTTTGCCATCGCCTTGAATCAACGCTCTCTCTGATACCACTTGTCACGGACTTGTCTCTACAAGGTCTCCCGTGCGGCACTTAGTCTCGACTAAGCTCAGCCTTGCTCGAATACTCAACGATGTATGCAACGAAGATAGTTTCTAAGAAAGGAACAAGTGGAATGAAAGGAAATGCTTTGTATTACTTAGAGAACTCTTTACAAGATCACTTTACAAATGAGCTTCTATGGATGATCTTTACAAATGAGGCAACACCTATATATACTACTATGTACATCATTCTGGAAGCTTCTAGCTTATAGGATTTCCATAAGCTTCTAGTAAGCTTCTAGAGCTTCCTACTTATTCCATCTTTTTCTATAATCTTCCAAGATTATCTATCATCTTCCAAGGGCTTCCAAACTCTTCCATCCTTATCAAGACTTCCCAAGAGAAGTGTAGAATAATCCGGAATCCCGATCACACTTGGAAATGATCTAGTCGAGTAGGCGGGTCGTGACATTATGGTCCATAAGTGAGGACTTCCCGGTAGGTCACCCACCCGGTACTACTCTCACTTGTGGCTCACTTAACTTCTTAAGTCTCTACCACTAGACCACAAAGCCACCATTTTAGTATAATGCATAGAAGAATTTTATTTGTTGAAGAAGAAAGCTTTGTAAGCTTAATAACTAAACATAACAATCTGTTCATGTATCTGCGTGAAACTTCAGTACCTACTGTCACACACAGATCGAGCAATATATGGTAGTTATTACCATATATGTTAAGAACTTGAGATAATGCAGAACATATTCTACAGCTACGTGAACCAAATTATCTAGAAAGGAAGAAACTGGCGTGGCATGGCATGGAAAAAAACTACCTCTAGAGGATGTTAGGGACTGTTTGATCAAACTGTACTATAAAGGGGATCTAAAACCAATTTTTTTCATTCATTTTTTTTTTTTGTTTGTAGTTTTTAGTGTACCTAAAAACTACAAACAAAAAAAATGAATGAAAAAATTGGTTTGAGATCCCCTTTATAAATGTTCGGTTTGTTCGAACCTAAAATGACCAACGAATAACGACTTTTTCCGGAAAAAGTATAAGCGATTTGTAAAGATAACCACAAATATCTTTCCCTAAAAAATAATATCAGTAGTTATGCTGGTCTTAGTGTTTTCAGTTAAGTTTCTCATAGTGTGGTAGTTACGAAACATCATGAAAAAAGACTAGAAACTGATATGAAAATACTTAAGAAATATGATTGGTTCCAAACGTGTTTTAAGTTGTTTAGAAGTAAACTAAACATGTTTATTATACAAATCGTATTCTAGTTAAGGATGGGTTAGCCACGTCAACCTACCGGCGTATTCAACATGTTTAACTTGTTAATTAGTCGTGATGGTATTGTGTAAACAAGTTAGGTTTGTTTTGATCATCAATCCAACTAAAATTACTACCTCAGTTTTATGTTATTACTTGATGTGGATTTTCAAATAAAATTATACAGTTTAATATAATGAATATTAGCAAATTTATTTTATTGAAAGACGAAAGTTTCATTAGCTCACTACATACAACACTAATGATTATTTAATCCCCCAAGTTCTCTTGAAAAATAACGTGAACCATAAAATAGAACAAATGATATATATCTTTTTCATTTTTTGATATAATCATAGACCCCACAAGCTCATGACATGAATTTTCTAAATGAAACTATTGTAGTGTAGAACTCATGTCAAAGGTTAAATAATTATGTAATAACAATAATAAACATGAACAACACATGTCACGAAATAATAAAACTAAGAGAAAAATGATAAGTTTTTAGAATAGGCTTAGCAATTACAATTCGTAAGATTATTGTACTATACATTAGCTCAAGGTTAATCTAATCATTCAAAAAACAAGCTTCAAACTGTGATTTTTCAATCTATTTCTTAACTTATGATGATCATATTAAATTCATTCACAATTCTTTGTGATGCGCTTAATCCCATGTTTGATTCCATGATTTTTTCTTTCTCCGAGAAAGGAGGATAGCTGATGCTTCATTTCACTTAGAAAAGTGATTAGCATTAGCTTTTTTTGTTTAACAACCCACTTTTATTGACAAAACCAACAAAAGTACGATACTAGCCCAACATCACCACCTCAACAAAACCCAAACAAACACATGAGCTATGCAATAACCCACTCACATTTGAGATCCCACTCTTCAAGGCTATGCAATAACTCACTCACATTTGAGATCCCAACCAAACACAATCGGCAAAAGAAGCAATAATGAGTCACCATTAGGTACACCTCGGACAATAACTAGGATTAGTTATCAGTTTAGTTGATTTTCACTCCACCTTAAGTGAACAAAATGTTGTTTATATATTTAGTTTTCTCCAACATCTCAAAATGAAGTTACAGTAAAATTTACACAAATTCACGTTGATGCGTTGATGGAAGCAAAAACATAACGTCTAAGATCACACACACTTGAACTAAACTACACTCACTCATTTTTTCTGACATTACGCAAATCATGTATTTAACTAACAAGTTCATGCAATTTCAATGGTTGCCACATCATAAGATGTATGTGAGGGTTAAAATTTCATGAACCTTGGGGCTTGTAAGGTTGAAAAAATATAATTCTATATTTACTTACTTTTTAAACGTGAAATTTTGCACCAATGGCTTCTTTACAAGTTCTTGTTGCACAAAGTATAATGCTTTTAAACTTATATTTTTTTAGGAGCTAGCTTAATATTTTGACCCACCATATTGTGTGTAAACAGGTTGTAATTCGATCCGAAAATTCCACTAAACGTGCCACTCTTTCATTATATTTGACAAAAATAGCTGTTAATTGTGAATGCAAATTGGGATGTCATTGTTGATAAATTTTCTTGTAAGCTTTCTAGGTGGAAAGCTCGCATGATTTTTGTGGGTGGCCGTCTAACTCTTATTAAGTCGGTTCTTAGTAATCTTCCCACGTACTTCATGTCTCTTTATAAGGTTCTTGCTTCCATTTGCTCTAAGTTGGAATCTATGCGCAACAATGTCTTCATTGGTAGTGATATAGGTGCGAAAAAAATGACTTGGGTGCGTTGGAATAAATGTCTCGCTAGCAAGAAATCGGGAGGCCTTGGCATTGGCAGCATTTTCCCCCTTAATGCAAGTCTTTTATTCAAATGGATCTGGCGTTTTCTGCATAATTCAACTGACATGTGGGTTAGTGTGATTAAGGCGATTCGTGGGCATAACGGTGGTATTCGCGCGGTTTCCAGGAGCTCATCAAATACAGGTACATGTTGTGGTATCTTGTCCATGGTTAGTTCTCTAAAAACAAAAGGAATCGATCTTCTCTCTTTGTGTACTCATAAATTAGGGAATGGTTCTTCTATTCGCTTTTGGGATGATGTTTGGTGTGGGAATCTTCCTTTAAAGACCTTATTTCCGCGTGTTTATATGCTCGATATTGATAAAAGTTGTCAGGTTGCTAGTCAGATTTCTCCAAATGATTGGAGTTCCTTTTTTAGAAGGCCTGCTAGAGGAGGCGTTGAAGCTTCTCAATTATCCAGTTTGCAGGATCTTATTCGCGATGTCTCGTTATCTGATCGTTGTGATTCGTGGACATGGACGCCTGATACTTCTAAAGGATTTACCGTTGCTTCTACTCGTCACATGATTGACGCTAGATTTCTGGATGTTAGCCCCTCCGCTACTCGTTGGATTCGAGACATTCCTATTAAGGCTAATTGATGAGTGTGTAAATACTCATCATTTTTGGGTCAATCTGAACTGCAAAACGTCTAAAAATGCTCAGAAATGCATCAAAATACTGAAAATATTCCAAAATTGCATTTTATATGTTTTAGATGCAAAATGTTTAAAATCAGATGAAAAATGAGCAAAGTTTGCATAATTGGCGCTTTAGGTCCCCAAGTTTCTAAAATTGTCGAAATAGTCCCCGAGTCCTAATTTCAAAGAAAAATCACCAAAGGTCCTTTTAAATCATAACTTGTCAAAATTAGTCCTTTGGTGAAAAATATCAAAAGTTTTGAGAAATTACAAGTTTGGTCCTCCAAGTTTCAAATTTGGCAAAATTAGTCCTTGGAATTTTGAAAGTGTCAAGTTTAGTCCTTATTTTATTAAAACTTGTCACTTTTAGTCCCTTGGGAAACTTTGCATAAATGGCAGCACTGGTCCCTCAATTTTCAGAATTGACAACTTAAGTCCTTGTGTTATTAACCCTTTATAAACCTTTGGACCTTGTCATATCTATTGTGACCCTGCCAAACCAATTGGACCCTGCCAAATTGACCCCCCTTTATTAATAATTCCCAAGTCAAAGCCCTGGTCAAAACAAACACCTTGGCGCCAAAAAGCTGTCTTCCCAACTGCTTCTGCTTCACCTCTGCAACACACAATCCTCCCTCACCTTATCCCTTCCTTGTTCCCCCCACCTCCACACAACTACAAAATACATTAATTACCTCACCCCTCATCTCACTCAACCTCAGCAGGTCAAAACACAATTTCCCGCCAAAAATGATCATTGGCCAAAATGATCTTGAAGCCATCCAATGGTCCTTGAGAGAGATGGGATATTCTCAGAGATGAGAGAGAAATCATTGGGAGCTATAAAAGAGAAAGATGAAGGAAGCAAAAAGAGTAGTTAGTTTTTATATTTCTTTGTATGTCGTTTTTTTTTTTAGTTATCCTAATTAGTGTTCTAGAATGTAATTTTAAGCTTTAAATGTATGAAACTCAAGTCACCTTATCATTCTAATTTACTTTTAAGCTTCAATATCAAGGTTTTATACAAGTTCATATTTTCAAGTTTACTGTTACAATTTTCAGTTTCAAATTCTATTGTCTAAGTTGTTAGTGGCTTATTTTAAGCTTTACTAAGTTTGTTTAAGCTTTTTTATAAGCTTTGAGTAAGCTTACATTTCATTTTCAAGTAAATTTGGTTGATGGTCAACAAAAGTCAAACTGGGTGCAATTGGATTTGGTTTTGGAATTTGGGTGATGCAGAGCCTTGATTTGGGTTGGATTAGATTAGCTTAGATTAGTTTTGGGTTTGGTTTAGCCTGCAACACCAGCTGGACAGTTGTAAGTATCTGTTTCACTTTTCATTTTCTAGCCATTTTGCAGATTGTGATTGTATGTGTATCTGTGGTCACCATTGGTTTTTATGTGTTTATTTAGTTGTATTTAGGATGTCTTAACTCAGTTTGATTATTAATGCTAGTTGGTTCAGTAGTTTGAGTAATTTTCATTGCAAATCAATGTTTTAAGTAGTGTTTGGATTTGCAGCTTGATATGTGATCTAGGTTTATGCAGTGGTAGGTTTCTGTTGTTTCATGTTTGCTTAGCTCTATTGAACTCATTTGAGTCATTTATCTGAGCCTGCATATCACCAAAGTCAACTTTCACATTAAATCTGTCTTATAGCTTGTCTGTTGTGATTTTGCCTAAGCAAAAACTTATTTTGTGTTTGAAATACATAAACATAGATTGCGTAGTCTTATTTCATATATTAACATCATAATCATCCACCATTTTGAATCAAAACTCATTAAAGTCAACATTTCTTTTTTCTTCAAAAGTCAAAACTTGCAAAACTCATTTTGAGCCCAAATAGGATGAATTTTCTTGGATTCATTTCGAGTCAATTTCAATGAAACTTGTGGCTTTAAAAACTTCTCTTGGTCTAGTTTGTTGTTGTGATTTTGTGTATTTTGTAAATTTTTATAAGCTTCTAATGGGCTTGTCAAATGGGTATAAACTCCCCTGCAACCGACTCGGTGAAAGTCGAGTGCATGAGGGTTTCTGAGGCTTGCATTAAGCTCATTTGAGCTTATCTAGGTCTCAGCTTAGGCTTATAGATAGCCACCCAGGTCTAGCTTAGGATCCAGCTTTTAGTTTTTAGTTTCCAGCTTATTCAAGTGCTTATTCTTCTGTTTAAACTTGGTACCTTCTCACTGTTTTTAGCCCATAAGCCAAAACCTCAAATCTGTTGAGCTTAATGATCAGAGGTCAAGGCTTGTGAAAACTTGTTGCATTTTGGTTCTTTTAGCATATTTTAGCTTGTGTAATCAGTTGGTGGTTTTGGTTCTCATTTGCTTATCTCAAAGTGCTTATTTATAAGCAATTTCAACTGCAGCTTCAATTCCCTTCACACAAGAACTTGTTTTTCTATTTTTCCTTGATTCTCTATATTATTTTAAGCTTATCTTGAATTTTTCAGATTTTTCCAAGTTAGTTTAGTATTTTTCTTGATTTAATTCAGTTTTTAAGCATTTTTAATTAGCTTTAAATACCATTAATTAAGAAAAGTCTCAAAAAAAATAAGTTTTCATTTTTCTTAAGTTAAGATAAATATAAAAAGACAAAAAAATATTTTTCTAGATTTTCTTAGTTAAATTTGTATTTTAAGTAATTTAATTAGTTTTAAATAGTTTTAATTCCTAGAAAATACAAAATAATCGAGAAAAAACAAAAATAGTTTTGAAAATTCTCTTTTGATATTTTAGATTTTTCCAAGTCATAATTTTATTTTTCAAGCTTTATTTCATATTTTCTTGTAATTTAGGTTATTATTAAATAGTTAAAAATAGTTTTTAATTAATAATAATTAGATAAATAGTTATAAAAATAATTTTATTTTTCTATAAATTTTCTTTTATCATTAGGTTTGTAAAAATATCATTTTCATATTTTTAGGATTAATATTGTGTAAGTTTCACATTTTCATTTCAGACGTTACGTAGTTTTTAATTCGCTTTTAGAAAACGTAAAAACAAAAACATCATTTTGCAAATAGTGATAGCGTTTATTTAATATTTTTATCTTTTTAATTTCCTTTAATTTGCATTTAAGCCTCTGTAATTTGTTTGCTTTTTCTGTAGTTATAATAATCACAATCCCTTTTTCCGTTCAAATCTCTCGATCACTATACGTTTGGTGATCCATTGCATAGCTCGCTGGGACATAACGACCCGGGGAAACACTATACTCCCCAGATCTTCATTGCATTTGTGCTTAAACTGTTTTTAAGTTTCTTACAGTTGGCCATTCACAAGTGGTCAGCTTGCGTGAGAAAACTTGACGGTTTGGCACAAATCACTAATGTTTTTTTATGGAGACTCTCCCTCAATAAGCTTCCCACTAGGATGAATTTGGATAAGAAAGGTATTGACGTTGCTTCTATTCTTTGTCCCATATGTAACGAAGATATCGAAACGGTTAATCACCTTTTCTTCTCTTGCGATATGGCTAAGGACTTGCGGTCTTTATTGGCGAGATGGTGGGATCTTGATATTCCTTTTTGCTTGTCTATCTCGGATTGGTATAGCTGGCTTGACTCCTTGTCCATTTCTCGTAAAGCGCGGGTGATCTTTGAAGGTGTGGGAGGGACTCTAATGTGGTGCATTTGGAATTTTCGAAACCGGTTGATTTTTTCTACTCCTCCACCTAAAAAGGCTTTGATTTGGGATAGTTTTGTTTCTCAATCTTTTATTTGGATTTCCTCTAGAAATCGAAAATCTAAAATTAATTGGGTAGGATGGTTGCAAAACCCCTTAGCTTCTATTGCTTCCTTGTAATTGTTTCTAACTTTTGCTAGTTTTATAAAATGCCGCCGTTCGAAAAAAAATTGTGAATGCAAGTTGTATTTTTTTATTTTTTATTTTCAATGTTTGCTAACGAGCTCTAACATCAGCATAGAATACCTTAAAGCTAAATTAAAGGTTAAACGCTTCTTAACATTTTAAATAAAAGGTTTGAACAAAATCTAAAAGCTAAACACAAAGGCAAGCTTAAACACACTTGCTGCAAAACACAAGCTATTAGATATTCACCTTTATTTGTTGATGAAGATTTATTAGACACTAAAAGGGTTAAAATTTTAACATTGTTTCTATTTTGCTTCATTTTGGTCTCTCCATCAAACACACACACTTTTGCACCAAATTTTGTACGCATTAGATTCATGATTTGATTAAATTATCTATATTCGTGTATGATTTTGGGATTGTATTTTGTTTTGTTGGTGTATTTAATTTTTTTTTATCTATGTGAAATGAAATTAGGTCGAATAAATTACATTTTGGATACTTAAATGTATTGTTTTGGACTTTTGGACAATATGAGAGATGAAATTAAGTCGACTGATCAACCGTTATTATATTCTATGCTCTTTCTTGATGATATGTTGTGATTGTAAATCGTAAATAAGAAACAAGAATGGTAAATCATGGACCACTTCTATGTATATAGAAGCTAAACACGCGTACCCATAAGCAAATAACACCTTATATCGTAATGTGAAGCCTTTCAAACTAAACACTTATAATTCGATACAAAGGAAAATATACATTAACAAAGACATACTGCATCTTTTGATTTCATGTCCTATTGTCAGTGGTTTAGCAATCTATTTTTTTTTTTTTTTTTTTTTTTTTTTTTATGATTCCTCAACCAAATCATACATATAGCAGAATGATACTATAAAGTTCTGTGGGTAGCTTTGAAGGTAGGCTTCATCGTTGAATTCGTCGCCATATAGATGCCATTTGATTGCAAAACATAATGGCCATAAGTGTATATATACTAAATTTAGTTTTCTCCAACATTTCAAAATGAATCTAAAATTTACAAAAGAAATTAGATTCATGCCGTTTTAGTTGCAAACAACAACTTACACACTCCAAAACTAAATAATACTCACACATTTCTTTTAAGTGTTATGAGAAAATCATACTACTCCTATATAACAAGAAAGGTCATGTTAATCCATGTTTCCCACATCATAAGTTGTATGTGAGGATTGGAGTTGGGTTTGTACACCAAATTATCAAAATCGGTGTTTTGGTGTTTGACGTTAGAAATGGTCGAACATAGAATATAACCATAATAACAATTACTTTAGGTTTTTCCTAACATATGCTCACTAGGTACATATTATGATTGTACTATGTATTAAATGAACACATATTTTTCTTTTATATTAAAAATCGCATTTAATTAATAGTAATTATAGCTAAAAATTACTTTTAATTATATGCATTTTATAACTTAATCAACTTTTTTTTTGTTAACCTTGGTTTTCGATTTTTTGGTCGACTAATCCACGGGGTTTGAAACCACCACTACACAGACTCAAACTGAGTAAAGTCCTCTCTTTTTAAGAGGTTGGCGTGCCACTTCACGGTTGTTTGCATTTAGCAGAAATTGAACTTGAGAACTCACACATTCTAATATGATAATCATAAATCCTTCTGCTACTAGACCATCCCTGGGTGGTTATAACTTGAATCATTTGGCATTTTAGGATATGTGACCAGTGAACACATATTAGCAAAACTCAAATATAACTTAAATCTATAACCAATCGATTATTATTAGTAGGTATTAGTGTTAATTAGAAGACGATGAACCCGAAACATTGGAAGGAAAACAGAATATAAGTTATGCTCTCAAATTTAATTTTATCAATAATGTTGCCATAGTTATTTTATATATTATTGTCTTACTGCCTTTATCTCTTTCTTAAAGAAATTCATGCTTTTTTTTTCCTCATGTTCTTGTTTAGTTTCCGATACATCACCTTCTTGTTTTTATTAGCGTAGATATCCCGAATAGGTGTGGCACTTTCTAAAGAACAAAATTGCAAAAATTTAAATTTCGTGTGCTAAAACTGGACGTAGCACGTGCTACACCCGTAACCATAATAGATCCGGCTCTGACTATATAATAGAATGGATGATGTATTGATGTATATATTTTTCTCAGTTTTGAGTTAAAATCCAACATCTAAATCGTGACCACGAGTCAATCATTGACCTCACGTACTGGCTCACACTAATTCATATATGGGATTATCGCTGTGTACGTGAGCAACTCATGTCAAAGGTTGAATGGTTATGTAGTAACGATAGCAAACACGTAAACAACACATGTCAAGAAATAATAAAACTAAGAAAAAAGCGATGAGTTATTAGAATAGGCTAAAGGACTACAAATAGTAAAGATTATTGTACCATAGATTGAGCAGCTCAAGGTTCTTCTACTCAATCTTTTTTTAAATAATTATTGAGTATACATTTTGGACACAACTAATGTAGCTACATGCTGTTTTTTTCAATTTATTGCTCAACTTTTGAAGACTGTAATTCATTCACGATTGTGTTCTTCATGGTTTCATGGTTCTTCATTCCTCCTAGAAAGGAGGGATCGTGTTCACTTTAGTGAAATGATATCCATTGACAATCTAGTTGATATTCACTCTAGAGTGAATGGAACAAATTTAGTTTTCTCTAGAAAGGATGATTTTCACTTAGACTGTATGAAAAGATGTTCTGTGCAAATTTAGGTTTTTTCTCCAACATCTCAAAATGAATCCATAATTTACAAAAGAAATCAGATTCATGCAGTTGCAAACACATAACGTCTACATCTAGCATCACATGCTCTTGAACTAAACAACACTCACTTTCTTATATGAGGTTATGCAAATACTATATGCAATTAAGATGGCTGGCACAAAATAAGATGTATGTTACGTTGAGGGTTAACATTCCATGAACCTTAAGTGAGGCATATAAGGTTGGAAAAGTATAATCCAATATTTTTTTTTTCAAAAATGAAAATTTTCACATATGATTTATCTTACAAGTTTTTATTGCAAAAAGTACAATGCTTTCTTAGGAGCGAGCTTAACATTTTAATCCACCATCTTGTCTTAGTACCCATCGAACCACCAGGTTGTTTATATTGAGTCAAACTGGTCGTGTTTATGTTGTGTGTAAATGGAGTTAGGCTTGTTTTGATCTGGAAAATCCACTAAAGTTTCCACTCTTAGATTATATTTGACAAAAGGGATACATGTTAGTTGGAGTTGCAAGTTGCAGCTTTGAGTTGTATCTTTTTTATTTTAAACATGTTTTGGTGACAAGCTGTAACATTTTTTTTTTTTTTTTTTTTTTAAAGGTGAATTTCTTATAAAGTGTTTCGTGTCGCGGTTCGACAGCGGGAGGTCTAGACTACGTTGTCTAAACCGGGTCCGCGCTAGAGAGCTCCCTCGAAGCGGAAATGCCTATTTGAGTTGTAAGCTAATTAAACTAAAGGTTAAACATCTAACATATTGTTGCCGTATGTCCCAACATACAACCCCCCGGCATATTAGTAAATTGCCGAAGAACCTAACTCTCCGGTCTTTAACCAAAATTGTCCAGCATTATACGTAACCTTCCGGATAAAGCACACTAGCCAATTTAAACCACACACATAGACAAGCATATGCCGAGGGTTAGACATAACCCTCGGCATAACGGGCTCCTGACATCACCATGTATAAGAAGAAAGGAATCTTGGTCAGAACCACTGACCCTCTCCAGACAGATCCCAAACAGAGTAAAGTCAACTCCCGCCCGAAAGAGTCACTATCGCCCACGTGACCTTCGGGTGAGGACAAAAACTCCTCTCCTATAAAAGGATCCAAGCTACAGCACTCAAGGTTAACTAATTCTAAACTCATTTTCATTATACTTTACTCTGACATATCAATATACTCATTCTCAAGCCGGAGTTTGGTCTGGGGATAAAACCCTGGGCGAGACTAACGCGTGTTGTCTTTGTATTTACAGATCCGAAAGGAATTAATCCGGAGAGCTTAGCCAAAGGATTAGCCGAAGGATTAGCTTGTTCGGGTAATCACAGATTTTTACCTCAACAAATTGGCGCCATCCGTGGGACCGCTATTCTAACTACCAACACTAGAAAATGGCAGGTCCTACCACCGAAACACTCTCAGGTCCCTCCACGGAAACACCACCCGGCGGCAACCCCCCTAACTTAGAAGAACAAATACTAAACCACATATCATCGCCAAAGGCCTTGATACAACAGCACAACACCCAAGGAAAAAGCCCGTTGCAACCCATACGGATAGATTTTGGAGATGAAGTCGAAGGGCCCACCCGAGTAGAAAAGGAAAAAGACGCGAAAGGAAAGCAGGTCGCGGAAGACCTACACAAACCATACAAAGATGCCCCCAGATCCCCGTTCACGCGACGGATAGTAGAGTTCGCCGGACCAAGACATGAGCTGCCTAAGAACATAAAACTCTACAACGGATCTTGAGACCGGATGACCACGTTACTCGCTTCTCCGGCAAAGAATCATGGCGGCCGGCCTGCTGCCGGTATGGTCTTTGGATGTTCCGGCAAACTTTGACGGTCCAAGAAGCGGGTGGTTCGAGCGATTACCAACGGCAGATTGACGGTGGGAGGAGCTCGAGAGAGCTTCCTAGAAAGGTTCGGCTCGGGAGGAAGTGTCTAAAAGACCCGATGGAACTCACAAAGATCGTGCGGAAGGCTCATGAAACCCCTGCTAGAGTTCAAGGAAAGATGGACCGACGGCTAGCTACATCCCGGGTGCCGAAATAATGCAGATATCCTCATTCACCAACGGAAGCAAATGCCCGGAATTGGTAAAACGATTCTCAGACAGAATTCCCAAAACAGTCACGGAAATGATGAAGAGGGTAGACGACTTTGTACGTTCGGAAGAAGCCTACAACACCACGGAACTCCCTAAAGGGGAATGGAACCGCAAGTTATACACAGGAAGTCAGCCAGATCGAACCCTCTGAAGGACGAACCTCCCCGACAAACGAAGAGGAGACCGAAGATCGGAACAAAAATCCCGAAGCCAGTACAATCCCTACTACCCGACAAGGACTGATAACTACAGAAGCGACCACCGAAGCGATTACCGGAGGAACCATTACAGGAATGATACTCGCCCCATTGATTTGAGTTTTCTCTCAAAAGCACCCAAAGAAATTCTGGCAATGGAACTCCAACTAAAGCTACCACCACCCGCACCGTTGAGAGGAGCACCAAGGAGAGAAAATTTAGATAAGTTCTGTGATTATCATGGTGAGAAAGGTCACCTCACCAATGATTGCTACCAACTCAAAGAACAAATAAGGGTAGCCTTGGAGACGGGCAAGTTGGATCATTTACTAAAGGAAGTGAAGCAAAGGGGAAGAAACCCCCCAGAGATAATCAGCCCGGCAGAGGAAGGATAATAAACATGGTATCTCGTGGAAGAGACGATAGAAAAAGGAAGACAAGCAGCCGAGAGGAAGATTGGATGAATGTCCCTATAGCGTTCCCTTCCATTCTGGCCGGAGATGTTTCCAGGAGGCGATAATCGAAGCAGAGGTGGAAGGATACACTGTGAGGAGGGTTTATGTTGACCCAGGGGCGGCCGTGGAAGTAATGTACGAACACTGTTTTCAAAACCTATGCCCAGAAATCAAAGGAAAGCTAAGAGAAACGAACACACCTCTAGTAGGATTCTCAGGCGAAGCAATAAAGCCCCTCGGGAAAATAGACCTAAACGTTTGTTTCGGAAACGATGGCCTATATCGCCGAACCATAATGACGTTTGCAGTGATAAGATCCCCCTCCCCATATAACATTATCCTGGGACGATCAGGTATTAGGGAATTAAGGGTGATCCCCTCAACCATCCAGTCCATGATAAAATTCCCAACGCCAAGGGGAGTGGCAACCTTGGTTACCAGATCAATAATCATCTCTGAATGTAGGAGGTTAGAAAAACACTTCATGACAAAAGGGTCGGAAAGCAAGGGTAGAGAATGCCCTTCGGAAGAAGAAGGGTCTGGTAACAAAACAGAACAAGTAATGATAAACCCCCAATTCCCCGAGCAAATGATTACCATCGGGGGCAATTTTTCCAAAGAATGCAAGAGGCAGTTGGTAGAACTGCTGAAAAACAACAAGGATGTATTCGCGTGGCAACCGGTAGACATGACAGGGGTCCCCCATCGAGTCATAGAGCACAAACTGAATGTCAACGTGAATGACAGACCAATAGCTCAGAAAAAAGAGAACCTTCTCGGCTGAAAAGAATCAGGCAATCAACACCGAAGTAGAAGAATGGCTGAAAGCAGGAATAGTCCGGGCAGTGAAATATCCTACATGGATTTCCAATCCAGTGTTGGTAAAGAAACCGGACGGATCATGGAGAATGTGCATGGATTTCAAAAGCATCAATGCTTCGTGCCCAAAGGATTACTACCCACTCCCAGAAATCGACTGGAAAATAGAGTTTGTAATGGGTTACAAGTACAAGTGTTTTCTTGATGCATACAAGGGGTACCACCAAGTCCAGATGGCCAAAGAGGACGAAGAGAAAACAGCCTTCTACACAGAACATGGAACCTTTTGCTACACCAAAATGCCTTTCGGTCTAAGGAATGTCGGGGCGACGTACCAAAGACTGGTGGATTCAAGTTTTAAGGAGCAAATTGGCAGGAATTTGGAAGTGTACGTCGACGATATGGTGATCAAAAGCAGAAGTGAAGTAGAATTGTTGGCGGACATGGCAGAAACGTTCGACAACCTCCGAAGGATCAACATGAAGCTCAACCCTAAAAAGTGCTCTTTTGGAGTGGAAGAAGGAAAATTCCTCGGTTATGTAGTAACATCCGAAGGAATAAGAGCCAACCCGAAGAAAACGAAGGCGATAGCCGACATGCAATCACCCCGAACACTTAAGGAAATGCAGAGCCTCAGCGGGAAGCTGGAAGCTATGAACAGATTCCTATCCCGATCGGCTGAAAAAGCTTTGCCCTTCTTCAACACTTTAAAAAGTGTCACGAAATACAACCAAAAGGAGTACCGGTGGAGCGAGGAGGCCGAAGAGGCGTTTCAGAAGATGAAGAGTGTGATCTTAGAGCTATCCAATCTAACAGCCCCGGTGGCAGGGGAGGATCTTTTTGTGTATCTAGCGGCAGCCGAAGAAGCCATAAGCGTTGTGCTGATGGTAGAAAGGAAGGGTAAACAAATGCCGGTGCACTATGTCAGCAGAACACTCCACGATGCCGAGCGAAACTATGCTCCTCTGGAGAAATTGGCTTTGGCCCTACGGCACTACTCTAGAAGACTCCGGAGGTATTTCGAAGCACATCACATCAAGGTGATCACGGACCAACCCATCCGTGACGTGTTGAGCAAGCCTGAATCTTCGGGGAAGCTGATGAAATATGCGGTAGAATTGGGAGCATACAAGATTACTTACATCCCCAGAAACGCCGTCAAGGGCCAGGTCCTGGCAGATTTCATAAATGAGATACCGGTCAGCAAAGAAGTATGCAACATCTCTACAACAGATGAGGAGGAATGGACACTGTTCACGGATGGAGCGTCTAACAAGAAAGGCTCCGGAGCAGGGTTGGTGCTGATAAGTCCTGACCAAACAGAGTACACTTACGCTCTTCGGCTTAATTTCCCCAGCACAAATAACGAGGCAGAATACGAGGCATTGCTGGCCGGACTAAGGATAGCAAAGGACATGAAGATCCAAGTGCTAAGTGCTAAGGTAGACTCCAACCTGGTCTCAAGCCAAATCAATGGAGAGTTCGCCACTTACAAGGAAAGCATGGCGAGATATTTAGCTAAGGCAAAAGAATACATTGGTTGTTTCAAACGGTTTAGAATACAAAATATCCCCAGGGCACAGAACCAGAAGGCCGATGTGTTAAGCAAGTTGGCATCCGTTGCATTTGACCATTTGACCAAGGAAATACTTGTAGAAGTATTGGAGACACCATCGACGGAAGAAAAGGTTATCGGAGCAATAGTAGAAGAAGAGGAGGAAAACTGGATGTCCCCGATCATCCGGTGCATTACCGAAGGAAAATAGCCGAATGATGAAAATGAAGCAAGAACCCTGCGGATGAAGATACCCCATTATACAATGGAGGACGGGGTGTTATTCAAGAAGTCATATTTAGGTCCAATGTTGAGGTGCGTGGGTCCATTACAAGCCAATTACGTAATAAGAGAAGTGCACGAAGGGGCATGTGGCATGCACTCCGGCCCAAGATCTGTGGTGGCTAAACTAATCGTGCAGGATACTCATCGCCAACCATGCATGTGGACGCCAGAGGTCATTTAAATGCGAGTCCGCCAAATACACTCCCCGGTTCCCAAGTTACCAAAGACTCTTATGACCTCTATCATGTCTCCCTGGCCGTTTTTCCAATGGGGAATGGATGTGCTAGGTCCCCTCCCTGAAGCGCCCGGGAAAGTAAAATATGTCATCGTGGCCATCGACTACTTTACAAAATGGATGGAGGCCAAGCCCCTGGCAAAGACCACATGAAAAGAAGTCACAAAATTTGTATGGGATAACATCGTGTGTCACTTCGGCTTGCCGCACATAATTGTAACTGACAACGGCAGCAACTTCATCCATGATCCCTTCAAGCGGTGGTGCGAAAAGCTCAATATCAAACAGATAAATACTGCTGTGGCACACCCTCAAGCCAACGGTCTGGTAGAGCGGGCCAACAAAAGCTTGATGCACGGTTTCAAAACAAGACTAGGCAGAAGTTGGTCCGGATGGGTTGATGAGCTACCAAACGTTTTGTGGGCTCACCGGACATCCTTGAAGACAAGCAACGGCGAAACACCGTTCAGTTTGACATACGGAAGCGAAGCCGTGATCCCCGCGGAAATTGGCATGCCCACCTTCCGAACTATGATGATGACCGAAGAAGGAAGCGAAGAGGAAAGGCGTTTAAACCTAGATTTATTGGAAGAAAGAAGGGACTCAGCAGCTGTTGAAGAAGCCAGATACAAAAAGAAGATGGAGCAGTATTACAACCGAAGAGTTAGAGGTGAAAAACTCAGAGTAGGAGACTTCGTCTACAGAAAAAATGAAGCCAGCAGGCAAGAAGACCTAGGAAAGTTGGGACCCAACTGGGAAGGCCCATACCAAGTGATAGAGGCATACGATAACGGTTCATAAAAGTTACAGACAGCCGAAGGAAAAGAAGTCCCCCGCACTTGGAACGCAGTGAACCTAAGAAAGTGCTTCTTATAGGAAAATCTTTGTAACCGTAAAGCCCACGAGGCAATTGTTGACATATATTACTAATGAAATGATTAGCCCCCCGGATATCGGAGGGGCAATTTTCCGCACGTCTTGTTTTCTGAACATAATTAGTAAGTGATCTCCCCGATAGGCTCGCGACCTCCGGGGAAAAGTGATCAGTGTTCAAAGATGGTTTATATCCAAAAAGGATTGCCATAAAAATGCCGAACGGTTTATACCCAAAAAGGGTTGCCCAGACAACATATTAAAAGGTTCATATCCAAAAAGGATTGCCATAAAAATGTCGAACGGTTTATACCCAAAAAGGGTTGCCCAGGCAACATATTAAAAGGTTCATATCCAAAAAGGATTGCCATAAAAATGCCGAACGGTTTATACTCAAAAAGGGTTGCCCAGGCAACATACTAAAAGGTTCATATCCAAAAAGGATTGCCATAAAAATGCCGAACGGTTTATACCCAAAAAGGGTTGCCCAGGCAGCATATTAAATGGTTCATATCCAAAAAGGATTGCCAAATGCCGAACGGTTTATACCAAAAAAGGGTTGCCCAGGCGACATGTTAAATGGTTCATATCCAAAAAGGATTGCCAAACGCCGAACGGTTTATACCCCAAAAAGGGTTGCCCAGGCGACATATCCAACGGTTCATATCCAAAAAGAGATTGCTATATACCAAAAAGATACACCGAACGATTTATGCCTTAACGAGATTGCCGAAGAACGACTAAAGATTTCATTAAAGACAGTCAAGCAAATAAAATGCACACTGAGAGATATAAGAAGAACGACTTTGATTTCATTAAACAAATAAAAATCTCCAAAACAAATTTCCTTAAATATTACAAGTTTCGACAAATAACATTGTTCGGCAGCATCGCCATTACAAAAGATGTTAATACAAATATCGTCATTAAACGTTATTTATATTTTTGATCTTTGCCTAAGTTTTGTTAACGACAAAAGTAAATTTAATTTATAAAAGCTTAAAGCTTGTCAAGTTTATTAGATATTAAAACAAGCTTTCTCAAACAATATATTCATCATTCAAGCATTTACATTTGTGATTAGTAACATCTTGATATGACTCTAATCATTATGTATGATAGTAGTTTTTAGAATGTGTTAGGTTCTTAAAACCAAACACTACTTAAGCATTTGCATATTTCTAAAAATAGAAATAGAACATATGACATCATGCATTACATCATGGAAATCATTGGAAAATTCCATTAGATATTTTGTGTAGATTTGTACTCTTCATATCTTGCACAATATCACTTAGATAGAGTTGACTTTGGCAAAGATTTGATATCTTGGTCGTCGGACCGGCGGTACCAAAATGGTACAGGCGGAACCCTTTAAGGGTCCGCCGTCCGTGGACGCTCTGTCCATTTGGCTATAAATAGCAATGCCAAGCCAAGTAGTTTCTCATCCCTTTCTAACATACTTTCATACATATCTTCTCTCTAATCTTTCTAACTCAGTTTCATATCATATTAGTGATCTCTTTTGTAGCAAAGAAGATCAAGTCATATTCAAGCTTCAACGAGAAGTTGGAAGTCTTGTTTGTTTAGTGTTGTATGATCTAGTGTTGATCCATACTTCATTGTTGTATCAAACCATCATAATCTTGTGAGTGTGAGTGGTTAGTATTTTAGTCCTCAAAATACATTGTGTGTGGGAGTAGTTGTACCCTTGGAAAGAACTCGGCATCTAGCTTAGTGTCGGAAATAGTGTAAGCGAAGTGTAAAGGTTTTCTCCGCCGGTGAAAGGAGCTTGTTGACTAGTGAAGTTAAACTCTCGAGTGTGAGACTCGGGGAGTGGAGTAGGGCAAGGAAAAAGAGTCCTTGTAGGCGAACCACTATAAACAACTTGTTGTGGTTTGATCATCTCTTTCCTTATTTACTTATTACACATTGCTTGCATATTTCATTAACATACTCAAGATCAATATCAATTGATCTTTCAATAAGTTTCAAAACAAAGTTTTTAATTGGTAAACTATTCAACCCCTTCTAGTTTTCTACAATTGGTACGAGCCTCGTTGCTCAAGAATTTCTAAAATAACTTGTATTTTATAAACTTGAAACGATCCATGGATTCGAAAACTTTAAAGAAGGGCAATCTATGCAAAGACCACCACTCTTTGAAACCAATGGATTTATCTATTGGAAAAACCGCTTTGAAACATATGTAAAATCAAAAGATATAGATCTTTGGTTTATTATTGTTAAAGGAGATTTTAGTTCTACAACAAAGGATATTTCCGTTGATGAACAAAAGAAATTAGTTGCTAAAAATAATGAAGCTAAAATGATGCTTTATAATGTTTTACCTAGAAAAGAATATGAAAGAATTTTTATGTGTGAAACCGCCAAAGATATTTGGGAATCTTTAATTGTTACACATCAAGGTAATTCACAAGTCAAGGATAACAAAATTGATCTTCTTGTTCAACAATATGAACAATTTGTTATCCTCAAGATGAAACCATTGATTGTGGCTTTGCTCGTTTAACACTATCATTACATCACTTAAAGCACTTGATGAATCTTTTCGTAGTAAGAACTTTGTCAAGAAATTTCTTAGAGCACTCCATCCCAAATGGAGAGCTAAAGTGACCGCTATTGAAGAATCAAAAGATTTCTCAATAATGTCACTAGACGAGCTAATTGGCAACCTCAAAGTTCACGAAATGGTAATGGAGAAAGATTCGGAGATCATCAAAGGAAGAAAGGAGAAGATCAAATCCGTTGCTCTAAAAGCAAAGGCGGAATCAGCGATGATGATGAATCTTGTTCGAGAGTGAAGATGAGGAGTATGCCATGGCGTTAGAGATTTCAAGAAGTTCTTTAGAAGAAGAGGAAAGTTTGTAAGACAGCCTCGAGAAGAAAAGAAGCCATTCCGAAAAGATCGGAATGATAAGAAGAGTAAAGGTGAAAGAAAATGTTTTAGATGTGGTGATGCAAGTCATCTCATAGGAGAATGTCCCAAGCCACCTAAAAGCAAAACTCAACGAGCTTTTGTAAGTGGTGCTTGGAGTGATAGTGAAGACGATGAAGAATCAAGCAAGGAAGAGATCGCTCTAATGGCACATGAGTCAAATGAGGTACTTTCCGACTCTTCTTATTCTTCTATAGATGATGACACCTTTCAAAAACAATATAATCAATTGTGTGAGCTAAGTCTAAAAATCATAACTAAAAATAAATTTCTAAAAACCAAAAAGGAGTTTTTTGGAAAATGAGGTATATGAGTTAAAAGAAAAAGCAAAACGACTTGAAAAAGGAAAAGCAAATGGCGATGATTGTAAATCATGTCAAGAGCTTAATCTTGAAATAGAAAAACTAAAGCTCACACAAGAAGTTCTAATAGAAAATAATTCTAAGTTTAAAAGGTTTAACAAAACATCGCTCTTGCCGATGAAATAGTTAAAATCCATAAAACACCGGGAGACATGAATGGGCTAGGTTTTAATGAAGTATTAATTCCAAAGAGTCAAAACAAAACAGCGAAAAGGACGAACATTACATCAAAATTGTTTGCGATCAAAGACGGACGAGACGAAACCAAAATAAGGGTTCCGTCCGTTGTGTAAAATGGTATCATGGTACTTGATGAGTAAGAATGTTCGCAATACGGACCGTCTTGAATTTGTTAAAGTAACAAAGAAAACCAATGATAATGTTAAACTAAAACCAGCCATTATATCGGGAGTAGGACTTGTTAAAATGAATTTAGATCAAAACTACTCAACAACGATATAAAACTTCTTTTGCCAAACGCCCTTTCCTAAGAGCAACCACAACGTTCAACCTAACTACCAACACAACGGTTGGAATCAAAGTTTTCCTAGACCATATCAAACTCCAGATTACATGCCATGGAACTCTTACCCATCATTTCCATACATGAATCAAATAAATGGTATGTTTAACCCAAACGGACCCATGAGATATTGGGGACCAAATGTTTGAGTTATTTGCTTCTTAGGTATGCTTGAAAGTTGGATTAGAACCTGATGAATGGATAAAAGATAGTGGATGCTCATGACACATGACGGGCAACAAAAGTCTCTTCTCATTATACCAAGAGTATGACGGAGGTAATGTCACTTTCGATAGCAATCTCAAAAGCAAAATCATTGGCAAAGGTACGATTGCTCATAACTCTCTAACTATTGAAAATGTTGCTCATGTGGATAGGTTAGGATTCAATCTTCTTAGTATTAGCCAACTATGTGATAAAAAGTATAAAGTACTATTTGATGAAAATGGTAGTAAAATACTAAAAGATGGTATCACCATAGCTAAAGGAGTTAGGAAAAATAACATATCGTCATGAAAATAGATAAAACATATAATGACAAACTTTGCTTAACAACATTAGCGATAGCTCATCTCTTTGGCATAGACGCTTAGGTCACGCTAATATGAGACTTATACAAAACCTATCTTCAAAAGAGTTATTTAGGAATTTACCAAAACTAAAATATGACCAACACTTTTGCGACGCTTGCAAAATTGGTAAACAAACACATAGTAGTCACAAATCTAAAAATATGGTGTCCACATCTAAGTGTCTAGAATTATTACATATGGACTTGTTTGGTCCATCCGCTATAAGAAGCTATGGAGGCAACTTATACACTTTGGTCATAGTAGATGATTACTCAAGGTTTACTTGGACGTTATTTTGAAAACCAAAATGAAGCTTTTGATAAATTTGAAATACTTAGCAAGAAAATTCAAAATCTTCTAGGTGTCAAAATTGTGTCGATCCGAACGGATCATGGTCGTGAATTTGACAACGAAACTCAATTTGGAAACTTTTGTGATACAAATGGTATAACACATAACTTTTCCGCTCCACGAACACCTCAATCAAATGGAGTAGTAGAGCGTAAAAATAGAACAATTCAAGAAATGAGTAGAACAATGCTTAATGAACAAAACATTCCTCAAAAGTTTTGGTGTAGCTTGATTGACACTTCTACATATATTTTAAATAGAGTCTTAATCGTCCTTTCCTAAACAAAACTCCATATGAACTTTATAAAGGTAAAAAGCCAACATTAGGATATTTTAGAGTCTTTGGTTGTAAATGCTTTATTCTTAATACTAAGGATTATCTCACCAAGTTTGACCCAAAGTCTTATGAAGGTGTATTTCTTGGTTACTCTCAAACTAGTAAAGCTTACATTGTCCTAAATAAAGAAACAATGATAGTCGAGGAATCGTTGAACATAACATTTGACGAAAGTCCACCTCCCTCTAAGACATCACCTTTGGTAGATGATGACTTAGTTGAAAGTCAAATAATAGAAAGTCAAATTAATAATAACAAGGAAGATGAACCATCAAATAAAGAAATTGTCAACATCAAAGAATCTAAAAGTCGTCCATTAGAAAAGGTCATGGGACAACTTAATCAAAGAACCTTAAGGTCACAAGCCCAAAATCAAAGTAATCATTTTTGTTTTGTATCCACCATTGAACCAAAAACCATAAATGAAGCAATAAAAGATGAATCATGGGTAATTTCCATGCAAGAAGAATTAAACCAATTCGTTAGAAATGATGTTTGGAAACTAGTTCCAAAACCCAAAGATCAAACTATAATTGGAACAAAATGGGTCTTTCGAAACAAAATGGACGAAAATGGTGTAGTATCTAGAAACAAATCTAGGCTTGTTGCACAAGGTTATAATCAACAAGAAGGAATTGACTATGATGAAACTTATGTACCGGTAGCTAGACTTGAATCTATTAGAATATTACTTGCTTATGCATGTGCTTATGACTTTAAATTATTTCAAATGGATGTTAAAAGTGCTTTCCTTAATGGGTTTATTAACGAAGAAGTGTATGTTGCTCAACCTCCCGGTTTTACCGACTTTGAGAAACCACATCATGTCTTCAAACTCAAGAAAGCATTATACGACCTTAAACAAGCACCTAAAGCTTGGTACGACCGTCTTAAGACTTTTCTTATTGATAACAAATATACTATGGGATTAGTAGATAATACTCTTTTACTAAGAAATAGGAATCACAAATTATTATTGTTCAAATATCGTTGATGACATTATATTCGGATCAACTTGTCAAGAACTATGTGATGATTTCTCTAAAATCATGCATGACGAGTTTGAAATGAGTATGATGGGTGAGTTAAACTTCTTTCTAGGACTTCAAATTAAACAACTAGAAGATGGTATTTTCTTTAACCAATCTAAATATATAAAAGACATGCTTAAGAAATTTGGTCTTGAAGATTCCAAACCAACTAAAACACCCATGTCCTCGGACACTAAACTCACCAAGGACGAAGAAGGTGAATCCTTAGATAACACTAAATATAGAGGAATGATTGGTAGCCTACTCTATCTTACGGCTAGTAGACCCGACATTATGTTTAGTGTTTGTCTATGTGCTCGCTTTCAAGAAAACCCAAAGGCATCACACTTAGAAGCATTAAAAGGATTTTAGATATATTAAGGGAACAACGTGTTTAGGATTATGGTATCCCAAAGGAGCGGGTATAGAAACCATAGTGTATGCCGACTCGGATCATGCCGGTGATTATGTCGATAGAAAAAGTACAAGTGGTATTTGCACTTTTGTTGGACATTGTCTCACCTCATGGTTTGCAAAGAAGCAAACGACTTTAGCCATCTCTACCTGAAGCCGAGCACGTCTCGGTAGGAAAAGCATGTCAACAAGCTCTTTGGATGAAGCAAGCTCTCGAGACTACGAATTCATCTCAACGACATTGTGATACTTTGCGACAACAAAGGAGCCATCGATCTCGACAAGAATCCCGTTCAACATGCTCGTACAAAACACATTGAAATCCGTCATCACTTTCTTCGCGACAATGTTCAAAAGGTAACATTTCAATCGAGAAAGTATCCTCCAAGACAACATTGCCGACATCTTAACTAAACCTCTTAAGCGAGAACCTTTTAATCTTCTTAGACTTGGTTTAGGGTTAATGGAACCAAACATGTAAGATAAACATAGCCTAAAACATTAGAATAGTCAAACCAAAACAATTTTACCTTGTATCGCTCTCAGTAGCCACGACACCAAGCGACAACTCGGACGGAACCAAATATTTGGTGCCGTCGGTCCGTGGTGTCTCTGAGCAAAAGCGCTATATACAAATCATCCTCTTCCTCAAAACCCACTTTACCAAAAGCGTGTAAAACTTAAACCAAGCTCATTATTGTCATCTTCCAACTCACTAATCATGAAGATAATATCATTGTAAGTATCCTAACTACATTTCATCTCTTAATTTCGAGTCTAGGATTCTTATTTATGCACAAAACTATCACAAATCATTACATGGGGTTTTATGTATGCTTTTATACCAAATATGAATTCAATTGGCAAATTGCATAACTAGTCATTGAAATTAGGTACTACATTATCATATTGCATAAACAAATCATGTTTCCCACTAATTGATAGATAATGAATATAAGGCCTTATTCAAACAACCAAACACCCCATGTCAAAAGTTTTTGAAAAGCTTCTCACTTGTAGGAAAACAATTTTTTTCTCATTGCTAATACAAATAAAAACGTTAAATTTTCATCACTTGCATGCTCTTGAATACTAAAGGTATTGCATAACTAATATGCATTCCCGGGTATATTCAAATGAAGCCACATTGAATTAGGAGCATTTGGGTTATCTCTTGGTATTTACCAAACACCCCACTAAAACCATTTTTGTGCATAAAATGAGTCGAGATAACCGCAACTCCAAATTGTTTTCATGTAGGCACACACTAGAACCAAAAACGTTAAAATTTATTCTATTTTTTTTTTTAATTATTGTCCTTAGGAATAACCATGGTAGCCGCAAGATTCTATGATCACAAAGACACCCTTAACTACATTCCCAAACACCACAAAACCAAAGGACTTACCAAGGAACAAATAGAAATATTTAGGGGTCTAGAATCAAGGTATTTCCATGAGGGTAGAACCATTCACCCATCTTTCCTTGAACATACCAATCTTCATGAAGAACTAGCCGCCATTCAATTCGATTGTCTTCTTGACATTGATGAACCAATTTGTCCTAGGTTTGTGTTAGAATTCTATGCTAGTGTGACCGGCTTTAGTGATGAAGACGATGATGAATTTTGTCTTAGCTTTAGAATCAACCAAAATGACTACACCATCACCTTAAGCGAATTTGCTAAAGTACTAGGAATTCCCAACCGAGGAACTTGTATCTACACGGATAAGTGGTCACTCACCGCCCTTGATGCAATCAACGACCGCACTTCTCCCTATCTAACCCGTTTGGCCGATAAGGATGTCATCCGTGAACACCTTTTAACCCAAAAGCGATACAACCCGAGTAACCCGAAAGGAAAAGAGGTAGACCGAGATCCATATGGAATGGAGCTAAATGAACTTAAGCCGAATTTAAGAAATGGGAGGAGTTACTTAGAGCAAACGTCATTAGCACCATAGGAAATCGGGATCACATAAACGCTTGTCTTTGCCACATGCTCTACAACTTGTCCACCCGACAACCATTCAACTTGGCCTACTACATAGCTAGGAGAATGATTGATATTCCAACTCAAGGATCGGTTGCTCTTCCATACGGGATGCTTCTCACCCGTCTCTATAGAAACTTCGCTCCAATTCCACCAACCCCAAAAGGGATGCACCTTCACTATGAACTCATCCCTCACATCTTTGTACCTTTGAGTGATGCTCGAGTTGCTAAGACTAAAGGAAAGAGAGCTAAACCTCCAACTCCTTCATCCTCATCATCAAATAGCTCCGAGGATGGTCTTTCAAGCTCTCATCTTCCGCCTCATGAGTATTACGCATCTCTTCCCGAGATTGAGAATGAATCAGCAGAATTCAAGCAAACTAAGGGAATGTTCAAGTGCCTTGGTAGGATGATGAACAAGATTTACAAGAAGTTGGACAAATAAGGGTACTTTAAGGAGTGTTTGGAATAATGCATTATCATCAATGTTTGATACTATTTAGTTGTCTTTATTATGTAGGATGGTAATATAACTTGAAACAATGGTGTATGCTAACAATCTCATGCAGGGGGATAGCACAAGTATGCTATCAAATTTTACCCATTTTCACTATATTGTGAAAATCAATAAGCCTTGCTCAAAATCTATGCTCCACTATGTTTACATATGTGTTATTTACTTTTCCTAACTAGAAATGTTTAGTATAATGACTTTTGAGAAAAATTTCGTGTTTGGAAATTTCCGACACCTAAAAAGAACTCGTCCAAATATCACACTCCACGGATCGACGGCACCATAATTTTGGTACCGTCCTTTATGTATTTTGGTACCGCCGTGTATCAGACAGCGGACGGACACAACACATTTTTAGGGTACCGTCCGTGTATGATTTTTGTGCCGTGGATCCTCCGGTAATTTTCGAATTTCGACTCTTCGTGATTCCAAATTATCTTCCATCACTTATAAATCAATCTTAACTAGTTTATCTTGTTATTAGAACTAGTATTATTTACTAAGGTATATAAAATCCATTTCCACCAAAATTCAAAATTTTGAAAAATCCACCCAAGGAGCTCTTTGGCATAAAGGAAGGAACCAAATTTTGGTACCTTCAAATCCGTGGTAATCGAATGTTAGGAAATTCCACTCACTAGAACACATTTATTGCAAATCTTTTCTTCTTCACTCCATCTTCCTTGTATGGATTGACTTGGGTGATATGACTAGCATTCAACCTACTTCCAAATCATTAGGAACCTCATCTCTTCAATGGTTCAACATCAAATCAAACACATTTCTCAACAATTTTAACCTCTATAAATTGAAAGGCTTTACCATGATCATCCTCACACCTTCCTCATTCTCACTACTATCTAGCAAATCAAAACCCAAGTTAAAATGACTAAATCATCACCAAAACCTTGCAAGAAAACCGCTAGAATTAGCGTAAGGCCTTGTTGTTTTGTTCATCTTAGCTCATCATCCGAATCTTCACCACTCACAATCTCATCTCCCATTAGAGATGATACAAATCTTACCTTAGCTACACCCACTTCATCACACATTGTGATCACCACTCCACCACCAACAAAAACACCTACTTCACCTCCACGGCACCCATCCAAACATCCAAAACCCTCACCACCTTCACCAAGGTCTCCCACTCTCACTCCCATGGAGTTATTTTCAACTCCACCAACATCACCAAATCCTTTCCTAGAGGACTTGGAAGACTTGCCTCCTAGGCCAAGTCATCCACCACCATTGCCATCCTTTGGCACAATTGAGCGAATCGCTAATGAGTCACCTCGGTCATCCATTGACCCAAACGCCCATTAGGGCCAAGACCTCTCCTTTTCCACCCCATTCACAAGGACATTCATGGTCCTTTATACGGGATCATCCACTTCCATCATCAATGTCCCTCATATTGAGGACATTCGAAGTGCATGTGGGATGACAATCCTACTAGAGAGGAGATTCAAGTGAACTCCACAACCTCCACCAATTCAAAGGCATGGTGGATTCTCACTTAAGTGAGACAATGCAAATGCAAAATGCTTTGCTTGCATCCATCATGACCACTCCAAACATTCCCAACACCACCAACACATCCACCATTCCACCACCACAACCTCCCCAAACTTTCTACCCTCCAAGGCATGGTTGCTCAACTTGTGAGCAACAGGCTAAACTGTGGAACGGACCGGGTTATGGTCCATGACTTCCAAGAAGAAATGAGGTTCATCCTCAACCACATCCTTGAGCGTCTCAACGCTCTTTCCCATCCACCATCACTTTAGGATGGTTTTAGAATAGTCTTTCTTTTGTTTACTTTCTTAGGATAATTTTTATTTCTTGTACTAAAACACATCATTGTGTTCTCTTTTCATGATCTTTACTCATGAAAAATTTTAACTAATGAATGTTGTTTATTATATTGTTGGTGTCATTACATAGTGTTTGAAAATGCTTGTGAATGATCATTATTACTAACAATTTTTTTGTAGCTTTATTTTCACAATCCATGTATCTTCCCATTAAAGCACCCAATTTAGGGGAGCTTTGAACAAGGGGAGATAGTAGCTCGGCTCATTACATTCCAAGATAGCCTCTTCTTTTGTTGAGACAAAAGGGAGAAAATATAGAACTTTGAAATTATTTATATTTGACTTTTCTGAAAAAGTCAAACTGCATACATTTGACTTTCTAAAGGGTTAATATACACAAAAGTTACTAAAGTTTACGGGAAATTTGTCCTAAGTCACTAAAGTTTTTTTGTTGCTATTCAGGTTACTCAAGTTAACGGGTTTATTATATGGGTTACTCAACGTTTAAAAAAGTGACATTCTTGTTACTACGAGGATGGGCAACCGGATGATTTACCGGTTCCCTTGTCCACGTCATCACTATAGTTTGAGATGTTACAAGCAAGTTACTATAGTTCATGGGGTTTATTAAATAGATTACTGAACTTTAAAAAAAGTTACTATCCGTTTTTATACATTTATGTATGTTTTATCTGTTTTCATTTTTTTTACGTTTTTCTCCATTTTAAATGACGTTTTATACGATTTTATCGTTGTGTCGTACGCTTTGTTGTCGTTCTTTTACGTTTTCTCTATTTTCGCACGTTTTGTATATTTCGTATGTTTTAACGTTTCTATCCGTTTTATACATTTGTGTATGCATTTCTGCTGTCGCACCTTTTTTACGCTTTTGTACATTTTCGTACATTTTGTATATATGTTTGTCCATTTTAAATACGCTTTGTATGTATTTATCCGTTTTTATATGTGTGTACGTTTTCTCTATACCTTTTACGCTTTCATACATTCACCGTATGGTTTTGTACATTTCGTTCATTTTCATACATTATCTTACGCTTTTGCACGCTTTCATACTATTTTTACGTTATTCTACACCTTTGTATGTTTTATACGTTTTTATGTTTTATATGTTTTATCCGCTTTTATACGTTTGTATGTTTTATATGTTTTTATGTTCTTTACGTTTTATCTTCTTTAATATGTTTGTATGTTTTATACGTTTTTACGTATAAAAATGTAAGAAAACGTATAACAACGTCCAAAAACGTATAATAACATCCAAAAATGTATAATAACGTATGAATACATATCAAAACAAAAAATGACTTCCAAAAAAGTCTAATAACGTCTAAATATGAAAAAAAAAAAACATACAAATGTGTGCAAAATTATTTAAAAAAATGTGCAAAAACAGACAAAAATGTAAAATAATGTAAACGTATAATAACGTCCAAAACGTTGTTAAAAAAACGTATAAAAATATACACAATTTTAGCAACTTATTTGTATATTAACTTAAATGTAAAAGAATGTAAACGTATAGTAACTTAAATGAACATTTTGACAAACTTTAGTAACTTAGTTGTATATTAACTCATTTTTTTTAATAATAAATGAAATATAAAATATTTGCCACGTAGTATTATTACCGGTAATTCTAGGTTACCAAAACAAGAGTAACAAATATAACCGGTCACAATAAGTTGAGTAACCTAAATAGCAACAAAAAAACTTTAGTGACTTAGGACAACTTTCCCGTAAACTTTAGTAACTTTTGTGTATATTAACCCCTTTCTAAAAGTCAAACAGGAACCCTCATTGATAATACTTGACTTTTCTTAAAAAACTCAAACTGCATACTTTGACTTTCTGAAAAAGTCAACATCATGCATCAACTAGTGAATTCTTTGACTTTCATAAAAAGTCAAATTTCATACACTTGCATTATTATTTCCTTTTCAAGTTCTAAAACTAATATTTTTATAACTCTTGTACAAACTTTGTTTCTTTTATAAAAATAAAATTTATATTTTGTCCTCAACAAAAAGGGGTAGATTGTTAATACAAATATCGTCATTAAACGTTATTTATATTTTTTATCTTTGCCTAAGTTTTGTTAACGACAAAAGTAAATTTAATTTATAAAAGCTTAAAGCTTGTCAAGTGTATTAGATATTAAAACAAGCTTTCTCAAACAATATATTCATCATTCAAGCATTTACATTTGTGATTTGTAACATCTTGATATGACTCTAATCATTATGTATGATAGTAGTTTTTAGAATGTGTTAGGTTCTTAAAACCAAACACTACTTAAGCATTTGCATATTTCTAAAAATAGAAATAGAACATATGACATCATGCATTGCATCATGGAAATCATTGGAAAATTCCATTAGATATTTTGTGTAGATTTGTACTCTTCATATCTTGCACAATATCACTTAGATAGAGTTGACTTTGGCAAAGATTTGATATCTTGGCTGTCAGACCGCGGTACCAAAATGGTACACAGGCGGAACTCTTTAAGGGTCCGTCCGTGGACGCCTCGTCCATTTGGCTATAAATAGCAATGCCAAGCCAAGTAGTTTCTCATCCCTTTCTAACATACTTTCATACATATCTTCTCTCTAACCTTTCTAACTCGGTTTCATATCATATTAGTGATCTCTTTGTAGCAAAGAAGATCAAGTCATATTCAAGCTTCAACGAGAAGTTGGAAGTCTTGTTTGTTTAGTGTTGTATGATCTAGTGTTGATCCATACTTCATTGTTGTATCAAACCATCATAATCTTGTGAGTGTGAGTGGTTAGTATTTTAGTCCTCAAAATACATTGTGTGTGGGAGTAGTTGTACCCTTGGAAAGAACTCGACATCTAGCTTAGTGTCGGAAATAGTGTAAGCGAAGTGTAAAGGTTTTCTCCACGGTGAAAGGAGCTTGTTGACTAGTGAAGTTAAACTCTCGAGTGTGAGACTCGGGAGTGGAGTAGGGCAAGGAAAAAGAGTCCTTGTAGGCCGAACCACTATAAACAACTTGTTGTGGTTTGATCATCTGTTTCCTTATTTACTTATTACACATTGCTTGCATATTTCATTAACATACTCAAGATCAATATCAATTGATCTTTCAATAAGTTTCAAAACAAAGTTTTTAATTGGTAAACTATTCAACCCCCCTTCTAGTTTTCTACAAAAGAGTTGTCCAAAATAAAAAGTAACTAAAGCTTCAGTTAGGAGGAACACTTGCCCCCTCATCCTTACCCTTATCACCAACCTCTTCTTCAAAGGCACGCTCCGGAGCAGGATCAGGCATCAAGGCCGAGATAAAAGCAAACGGACGGTGGCAGGCATTTCGAACCTTGGTAACATAGGGATACTCCTTGACAAAAAGTTCATCGTACATAGCCAAATACTTGTTAGGAGCATCCACGTCCAAATCCTCTGTGTCGGCCAATATCTTCTTCACCTCCTCCTCCGAACGACCAATCGACACCCCGTCCAACCACCCAGCCATCCCACTCAGACTAAAGGGAGCGGCCAATGAAGCCTTATACTCATGAATCCCATGAAGACGAGCGACAAAAGTGGGTATGAAATCCCTAACAAGATGTGACTTCTCGATCTCCAGATTCCCTGCCGCCACGGCTGACTCTTGACGTTGCTTCAACAGAGCAGCATTCTCTTCTTCTTCATTCTTGAGCCCCTTTAAATATATATAATGATATATTATATATATATATATATATTAATATATATATATATATAAATATATTATATAATATATACAAATCAATATTTATAAGTGATACATTAATGACCTATAAACATGTGATTCACCATACTATTATTGACCAAAGATTCTAATTATTTAAACACCAATATCTATTTCTTTTAGTTGATTTGAACTTTAATTAATATATGTAATTTTCTATTAAATGATACTTAACAATGTCTTTTATTCTTCTAATTTATTTTTTTAACATCATTAAATTATTAATAAACATATATTATAATAACCCAAGATAAAATCACAAAATTTGATATAAAATTATACAATTTATGTATTTTCTATAAGTATATACTCAATAATGTGTCATCTTAATTCTTCCAAAACAATATTGACTACAGACATAAATTTATGTACAATTTAAACCAATTAAAATATAACATATCTAATTAAGAACAATAAGTACTAATCCATAAAAAATACATATAAAAATGTTCATGCATATAAATGATTCCAAAACATGTTCACCCGCCGGAATAAAAAGTCAAATTGACAATTAGTCACATTCGTAAACTTGCAACTATCTAAACTATATGTAACTTTTCTGCAACATATCTTATGAATGCATAATAAACATATGAAATATAAACAATCCATTACAATAATAAATATTTAACTTACATTCAAAGCCAATCTAAGAACATTATACAACAAATTTCAAAGTTACATCTAACCATGCTTTTTATCCTTTTCACTATCATCCAAGCATTCAAATGCATCTTGACCAAATATGACTAAATCAGCCCTAACAATCCAATTGAACTCAATACATTATAAATATATTTAAAAACAAGTCAAAACATAATTCATAAAAAGAAAGGGAAATACTAATATGATAACAATAAACATATTCATTAATCGCCTACAATTATATCAATAATATTCATTAACTATACTTCAAAAACAACTGGAACAATAGTAATCGTTAGCGACTGTTCAAACAATAACAATAATGATCTACACATTTCTAACATTTCCCAACAATGTAAAACCATGATGAACTAACATGTTGAACTAATGCTCAACGAGTAGTCAACCATATTCGTTTAAACCATATTCATGAAAACTGTAACACGTCGCTAATTCAACCTCACTTATGTACATATCATTTACTAAGACGATTTCCAATATAAACTATTTGTTTTAAACTTCAAACCTTTCCTACCAGATTATGCACCAATTCAAGAACAACGAGACCAAACACCAGAATCACCCTATGACAACAACGCAAATCGCCCACAATCGACACACAATCACAATTAATCAATAACTCAAAACGTGACAGATAAACCAAAACTACAAGAAAGCTAAAATGAGGCTACCAGATCAGAAACTCGTACCAGAGTACAGACAGAAAATGACGATAAAATACCCAAATGCAGAATGCCATGGAATCCCTCAAATGACTGAACATCCAATTACAGCAGATGTAAAGAATAAGCATAAAAGAACCCAATAAGAAGTACCTGAAGTCAACCATCCTAGCAATGGAAGCAATGAATGTATGACATGAATCGACGATATCTGGCGTAGCCATATCAACCCAAATGATTAACCATCGATAATGCAATGAACTCTTAAATAGGATCCAACGAAATGACCCGTATGGTATCCACGTAATATTCAGTGAAATCTAGGTTCACCGGGCTTCCCACGCTGGTTAAACCCCGAAGCCTCATTCTAACTCGAGGTGCAACTTTACGCTCCCGAGTTTTTCTGTCCATGTCAGAATTTCAGTAGACTCCCTTTGAACCGCACGGGGCTAGTAACCAGCTCAGTGCTCCCTTGAGCCCCTTCGTATGATCCAAGTCATATGATACCTAGAATATGCTAAAACTAAATCATTAACCGAACAAAATGTCCAGTCAATATCAAATAAGCAAATTGCGGTAACCAACCACTGGACTACGGAGTATCAGCATCCATGATGCACCACTGGCATATAATCCAAATTGATCAAGTAACTGCCATCGGGCTGAAATTCAGTCCAAAACGAGAACTCCTGAAAAGAAACAAAGTAAATTAAAAAGTAACTTGTATTAAAAACACTAACGTCTGGAAACACGATGCACCGCATCCTATAAAAAGACCTGATTCATCTAACATAAGACCAAACGGGATGAACTGAAGTCAACACAACAAGTAGTAACTATAATAATTCGGCAATAAGACCTAAAAGATAAGTCCTCTATAGACACTAACGAAAAATACCAATAAATTTTAAGTAACATAACTAAAGGCATCAAATGTCTGAAAAAAATTCGTAACTCACATGACCCAGTCCACTGAACCCCGGAAATCACTATCACAATTTACGGCAATGAATAATATGATCAAGTAAAGTATAATAATCAATTTCATTCATGATCATCTCCTGTCTCCATTACCGCATTCTGCATTATGCCGGATGACGCGAAATATGCATTATTAGGAGAATTGAATTGCAAAAGATTGTTCGGTAATCGAATATTTTGACTAACACTGTGCTACAGAAGTACATAGGTTAACATTTATGTGTTGGTAATAATCGAAAATTAAAAACCTAACACCGTATCAAGATTGTTAAAATGCTATCAGAATTGTACAGAAATTTTAACAACTTATTACTTTTTCATTTATAATATCGAGGTAGACAGGGACGGAACCAGGACACAAAATGATCAAGTGCACTTAGAATAAACTAAATAATACTACAAACACAATTTTTAAGGACCGGATGTATTTAAGAAAAATCAAGGTTTTCTAACAAAATTAATACTACGCCACAAAAATCCATGAGTGTCCCGGGACCCCCCGGAACACTCCCTGGTTCCGTCACTGGATGTAGATTCATAGAAACTAAAAAGGTTAAATATGTAACATTGTTTCTATTTTGTTTCATTTTGTCTCTCATTAAACACACGCACTTTTGCCTTAAATTTTGTACGCATAGATTCATGATTCGATTAAATTATTTGTATTTGTGTATGATTTTGAGATTGAATTTTGTTTGCTGGTGTGCGTTATCTTTGAATATATTTGAAATAAAATTAGGTCGAACAAATGACATTTGGTTGATATTTAAATGTATTGCTTTTGGTAATCATATCGGAAATGAAATTAAATTGAACGATCATTCTTTTTCATTTTTATGCTTTTTTGTTGATGATATGTTATGGATGCGAATACGAGAATGGTAATTTGTTGAGACCACTTGTATCTATATGAAAGCTTAACAAGCATGCTACTAAGGAAACAACACTTTTGTTGTAGTTTGAACTTTGAACACTTATAACTCGCTAGAAAAACATATATTAACAAAAACATATTACATTCTTTCTTTAGCAGAACATACTACAAGTGCATCTTTTTTTTCGTGTGTGATCGCTCTTATTGTTTGGTGTAGCATTTTCTCGAATGCCTACTCAACAAAATCTTGACAACAGTGATATTATGAAGTTTCGTGGGCATCCGGCCCATCTTATGATGCCCACTTCGGAATGTAGACCTTATCATGGCATTTTTGCCAATCATGTAACTATAAAAGTTCTTCATAGATTTAGTTTTCTCCAACATCTCAAAACAAATCTAGAATTTAAAAAGAAACAGATTCATGCTTTTGTAGTTTCAAACTACAATACATAACATCGATGTCTATAATTACACACACTTGAACTAAACAACACTTACACTCATTTCTTCTACTGTGTGAAAACCCCATATTTAACAAGAAGGGTCATGCAATTGAGATGTTTCCTACATCATAAGATGTATGTGAAGGTTAACATTTCATGAACGTTAAATTGGAGCTCTTAGGTTTAAAAGAGTTACAATTTTATTGGGTCACGTTCAATGCAGAACCAATATTTTGTACAGAACTTTACAGAACCAATTTGGACCAATGAGAATTTTGTATTATTAAATCTTTTTAATTAATTCAAAAGGGCATAATAGTAAAACACATTTTTTATTTATTTTTGATTTTTTTTAATAAAAACGTTTTTTAAGTTCCTTAATTTTCGGTTTTTATTTTTTTTTTTTTTAAAAATTTATTTAAGCATACATGTTTTTTTGTGAAGAATTGAGGTGCATGTGTGTTCCTTTTTTTATGTATATATATATATATATATTGTAAATTTACATATGTCTTTTTAAGTACAATGGTCAAACTTGTTTTGCTTAAAATGATAATTACATATATGTTTTAATGTACATTCTTTAATTTTCGAAATTTATAACAAAAAACATAAATATATGTATGTAACATCTAAAGTTATAACCAACCAAAAAGATAAATAGTATACACAAAATTTGATATAAAATTCAATACAATTCATATAAAAATGTATTTTGGTAAATATAGATGTACATATCATTCAAAAACATGTGTGCATTCTTCCAAAAACATGTGTGCACTCTTCCAAGAACATATGTGCACGCTTTCGTATCTCATTCTACACATGTGTACACACTTCTAAGAACATATGTGTACATGTTGCACTTTCTCGTCAACTTCAATAGAACATATGAGTGCCCTTCCAGAACACGTATATCTGCAATAATCACATAAACTTCATAATTAAAGCACCAAAATATATCGATAATGTTGCACTGTACATGGGATGATAAAAGAATGTTCAAAGGACAGCCACACCTTTAGGAACAATTCTCCGGCCAAATGGCCAATTGTGCTTGATTGATACCTTCTGAAGCTAACTTGTATTTCTCAAGCTTGCCATTTTCCTGTTAACACATATCTGGTATGAATATGCATACATAATATATGAATCATAAAGGAAATCCATTACAATAGATACAATAGTTTATAATTTACCATTTCAAATGGCCCAACTCTAGATACATTATTCCACAAACAACAACATTCGTAAATCACGTTTTTATCATCTTCCAACCATACTTTTTTTACTCCTTTTTTTTCATCTATCAAGTACATTTTATTTAAATGCAATTCCAAATGTGTCTTACCATTTTATTACAAAAAAATCACACAATCCAATTCCTAACTTGAAGATTCATAAAAATTTTAGGTTTCACAAAAACAAGATGATAAAAAAAAACATATAAAATCACTTAATTAAAGAAAAGTGGGAAAGTAACTAACCATGGATGAAACAATAAGACCAGTTTCATTAGGAATGCTTTTACCATGTCTCGATATCCAATATATGTTCCTCATTAACCCCTCCATTTGTTTTCTTAAAAAACCAACGAAGTGGGGAACAATAGTAATCGGGAAGCGGACATATATATGTTCACAACCATAAACATATATGTTCTACACCATTTTCCTTGTCAAACATTTATGTTCACAACCATAAACATATATGTGCTAAACCATTTTCGTGTCAAACATATATGTTCTAAACCAGTTTCATGTCAACATATATGTTATAAACCATAATTCCATGAATCAAAACTTTAATCTAAACCCAAAATCATCCATGAATCAAACTCACTATAAAATTTAACATGAATAACGACTTCAACAAGTCACTAATTCAAAAGATAATTATAACTGTTTGTTTTTTTAATAAACTTAACAAACCTGGCTTTTTTATCCGGATTCACCACGACAGAAGGTGCCACCAAGTCGGAAAGACAAACAACAAACCGGTGGCCATCCCGGCTTGACCCTCCACAACAACTATGACCAGATCTGACGGCCACAATCCGACGACCACAATCCGGCGACCATCTCCGCTGAACCTCAAATCACAACTTGACCTCCACCAATAAAGCGATCAGATATGAAAAGCCTACCACATGACTACCCAAGAAATCTAGATAATGATACCATGAAACAAGAAATTGGAGAAAGTGACGGTAGTAAAAGTTGATTGGAATAGAAAAGTACAAGCCATAGTTCATGTAATTGGAGAAGCCGCTACAAATATTACAAAATGAATGATAAGCACACATGAATAAATAGCAACAAGAAAAAGCGATTCGGAAAAGAAGGAAACCAACTCACCATCCTCGTTTGGAGCAGGCCGCTCAACAAATTGAGAAGCCTCAGCATTATGATCCTTCGGATCTGGATTCTGATCTTGGGGATCCGCCCCAGCGGTTAAATCAACCCCAGCATCCGCATTCTCTAACATGTTGCTGGAGTGACCCTCCAAATGCTCTTTATCAACGGAGGGTGGATCGTTCAGCTGTTGACCCTCCGGCAGAATGGTATTCACCGGCGTAGGATTCGTGAGGGAATCTAGGTTAACCACTGGGGTGGGGCTTTTCTTCCTACGCTTCGGTTGCCCAGAGCCTCCTTCCCCAACTTGACGTTTGCACGGTTTATAACCCTGAGCTTTCGCCTCCGCAGCTTTTTTCTTCTTGTCCTTGGCTTCCAAAACCTTTGGGTCGGCCACCTCGACCCTTTTCATAGCCTCCGTCTTCGGCGGAACCGCAGTACCGGCCGGACTAGGAAGGGTAACATGCATCAAGTGAGCCTGCCCCTCTTGATACTTATCCCCTCGGGTCATAGATGCCCCCTTACGAAAGTTTGGCTTGATAAGATAGTCGGACATAGTTAAAACTGCAAAACATACGAAAATGTTAGTCACAAGAAAACACAAAATCGTAAACTAATAAAGACAAAATGCAGGCCAAGTACCATTCCCCTCGGCATCCTTCAGAGCCGCCCGGTAGCCTGGATATTTCCATTTGACAGACAAACCCACGGCATACAAAAAACCCATCGGAATTTTTATCAAATCTATAACATTAGCGGACAGTAAATCCGCTTAAGGCATGGAAAATTCCCCGGTCGGAAAAGGATCGGAGACATCTGAATACGGGTGCCTCCACGGCATGGAAAAGGTATTGCCTGGCGGTCAATTAAAAGAATTCTTTTCCAACCCTTCAACCCCGACAAGATCTCTTGAAAATGACTATACCGCCATCATTCCCGCTTAGCAAAAGTGAACCAATGACCTTGTTTATGTAACTTATAGAAAGCTCAAACAACGAAGTCGTGGAGTAATATGAAGCTACGCTATATACCTCAAAAGTGTAACCCTATGTAAACCTATCGGCACTAATCGATATATGAACTTTATAGTAATGAAGAACGCCCAAAAGAAAACTAGAAAACGGGACGAAATTCCACCTTCAATAAAATATTCTAAGTACAATCCTATGGCATCATCTCCTAGCTGTCCCATGGTAAAACCATTCGGCGGAAGCCTCGGATGAAGGTCGGAGGGTATCCCAAATTCCTTCACGGCCCATTGTAATGATTTTTCGGTCATGATGGAAGTATATTTATCCAAGTCAAATTTAGGTTTTGGATGCGACGGACCCTCGGAAACCGGCCCAGATCTCCGAGCAGACGATGAGCCGGACGGTTCTGACATTCTAGCCGGAAGGTAATAATGACACCTTAAAATCTAAAGAGGAAAAACTAGAAGAATACCTGAATAGAAGACGGAGAGCAAACAAAATCGTCCGGCCAAATAACGCAGAGAAAGAGTGTGAATGCAAAAATTTTACTTTGGTAAAAAGAAGGATCACAACCATATTTATAGGCGAAATAAGGAGGTAGTCAAGCGTCCGTCAACTTTAATAAAGGATATGAACTAATTAAAGAATCTAGTATATAAAAACAAATGGAGAATGAGGTAGTGTTTTATAAATAAAATATTATTAATAATAAATATTAAAATAATATAAAAATAATAATAAAAAAAAAAAAAAAATAATTGTTGAAGAAAAATGAAGTAAGAAACCTTCGGATCCATATTGATCCCCCATGTTAATCCAGATCCCTTTAATTTTATATAAATCTTTATCAAGTCTTGATCTAATGTTTAGGAATTTGAAATTATAACACTGGCTTTTCCACCCCAGTCCAATTGATACTTTATAATGAGGATTTTTCTTTTCTTCCAAAACTTGGTCCCAGCCTTTTCTACTCCTGGAACCAGACGGACTAATAAATGGCCCAACACTGATAATCCCTAAAAGCATAAGTGCATGTAAAGAAAAGAATGTTCAAGAACACAATAAACAATGCAAATGCGAGTACCTTCCGCCTAGCTTTTCCTTGAAAATAAAAATGAATTAAAATCATACATTAAAGTTAACATGGAATCTGAAAATCAACATGAATGGCCATCAATTTTTCTCATAAATTCTTCCAACCTTACAAAATCCAAAACTGCTAGTCCGTTACAAAATAAAGAGTAGTAACTATAAAATAAACCGTCAGGCTATATACCTCAAATTAACCAGTAACATGGCAACGTATATAACTAATATAGCTCCAAAACTGAAACATTTAAATAAATTTAAATCTATCATTCTAGTATCCATAACCATGCAACTCAAAGTCAGATCAATCCTTAAGCATTAATATTTCAGATAATATTTTTAATAAATGTTGGATCGACGACCGACCCAACGTGGCCACGTTGACTCACAATAATGCCCAAATCGAAAACTGAATCCTGAACAACAAACAACTCCCAAAGAGATTGAAGCAAATTACCGAAAATAACCATTAAGAATGGAGAGTGCGGTGTAATGATGGAATAAAGCGCAATGAGCCAACATGTCACTGCCAGTCACCACTACCCCCGTGTAAAAAGTTTAGAAAGCCGGAAACCTCCATTACTTCCCAAATCTTACGAGTTCTTCATGATTGGTGGATGTATCACCAGATTTAGAATGTAACCTTCTGCTTTACCTTAGCCTTCCGAAGCTGCTTTAAACCACTTGTCCGGGTTTCTCGCGGCCACTTTAAAATTACCCGCTGTGATCCAAAGGTAAAGTCAACTCCGCGAAATCCACCACTCGGTGGAAAATCTATAAAGGACAACATCAGAACTAATCAAACTATTCATTATACTTCCGACTACATACCCTACGGATTTTGAAAACCGCAACAACTTTTTATTATACGGAATAATCCGGAGGCTGAAATTGCGTCGGAATCACGACTCCGCATGAAGTACGGTTAAATTTTCAACTTGGAATAACTTGGCTTCTAATAAACCTAGACTAACGAGTTTAAAGCTACGGCTTAAAAATGTTTAACCAAAGAATTATTTATATATGAAGAGGCGAACGACAATGATCAATGACTTAATACTTATAACAAACCATTAGGACCATTTTATAAGTTTTCTAAAATTTACAAAAATTGGACCCGAACCCCGCACGGATGTAATCAGAATAAAATTAAAATTAAACTAGTCATTGCAAAACCCGCATTGCAAATTGAGCAAATTCTGAGATAAATATTTTGTAGATTGGTGTTTGTGCATATTTAATTGTAAATTGTCGCATGCATTTGGTTGATTAAATATTGCTTTTTAATCATATCAAATGAATTAAATTGAACAACATTTTTTTATTTATCTTTTTTTATATATGATGGAGCAAGGAAAAATATAGCACTTAAATAAACTAAAAATCTACAAAACAATTTTGTGTATTTGAACTTTAACATTAAACTTAAAAAATATATTACAACATTTCATCTTTTTTAGCTAAATATAGTCATCTTTTTCTTTGTCCCTTATTTTGTTAATTTTATGCATAACAATTGAAAATTATTTGATTTGGATGATTTTGAGATGAATGTGCTTATCTGATTTTGAATATGTAACATAATTTTATATTTAGTTTTAACATTCAAAATTAAATTAAGAACATTATGCTTTTGTAGTTTCAAACAAATAATAACATGTTCTATAATTAACAACTGAATAAACAACACTTTATTTCTTCATTGTGAAACCATATTTAACAAAACATATTAATTTTCTACACATAAAGTATTTTTTTTCTTTGAGCTCTTAGTTTGACATTTTTGACCTCAACAACCAATATTTATGTAACTTAACCATTGGACCAATGGATTTTGTATTATTAAATCTTTAATTAATTCAAAACAAATAGTAAAACAATTATTTTTATTTAATAAAACTTTAAGTTCTTAATTCTATATTTTTTTTTAAAATATTTACAAAGGTAGAATTGAGATGTTTCCTTTTTTAATTAAATTATATTAATTATTTATTAAAATTAAATTTTATTTATTAATAAAAATATTTTAATTTAAATTTAATAAATTTTATTATTAATTTTTAAAGATAAAAAAACCAATTTATGATTAAAAAGTTTTTCCTTATTTTCGGTTTTTTTTTTTTTTTATTTTTCTCTTTTAATATATTTTTATATATATATATATATATTAAATTTACATATGTTTAAGTACAATGGTCAAACTTGTTTTGCTTAAAATGATAATTATATGTTTTAATGTACATTCTTTAATTCAAATTATAAAAAAACATAAATATATGTATGTAACATCTAAAGTTATAACCAACCAAAAGATAAATACACAAAATTTGATATAAAATTCAATACAATTCATATAAAATGTATTTTATATAATATATCATCAAAACATGTGCATTCTTAACATGACTCTTCCAAGAACATATTACGCGATCTCATTCTACACATGTACACTTAAGAACATATGTATGTTGCACTTTCTCAACTTCAATAACATATGAGTGCCTTCGAACACGATATCATAATCACATAAACTTCATAATTAAAGCACCAAAATATATCGATAATGTTGCACTGACATGGATGATAAAAGAATGTTCAAAGGCACACCTTTAGAACAATTAAATGGCCAATGTGTTGATTGATACCTTCAAGCTAACTTGTATTTCGCTTGCCATTTTCCATATCGGTATGAATATGCATACATAATATATGAATCATAAAGGAAATCCATTACAATAGATACAATAGTTTATAATTTACCATTTCAAATGGCCCAACTCTAGATACATTATTCCACAAACAACAACATTCAATCACGTTATCATCTTCCAACCATACTTTTTACTCCTTTTTTCATCTATCAAGTACATTTTATTTAAATGCAATTCAAATGTGTCTTACCATTTTATTACAAAAAATCACACAATCCAATTCCTAACTTGAAGATTCATAAAATTTTAGGTTTCAAAAACAAGATGATAAAAAACATATAAAATCACTTAATTAAAGAAAAGGAAAGTAACTAACCATGGATGAAACAATAAGACTTCATTAGGAATGCTTTTACCATGTCTCGATATCAATATATGTTCTCATTAACCCTCCATTTTTTTCTTAAAAACAATGGGAACAATATTCGAAGCGGACATATATGTTCACAACCATAAACATATATGTTACACCATTTTCCTTGTCAAACATTTATGTTCACAACCATAAACATATATGCTAAACCATTTTCGTGTCAAACATATATTTCTAAACCGTCATGTCAACATATATGTTATAAACCATAATTCCATGAATCAAAACTTTAATCTAAACCCAAATCTCCATGAATCAAACTCACTATAAATTTAACATGAATAACGATTCAACAAGTCACTAATTCAAGATAATTATAATTTTGTTTTTAATAAACTTAACAAACGCTTTATCCGGATTCACCACGAGGGTGCCACCAAGTCAAGAAACAACCGTGGCCATCCCGCTTGACCTCACAACAACTATGACCAGATCGCGCCAATCCGACCACAATCCGCGACCATCTCACGAACCTCAAATCACAACTTGACTCCACCAAAGCGATCGATATGAAAAGCCACACTACCCAATCTAGATAATGATACCATGAAACAAGAAATTGGAGAAGTACGGTAGTAAAGTTGATTGAATAGAAAAGTAACCATAGTTCATGTAATGGAGCTACAATATTACAAAATGAATGATAAGCACATGAATAAATAACAAGAAAAGCGATTCGAAAGAAGAAACCAACTCACCATCCTCGTTGGCAGCCAACAAATTGAGAAGCTCATGATCCCGGATCGGATTCGACTGATCCGCCCGGTAAATCAACCCAATCCGCATTCTCTAACTTGGGTGACCCCAAATGCTCTTTATCACAGGGTGGATCGTTGTGACCCTCCGATGGTATTCACCGGAGGATTCGTGAGGAATCTAGGTTAACCACGGGGCTTTTTCCACGCCGGTGCCCGAGCCTCCTTCCCAACTTGACGTTCGGTTTATAACCCGAGCGCCCCATTTTTTTTCGTCCTGGCTTCCAAACCTTGGGTCGGCCACTCGACCTTTCATAGCCTCGCTTGGAACCGCGACGCGGACTAGAAGGGTAACATGCATCGTGACCCCCTCTGATACTTATCCTCGGCATAGATGCCCACAAGTTTGGCTTGATAAGATAGCACATAGTTAAACGCAAAACATACGAAATGTTAGTCACAAGAAATCGTAAACTAATAAAGCAAAATGAGGCAGTACCATTCCTGATCCTTGAGCCGCTCGGATATTTCCATTTACAGACAAACCCGGCATACAAAAACCCATGAATTTTTATCAAATCTATAACATTAGCGACAACGCTAGGCATGGAAATTCCCGGAAAAGGACGAGACATTCTGTCCCGGCATGGAAAGGTATGTGCGTCATTAAAAGAATTTTTCCAACCTTCAACCCCGCAAGATCTCTTGAAACAGATTGCACGTCCCGCTTAGCAAAAGTGAACCAATGACCTTGTTTATGTAACTAAAGCTCAAACAACGAAGTCGGGAGTATATGAAGGCTACGCTATATACCTCAAAACCCTAAACCTCAACTCGATATATGAACTTTATAGTAATGAACGCAAAAGAAACTAGAAACGGAGAAATTCCACCTTCAATAAAATATTCTAAGTACAATCCTATGGCATCATCTCCTAGTCCCATAAAACCATTCGGAAGCTCGGATGCGGAGGTATCCCAAATTCTTCACGCCATTGTAATGATTTTCCATGATGGAAGTATATTTATCAAGTCAAATTTAGTTTGGATGCGACGGACCCGAACCGCCCGATCTCGGCAATGGGACGGTCGACATTCTAGCAAGGAATAATGACACCTTAAAATCTAAAGAGGAAAACTAGAAGAATACAATAGACGGACAACAAATGCCCTCCAGAAAGGTGTCAAATTATTTAAAAAAAAAAAATTATAGGAAAAAGGAGTAGAACTCCCGTCGTCATCGGACATCTACAAGGGCCATGCCTGTCCAACACCGGATAATGGCCACGCTTAGGGGGGGGGGGGGGGGGGGGGGGGGGGGGGGGGGGGGGGGGGGGGGGGGGGGGGGGGGGGGGGGGGGGGGGGGGGGGGGGGGGGGGGGGGGGGGGGGGGGGGGGGGGGGGGGGGGGGGGGGGGGGGGGGGGGGGGGGGGGGGGGGGGGGGGGGGGGGGGGGGGGGGGGGGGGGGGGGGGGGGGGGGGGGGGGGGGGGGGGGGGGGGGGGGGGGGGGGGGGGGGGGGGGGGGGGGGGGGGGGGGGGGGGGGGGGGGGGGGGGGGGGGGGGGGGGGGGGGGGGGGGGGGGGGGGGGGGGGGGGGGGGGGGGGGGGGGGGGGGGGGGGGGGGGGGGGGGGGGGGGGGGGGGGGGGGGGGGGGGGGGGGGGGGGGGGGGGGGGGGGGGGGGGGGGGGGGGGGGGGGGGGGGGGGGGGGGGGGGGGGGGGGGGGGGGGGGGGGGGGGGGGGGGGGGGGGGGGGGGGGGGGGGGGGGGGGGGGGGGGGGGGGGGGGGGGGGGGGGGGGGGGGGGGGGCCCGCGGCGGCTTCCCCACCCCCAAATAAAAGGGAAAAAGGCCCTTGGGCCCGGGGCCCCCCCTTAAAAAGGAAAAAAAAAGAAAGGGGAAGGGCGAGGCAAATACCCCAAATATTAAATAAACTTAAATGTTTAATTTCGGGTTTCAAAAAACAAAAAAATTTAAAAACCAAAAAGGGTTTTAAAATTAAAAAAACCCCCTTTAAACCAAAAAAAAAATTTGGGGAAAAAACCCCCGGGGTCCCAAAAAGGAAAACCCCCGAAAACCAAAAAGGAACTTCGAAAAACCCCTCCCCCCAAAAAGAAAGACCTACCAAGGAACTTCCCAAAAATTTCCCCCTCAATTAAAAATTCAAACCTTTTTAAACCAAAAATAATTTTTTCTTTTCAAAAAACAAAGCGGGTTTGTTTTGGGTAAACCTTTAAAAAATTGAAAAAACGGAAAATGGTTTTATCAAATTTATTTTGGAACAAATTTTAAAAACAAATGTTTTTAAATAAAAAAAAATTTTAAAAAGTTTTTAAAAAAACAAATTTAAAAACTAACCCAAAAAAAATTTTAAAACATTTAAATTTCAAAAAATTTTAAAAAAAACCCAAAAATAAACAAAAAAACAAAATAATCAAACCCAAAAATAAAAACCCAAAAATTTTCCCAGTTTTTAAAAAAAAATTAAAAAAAAATCCCAAAAGGGGGGCCCCCAAAACCCGGTTTGGGAAATTTTAAAACTAAAATTAAATTTTAAATTTTTTATTTTTTTTTTTTTTTTTTTTTTTTCTTAAATTTTTTTAAATAATTTAAAATTTGAATTTTTTTTTTTTGTTTTTTTGAAATATTTGAAAAATTTAAATAAAATTGGGAAAATTTTTAAATTTTTGTTTTTTAAATTATTTTTGGAAAAATGAAATTTTTTTTTAACTTTTTTTTTTTTTTTAAAGATTTTAGGAAACAATTTTTTATTTAATTTTAAAAAACTTAAAAAACAAATTTTTAAAAAAACATTTTTTTGTAAAAAAAATTAAAAATTTAAAACTTTTTTTAAAACATTTTTTTTTTTAAAAATTCCAAATTTTTTTTTTGTCCCCTTTTGGTTTGAAAATTTTGGGCTAAAAATTTAAAAGTTTTAAGGGTTTTCCCCTTTTAACATAATTAAAACTTCATGTTTTTTTTCAAATTCAAAAAATTTGTTTTTAAAAAAACATTAAATTTAAAAAAAATATCTTTTTTTAAAACAATAACAAAATTATAATTTTTTTAAAAACAAAATTAAATTTTTAATTAAAAATTTTTAACAAAAGGTTTAAAGGTTAAATTTTATTTGGGGTTAAGGAACCTTTTTTGGAAAATTTTGGGCCTTTTAAAAAAATTTTTTGTTAAATTTTTAAAATTTTTAAAAAGGGAATTTAAAAAATTTTTTTTATTTTAAAATTTTTTAAAAAAAACCTTTTAATTTTTTTTTTTTTTTTTTTTTAAAAATTTTTTAATTTTTTTTTTTTTTTATATTTTTTTTTTTTAGTAATTTTTTTTAAAATTAATTATTTTTTTTATTATATATATATATATATATATATATATATATATATATATATATATATATATATATATATATATATATATATATATATATATATATATATATATATATATATAATTAAAAATAAAAAAATTAAAATAAAAAAAAAAAATTTTTGGGAAAAAAAAAAAAATTTTTGAAGAAAAAAATTTTTTCTTTTAATTTTTTTTTAAATGGTTCCCCTTTTTTTTTTTTTTTAAATTTTTTTTTCCTATTTTTTTTTAAATTTTTTTTTAAATAAATTAATATTTTTTAATTTACAATTTTTTTAATTTTTTTTTTAAAAAATTAATTTTTAATTTTAAATTTTAAAAAAAAAAAAAAATAAAAAATTAAATTAAAAAAACCAAAAAAAAATTATTTAAAAAATTTATTAAAATTAAAAATTCTTAAAAAATGTATTTTTAAAAAATTAATCTCATTCTTCTTAAAAATTTCCAAAAAACCCTTTTCCGTCCTTCAAAAATTTCCCTTCAAGAACATATTGAAATTTAAAATTCTAAAAACCCCAAAAAACTAATTTGCTTAAAAAAATAAAAAACCCAAAAAAATTAAAGCAAATTTGGGAAATAAAATGTTAAAGGAAAAAAGAAAAACCCCAAATTTATTTTTTAAATTCAAATTTGATTTAATTAAATTTTGAAACCAATTTTTTCTAAAATATTTAATTTAAAGGCCCAAAATAAAAAAATATTCCAAAAAAAAATTTTTCCATTTTTAAAACCAACAATTTATCCCACATCAAACCCTTTTTTTATCTTCCAAATTTTTTTTTTACAAATCCAAAATTTTTTTTTTAAAAATTTAAAATTTTTTCCAAAAAAATTAAAAAATTTAAACACAAAAAAAAAAAAAAAAAAAAAAAAATTTAAAAATTTAAAAGAAAAAAAATTTTCCCTATTTTTTAAAAACCCCATTAAAAATTTTTCGGATATTTCCATTTGACAGACAAACCCACGGCATACAAAAAACCCATGAATTTTTATCAAATCTATAACATTAGCGGACAGTAAATCCGCTTGAGGCATGGAAAATTCCCCGGTCGGAAAAGGATCGGAGACATCTGAATCAGGGTGCCTCCACGGCATGGCAAAAGGTATTGCCTGGCGGTCAATTAAAAAGAATTTCCTTTTCCAACCCTTCAACCCCGACAAGATCTCTTGAAAACAGACCTTGCACTGCTTACCGTCCCGCTTAGCAAAAGTGAACCAATGACCTTGTTTATGTAACTTATAGAAAGCTCGAAACAACGAAGTCGTGGGAGTAATATGAAGGCTACGGCTATATACCTCAAAAAGTGTAACCCTATGTAAACCTATCGACACTAACTGGGATATATGAACTTTATAGTAATGAAGAACGTCCAAAAGAAAACTAGAAAACGGGACAGAAATTCCACCTTCAATAAAATATTCTAAGTACAATCCTATGGCATCATCTCCTAGCTGTCCCATGGTAAAACCATTCGGCGGAAGCCTCGGATGAAGGTCGGAGGGTATCCCAAATTCCTTCACGGCCCATTGTAATGATTTTTCGGTCATGATGGAAGTATATTTATCCAAGTCAAATTTAGGTTTTGGATGCGACGGACCCTCGGAAACCGGCCCAGATCTCCGAGCAGACGATGAGCCGGACGGTTCTGACATTCTAGCCGGAAGGGAATAATGACACCTTAAAATCTAAAGAGGAAAAACTAGAAGAATACCTGAATAGAAGACGGAGAGCAAACAAAATCGTCCGGCCAAATAACGCAGAGAAAGAGTGTGAATGCAAAAATTTACTGTTGTAAAAAGAAGGATCACAACCGTATTTATAGGCGAAATAAGGAGGTAGCTGAAGCGTCCCGTCGTGTCAGACGATGACGTGGCACCATCCTCACCACACAGCACGTGCCCAATGCCACGTGTCCTAACATCGTTGCATCACATTGCCACTTGTCCAGCTGACGTGTCACCCCCTGTACAGTTAAAAAAAAAAGTTATTAAGAAGGAAAGAGGAACGGCCAGGGAAACACTCGCCGAGGTTCACCACATACTCCCAATATCATATAACGAATGCATTCATTAACATGATATTGGGGGGGACATGTTGGCGTATGTCCCAATATACAACCCCAAGATATTAGTAACTAGTTTACAGCTGCCTTGATGGTGGCTTACTTCTTAAGATTACTTGACGATGTTTAGGCGGACGTAAATAAATATCGAATGACGAAAAATATTTTAGAAACCAAAACTATAATAAAAGATGAGTGTTCATATATTAAATGTAAAAAGAAAAATGAAATAACTACCATGTAATTTACATGGTAGTTATTTACATTTTACATTTTCTCATACTTTTCATTCTTCTTTTTACATTTAAGCTAGTTGGGTTATTGGTCAAAATGGGTTCAAGATGAGAGAGGTCAGTTTATAGATTGGGTCAAAAAAGGTTGTGCCATTGTGCATCATTTTTGTATAAAGGTTGTGCCATTGTGCATCATTTTTGTATAAGTTATTTAGCTGCCAATCACGATTTAAAACCAATACAAGTACAATAACTAATATAGATATTTGAACGATACATTTTAGATGGTCAAAAGCTCTCTAGTACTTAAAAAACTTCTGGGCAACTTTCAACCCATAATATCCATTCCACTTTTAGGTAAATTATCTTCTTGGCCCATTTGACCTGTCATGTGGGTCGAAATTCCGAACTCGCCTATAAGCATGATATACGAATAACCTGACGGATTCATTTTTTTTGTGCAATCTTTCCTTCGCCAAACGACCAACACGGATGGAGCTTCTAACACCGTGGGTTTATCTCTTGGCTGCAGACAAACTTGAGCCAAGTAATTGATATGAACTATCAGAGATAATGAGATCCTCCATATAATTTCATTCCAACTGATGAGACTTGATTCTGGTTAGGTGGCGTGCAGAGCTGCAAAAAAAGGAGGTAATTTACGATTCATTTAGATAGCCGAGAACATTACCATACCTTTATAAAAACAGTAGTTTACACACAACCTGACCCAAAAAAAGAATGAGACCCACCATAGCACACATAAATTACCAGCAGGTGAATAATTTATGATGATTCATGATATATCTCCGATTTAGCTCCTGCACGCGATACATAACATTAGAACACATAAACAAATAACCGTATAAGAGGTTGGTAATTCAGGTTCAGGTATTTTCTAATATCTGTTAGTTTTGTTTTTGTTCGGATACCAGGATCAGTAAAAAAAATGCAAAATAGGACCAAAATCATGAGCATAACTACCATATAAGACGTCATAGATCTTGAAAGTGGTAGCCTTTGTAGGTTCATCCCCGACGGGTTCAGAGGCTTATGTGTTGTGTTTGTGATTTTCATCCCCGGTCTGCTTGATCACGGGTTTTGCGTAGGCCTCAAAGCAGCAGCGGCTGACATACCCAGTCTGGCAAAAAAGGCCAACTTAGTCTCCAGCCTGCGCAGCTGATGCATATATTTACGACATAATTAGGCATGTAAGGTAAAAGGTAAAATTGAGCTATTTTCTACTGGTTCAAACCAATCAAATTTTGTTATATAAACACATGTTTCAGACATATATGATTACGGATACTATATTCTTAGAATAATTAAAAGTTTTGCTTCATGCATGATGAAAATGCAACCACATACTCTTAACAAAACATTGGTAAGAAGATTACCTGATGACTAAGATACCCTGATCTTATTCTTTTTGTTATCTCCATCAACGTGAATTTTCCATTGAACTTGTTCAAACCACCCTGTAAAAACTTAAAACCATCATAATATATAAAGTTATAAACTAATACTTTTTGAGTACATAATTGTCTATCGATTACTCACCCGCTATTTGGATCTTAATGAATAGGGTTTTAGCAGTTTCAACACCCTCCAAAGACCCTCTAATATCATTAGCTACAAACAAAACATGTAAACAAATTTGAACATGTGATGGAACCAGTTTATCTAATTTTTTCAAGTTTTAGAAATAAAATGTGATGGAACCAGTTTGATTGTGACCAACCCCGTTACCCAATATGAAACCGCCCATTTAGCCACATATATCATTTTATTATTACCTGAAGACCAGCTCCAGCAAAAAATGCATGCAAATTTCTTCAAGGTGATAAGCTCAACTTGACAACCATATACACTAAAAAATGAGCTTATGAGTTTTTTCGAAGCCCAAAATAAGAAAATTGAAACTACCCCTAGGTAACACGTTTGATTAGCTCAAAGCCGAAAATAGCTAATTCGCCTTGATTTTGTGGACTTATAAAGTGCGTAAGCTCAGTCTGATTAGCTCAAAGCCGAAAATAATCAGGTTATCGGCTTTTCCAAATTTCTTCAGTTTCTTATAGTGTTTTAAAATATATGTATTTAAATCATGGCATATAGCCAAACACTTGCACTCAACTATACGTCGAGCCAAATGTTCCATTTTTAGGGCAAGAGCAGAGGTGGAAAAACACGCGGGTTTGGGTAACAGGGTTGTACGGGTCATTTTTAGTATCAGTAGAATAAAACGGGCCAGTTTGGCCTATCTAAACTTTTATGCATGAGTTCATAAAATTTCTTTTGAATGAAACGATTTAGGAGATTTTATGCATTAGATGAATTTTAGCCACTTATTTCATTACCCTTTAGCTGACGGCCAACCTTTTTTCATTTAACATGTTTGAAATAACATACGACCCAAACGACCCATTCAAAAATAAATGGGTTGCAACTACAACCTCTAGCTGATCCATTTACCCAAGAATATAATAATGTATTAATAGAAAACTGATTGAAATGAGACTAAACACACAGACTTCTTGAGAACGCGTGATTTCCAAATTTGGATAAAACAATGCAGAAGAAAATGAAGATATTAAGGGGAAAAACCAAAAAATTGTGGATACTTACATCAGGAAAATCATCAATAGGCTCAATTTTTGTTGCTATTAAACACTGGAAGTGCCACCGCTAAAACAAACCAGAATCTTCAACATCTTCAATTCCACTACAAAAAACAATGCACAAAATTCAGATTTAAACTCTTATAGTTGTGAGCTCGAAAACTGGAATATAGAATTACAGTTTTCGTCAGAAGATGGTAGTGATAGGAGTTGATTAGAACCTATCAAACAACCATATTCCCCATATCAGTTGATTATTTCTACCTGGTGTTAACTGAGCAACTTACCAAGGGAATATATCAGCATAACAAACAGATATAAAAAATTTAGACGTGCATACCTTTCGAGATGGAAATCATAGTAGACGTGCATATCTTCTTGGCCTGCACCTCTTACTGTGTTCAGTACCACTCCTTTGTAGCGCATCACATATCCTCCAATCTATCACATTCACATTAATAAATAATTAAGTACAGTTAGAAAATAAATGGTGCAAGGATACGCTTTACTCAAGTCGACTACCCTTTCGGAACCACACATCCACCTAATAAGGGAATTGGGATTGCTTACGTTTTCTGGTTATCTAGTTATTTCATAAGCCAATAAGCGGTTTCAATGAAACAAACTGCTTATTATGGGACAAAATAGGGATTTTTTATGAAGCATCCGTATGGAATACAGTTAAACATGTATTTAATACCAGTACAAATAGAGGTCTTAGTGTATACCCTTAGCCAAATCAGTGCATACCATTCAGTCCCTCCATTCCTATTAAATCGACAGCAACTTAAATTTTGTGGTCAAAGCCATCAGTAAAGCTTAATACTTTTTTAAACAAACAATATAAAAATCAAATAAATATGACAAATAATAGGAAACCATGAGTATACCATAACGTTGTTAGCAAACCTTCAACACGTTGTTTAATTCTTCGATCAATGAGATTTATTGACAACAGAATCTATACATCGCATAATCAATTTAAGCACCAACTGATATTAACATCAATCAATTTAAGCTAAAGTTAATGATACTAAGCTATAATTCTAACAAATATTCTTCTCATTTGCACCCAATAGACTTAATTCAACATCACAAACGGGAAAAAAAATCTACCTTTATTGGTTTTACTTTGCGGCATTTCATCGAACACTTGGCGAGTTTTCTCATCAAACATGTGATAGCTGAACTCAAACATAAATCAATAATTAAACATTCAACATTGAAAATCAATGTAGAATTCCTTAGGAATGAAACTGTGATGTAGCTCGTTTGATTTCAAAGAAAAAACCTCAAAAACATATGGATACCTTATTAATATAGATTATCTTTAAAACATAATTAATCCTTTGAACAAACAGATTAATCAAATCGATAAAACTGCAAAGAAAAAAAAACAATTGCAAACTTATTACCTTGATCAAAAGCATCTCTGATCATCATTGATGAAGTAGCATCTCTGATCATCATTGAAAATGAATCGTGTAATGAACCTTCGAATATGAATCGTGGTTGGAACTGATCTTATGAGATTCAAAATTGTTAACTGGAGGAGCGTGTGATTTGGGGATTGTTTTGGAATTATAATATGCATTTTATTATTTGGGGGGATTTGAATTTGAAAATGCCGAATGAAATGGTGGATGATGATATTGTTTGACCAGCATTGAAGATGAATTTGATTTAGAAGCACTGAGTAGGGATTCTGTTTTGATATAAGGGAAGATGGTAACTGTTTTTACGAGTATTATAGAGGGAATGCAATCTTTAACACAACTTGTGTGATGCTGCACCGGTTGAAGCACTTGTTTGTGGGTTAACTGTCCAGGGTTCGAGTCTTGTTTGTTACAAATTTTTTACATATTTATTGGGAAATAGTGCCATCTCATCATTTCCATGTCATCATAGATGTTCCATGTCATCATTATTATTGTCTTCAAGATTAACGACGCCACACGCTTAATTCCATATATATGTATAGATTGCCGAAGAACCTAACTCTCCGGTCTTTAACCAAAATTGCCCGGCATTATACGTAACCTTCCGGATAAAGCACACTATTACCATTTAGGGGTGAAAAACAAAATACCCATATTACCATTTCAGGCCATTAGATGGAGAAGAGGAGCGGTTGGTTTTGAGCAACTTTTTAGGGGTGAAAAACAAAATACCCATATTACCATTTCAACTTTAAAAGTAATAACCTTATTTTCTATTAATTACATAAAGGGCACAATTTATTACATCCATTGATTAAACTCATCTAATGGCCTAGATTAGTTTATATGGGTTCTGTAAAGTTCTGTACAAAAAAGCGGTTCTACATTGAACGCTACACCAATTTTATATACATATTTATTTTAATATGGATAATCATATATGTAGTGTTCTCACAAGTTTTTATTACAAAAAAAAATTGGAGCTCTTAGGTTTAAAACTTAAAAGCATGTTTCGAATATATGCGTAAATACTCCGGTTAAGAAAGTAGGAAGGGATTACACAAACCACGCCTTTGTAAAAAAAATCATTAAAATGTCCTTAAAAGCATGTTTCGAATATATGCGTAAATACTCGGTTAAGAAAGTAGGAAGGATTACACAAACCACGCCTTTGTAAAAAAATCATTAAAATGTACTAGTAGCTTATAAGTTAAGAATCTGTAAGAGTTGGTTAAACAGTTAGACCCACGAACCCGTTTAACTCATGTTACTATCAACTCGTTTATATAAACGGGTCAAACTAGTCTTGTTCATACTACGTTAAAAAAAGGTTGGCTTGTTTTGATCCGGTAGTACCACTCACATTTCCTACCATATACTATGTTTAACAAAACTAGTCCTAGTTATTTTTATTTGTTATGTTAACACTTTTGGTAACGCGCAGTTAGGGCCAGTTCGGTTAGTTGGAAGGTTTAAATTATCCATCGTGGAGCGGGTAATTCATTTTACTACCCGAAATCGAACCGTATTGAACGGGTAACCGAACAGGCGGATACCCGAAATAAGCGGTTAACCGCGGTTCAGGTCACAGTTAGCCATTTTAGATGTTTAATTGTGCTTAACTTTATGAATAAAAATGATCTAGAAAGTAAAATGTCATTTTATTAAAGTTAAATATTGTAACAAAGTGATTAAATTCATATTAAAGTTGTTCCGTCACATTCATTTGGTAATTATGCGTAACATAATTAATAAAATAAATTTATTCGACGTCTATAGGCCACGATCACATTGTTGTTTAACAAATGTTTACATTAAGAGCAAAAAAGTTGTTATACAATAAAATTTGTGCAATAATATAATCAATATTTGTACATTTATTTGAATATCTAGTCAAAACTTTCATGTATGTTTTATACGGTTCGGTTCGGTTAACCGTATATCAAAAATAAAAACCGAACCGAATCGTGATAAGCGGGTTTTTTGGTTTCGGTTTCGTTTATTTGATTTCGGGTTGTCAGATCGGGTTGAGCGGTTTGGCTCAAAAACTGTCGATTTCTCGGGTTTCATAAACTAAAAATGTGAAACAAGCATACAAACCGAAAAGCTAAACACTTTTAGTTATAGGGTGTGTTTGTTAAAATAGTTGTGAAAGCGTAGCTTGATGGTTCATGGAAAGTGAGTTGTGAGCAGTAGTTGTGAGAATTAGTCACAGACTCACAGCTCACCGCTCAGTTCTTAAAGAAGCATTGAAAAAATGAGCATTCCTAAAAAATAGCAAAACTCATTGCTTTTTTGCCAAACGAACACTAAAAATCAAAAAGCTCTTTACTCACCGCTCATCAGCTCAAAAAGCTCAACATTTAAACAAAAACGCTTGTTGTCAAATAAACTTTCAATTTTGAACGTTAAATGCGCTAGCTGATAGCCAAACAGCCAAACATAGTCGTTTTTCGTTAGTTAATGTGGATCTTTTGAAACTAAAAGGGGTGTAAATGTAAAATCATCTCTATTTTGCTTTCATTTTGGTCTCTCATCAAAACACAAACACATTTTCATTTTCCCCTAATTTTATTAATCTTTTTTTCATTTGCAATTTTAATCAATCACTCATGGCTGAGGTATTATATCATATATCATTCTATTCATACTTTTATGTTTTATTTTTATGAATTGATTTTGATTTGATCGTGTATTATATTATAATCATTATATGTTATTTGTTATTTTAGATCTATAGAAATTATTTTAGTACATTAAAACAAGGTTATAGTTTTGTTGAACAAGACCAAACGTTTTTCTTAATCATTAAACTATTTATGAGTTTTAATGCATTGAAGATAACTAAATGACATGTTAATCATTGAGAAGATATAAAATATGTGAATCGAATTGTGGACTTATCTTTATGTATGATAAGTTAATAGATTATATTGTTTGAAGTTTGATATGGAATGCATGTGGTTTAAGCTTCAGATGGAGAAGAATAGTTTATTTTGATATGAGTTAAAGGATTGATATGAAACTTCATGGCTTGGAAAGGTTTTATAATTCTTATGATACTAATATGCGACACAACTTAGTGATGGCCTTCTTAAACCAGTTCATATATAGTATTCCCATAAAGCTGATTTGTATTTTTATGGAATCTTATTAAAGATACAACCTTAACTGGCTGAAAGTTTTGGATCATTACGTTATGATAGAAAACATACGGTGTTTGTAAAACCCTAAAAATCGTAAAGGCGTAAAAAGACTATTTTGCCCCTCAAATTAAAATACTTATAAAATACATAAAATGCGTCATGCTCCTTAAATGTAATTTTAACCCAACTTGTAAATAATTACCAAACCTAGAATACGAGATCGATTTGCAATTGCTTCTAAATATTTCACCACACGTTTGTAATGCTTTGCATGGGCCGAAATTCTTGACCACATTAACTTTACTCAAGCCCATCTAGGATATGGATTTGGCCCATGCTTTCCTCTTTTTCTCGGCATAAACGAATTCCCTATATTCCTTCAGCTCCTCTTTTTTTTTTTTATAACGCTTGACAAGAGTAACCCACCCAAAACCCTAGCGCAAAAGCACAAGTGACGGCAAACGGTTGGTGTTTTACTCCGTTCGAATCAGGGCAGAAAAGGAGGCTGCTTGATCGTGAGTCCAAGGTTCAAAGGGTGGCTGTGATGTTGGCTTGGACGAGGGTGGTTGCTGTGGTCGTGGTCGGTTCAAGGAAGCTTTGGTCGTGAGTTTCTTGTTCGAGAAGTTGTGGCTGTTTTGACTCGATCTCATCTCTTCTTGGTGTTATTCCACTCGATCAGCAAGGGTAAAAATTATCATCTATCTCATTCGATTGCCCTTCTTTTGTTTCGTTTGCTTTCTGTCATGAAACTCTGATAAGAAGCATGCATGAAAACGTAATACCTTCACATAAAATGATATGTTATAAATGTCACATGGAATGATAAGCTTGGTTACATAAACTCGTAAATGAAGTACCATATATAATCGACCCACATGAAACCTATTTGCTTTGAATCTGTTTGACATAAAATTATACGACCACATGCATGATTCATTATAATGTTCGAGCTAAATGGAATGATTACAAACGTGTATACCTTGGTTTATTTTGGGTCGTCTTCGTTTTGAAATGGTGAGGGATAATGGGGCCAAGTTGGGTCACGCTTACACATGTGGAAGGGTCATTGTAGGCATGCTAAACAAGGGTGCTAAATACATTAACGTGGGGTAAAAATTTATGCATGTACTTTGGCATACTAATTTGGTTGAAAGAGGTAGTCATGGGGTTAAGTTTGGCTCATCAGTATGAGTAGTATGAGATGCTAAATATACATGAGAACTTAGATGTGTGTATTTGTGAGAAAGATGTGTTAATCACCAATGTTGTAAGCGTATAAATTATAGATATAATGTACTAAAGCATGGTCTCGTAGGGATAAGTTGAGGGTAATCGCGGTAATAACGGTTGAGTTATTTTGTATTTTGAAAGAGTTTCGGGATAGTTGAGTCGGAGGTTAATCATTTTACGTGTTTACGAGGTCGTAATTATGAGTCCTGTAAGATGCGATCAAGGGTAAAGATGTGTGTCGGGATGTGATAAAAAAAATGGTGAAACATGAATCTGTAAAATGGACATATGAAATCTTCATTGAAAGTTAGTTATATATTTATGTAATTACCTTTAAACCTTGACCTTTGGTAATATGTCACATGCAAACCCTTGGTTTATAAATTGTCATATAAAGCCCTCAAATAGATTATTCATCATATTAAAACATTTAAGTTTGGCTAAGTAATGATTATTAACCTAAAATGTTGGAATTCGTCCGCCACTAAGAATAAGAATACACTTACAACTCTAAGAATGTTAATGCGATGAATCCGTTATAACTTAAATAAGCTAATGAGTATTAAATAAATCATAATCCGTGTAGATTCGTTGAAGGAGACGCGACGTTATATCTTCGTGATTCACTCGTTCGTTTGCTTTTCTCTCAATTGCTTTAAGGTACAGATATTCTGACCTTTTCAGTAAAGGTCTCTCATGTTTTCCTTTTTTTGTCATTTCTCTTATGCTTATTAGGATTTCCTATGCCATTGCTATGAACCCTTCTGTTTGTTTGATCTGTTGCTTATCTGAACTTCTGTTTTATTGAACCATGCAATATCTGATTTGAACTTGTGTTATGAAGACTCTGATATGCACATTTGTTGAACCTTAATATGTTTAATTATGAACTTCTACTTATGAATGTATGATCTGTGACTGTGATATGAACTTATGACCTCTGAATATTTGAATACGAACCTTATGATATGAGTTATCTGATATGTTATCTGTTGAACTTTGTGTTTGATTATGATCTGTGTCATTTATGAAAATCTGTTTGACCTAAGTTAGTTTGACACCCGAGCCAAATATTTCACTAGTCATGGGGGTTCCATGTCCGTGTCAGTAATGCACTTCTGACATGACTCTAGTGCAGTAGAGTGAAGTTCGCCACGCCCTTATCTCATTATCTGTTATGAGCTCAAGTTATATTATATGACCAATATATGTTTGTGGGGCGTATGGATGCATCCTAGATCTGATATTTTATCTGATATGATTTCTGGTGAATGATGTCGTGTGCAATACGCGTCTTCACAAAATTCTGGGAGCTAGTTACTCCAATTAGTTTATGAGGTTACCTTCTGAAGAAGAAAGATATCGCTGATATGATATGTTCTGGGCTCGTAGTAGTTAACTAAATCTTTATCTGTTATTTCTGTGTTAAGTATTCTGATTATGATTCGGTATGTTCAAGTGTTTATAATTATGCGCTAGGCTTATTATATGTTATTATATGTGTTTACGCTTTTGAATGTTTATGTGACTACCGTCTACTATGCTAAGATATGATTAATATGTTTAAACATGATTCGCATGCTGTCATCTGATGTTATGTTAGTTTATCGTTATATGAATTCTTTTATCTGTGAGATGAATGTGCTAATGTGAAAGTAAGTATCCTGAAAGTTGATAAGTACAATTGTTCCGTTAATCTGGTAAACTGTGCCTATACGTTAGGGTATCTATTTGTTTATGATTTGACCTGCCATGTTAAAACTCCGTTGATGTTAAGATTTGATCTGGGAAATGGTTTAATTTATAATGTCTGTCCTGTTAACTTACTATCTGCTATGTTATGCCTCTAGTTCATTTAACTATAGTTTTTGTAAGGTGTTCTCGTTGGTATGTGTGACTACTATGTGTTGTTGTTGTTTTCCATTGCCACGACCTTTGGTTAAGTTTATTAAATGTAACTTATCCGATTTGTGTGAATGTCGTGTTTACTTCATAGAAATTGTTTCATTAGTTTTGATATTTCGTTTGGCTTATATGCACTCGAATTTCCGATTTAGTTAAGGTCGGTTATTTTAATGTGTTTGCAATTGTGTCGACAATGTGCTATGTGTTTGTTCTTATTTGTTATTTGTTCTTCCGGATTTTGTAATTGTGTTTCGCAGGATCCTCCATGATTCATTGAATCTCATTCGCTACGACTTTGTTATTAGTTTCTTTGTTTCAATTTTGTATTTGCTTTTTGTTTAGTTTTGTTCTGTTATATCATGCCTTTGGGCTTTGTAAGCTCACCGCATTTTCTTTTCCCGCGGCGGTATTAGGCATTCAAGATGAGCTTGTGGGATGGGTGATCCGGGTTGAGAGTAGAACCGAGAGCAAGTTGTGACTATAGAGATCTTAGATTTATTTTGATTATTAAGTTATTATGTTTTCTTTTGATTATTTTGTAAAGGCTTCCGCTATTGTATATTATTTAAAGTTCTGATATGAAACCGTATTGTGATACCTTTACCCTTGTCGGGTTGGGGCGTTACAGTGTTCAAAGCATGTTGACCGAAATCTTGTCATGATATTGGTTTGTGTAACTAGTATTGGTTTTCGTGACTAGATGGTGAGATTAAACTCATTTTTTGCGGAATGCGAACTTTGGTGTTATGTGGAATCCAAAGTACTTGCTGGAACCACTAAGTAGTCGTGGGAAAATGCATTTAACTTGATTTCTGGAATCCGAGATACGAGGTCGCGAGAACATGTGTTGTTCTCATAAACAGAGTTTGAGCATAAAGATTTTTAATCAATGGTTTTTTTTGGGTATGTTGCTAATACATTTAACTTGATTTCTGGAAAATTTAAGCTTAAACGGATGAATTGTTTGGTCACAATTTGTATTTTGGTACAACATTTCTTTTGGACAGCTTTGTTGTCTTGCAAGAAAAAAGTAAAATAAATAAATAAAAATTTGAGCTTAAACAGAAAAGTCATTTGATCGCAGTTTGTATTTCAGTACAAAAGTGTTTTCTCTAAGAGATTTATTCTTTCTTGTGTTGATCTTTGTGTTGTTTAGATACATGCATTTGAGTTGTTGGGTACAACATTTTTTGGTTGTTTTAATGCATGATTATGTAATAGTTTGTGCGATGTTCAACGCAAAACCTTTTGTGTTATTTGGAGCAAAATATTGTGGCAAAATAGTGCATATTTAAGGTTGTTTGGTGCGATGTTGTTTGGCACTATTCAACTAATTTTGCAAGATGAGAATAACCAAGTCGATTGATTTTGTATCGAGTATTCAAAGTTTGGATGTTGCAAATCTTCTATTTTGAATATTGTTGTGAATAATCAAACTACTTGTTATTCTAGAAAGATAAATAATCATCAAGACTTGTTATAACTCATATTGCTAATAATCGAACGGTTTGATATGTAAGAAATGACTATGTGTTGAATATAACCGTGTAGGACATTGTGAAATGTCAAGAAAGAACACACATATAGATGACAACGAATTATGTTGGTTTATGTAACTAACTTGAACAGTGTGATTGTCATCCAATGTGAGCTATAGCCCATTCGCTAAGTTGGACATATTTTGATTGTGTAAAATGATTACACATTGATTTTATATGATTATATTCACTTAATAAATTGTGATAATCATATGATGATAAGAGATTAAATGTGATTATATATATGTATATATAATCACAAATGAATTGGAATGACATGTTATAAGTGTAGGACTTACACATATAACTTATGGGATCCTCCTAAAACAGGCGTGGTTTAAGGTGGTGATTTGTCTAAAAGAAGAATATTAGTAGATGAAGCTATGAGTAATCAGAATTATGCATCTTCTGTCATACGCTTGATTCCTTGGTCTATAGCATGCTAGATTTGGAATTTGTTAATTATGATACGGAAAATAATTAACATAAGACATTCAAAAAAAATGTTCATACACTAGTATGAAACTTGTAAAGTGACAAATTACTAATGTTCTTGATGTCATATCCATGTGATAAAATTCTTATAAACAAGATGAATACTTTGAAAGATAGAACCTTTTTACAAAATTCTTGAGATAAATTCCATGTGGGGGATTCCGGCCTAGCTAGAGTTCAAAAGAACATCAACAAACATGAAGTTCTTGCCTAGTTGGAATACTCAAGAATTACCTGGAGCATGATATATTTAGAGTTGAACGAAACTCAAACTTGTACAGACATATTATGTCGATACGACAACTACTCTCAGCATGAGTTATCCCTATTGACAATGTGAAGTCATAGAATAACATTGCGGATCCGCTTACGAAAAGCTAAATGTTAGAGTTAGTTAGCAACTCGTGAAGAGGAATGTGACTAAAGCTCTTGAAAAGTTTATATGAAGGAAAACCTAACCCAGCTGACTGGAGATCCCAAGATCTGGGTTCAATAGGACAACCTACTTGTATAAAATGAGGTCACTGTGGAGGAGTAATAAACTCCACATTTATTTAAGGAGGTTAGCAATCTTCCTAGTCCATTCCTAAATATTGACAATATGTGGTTAAGCATATGGCTTTTAATGATTAATCGAGAATCACCTATGTAAGAGAGAAGTGGGGTCGCTTCTAAGGGAATTGTGGGGGCGCAATTCTTAACAGCTCTCGCAGAACCATGCTAATGTTCATGACCATAACGAACATAACTATGAGAACCAAAAAGTGTCAAGGAGATATTTGTGTGAATATATATTTTCGTCTCCACAAACAGCGGACAGTTCAAAGACATCAAGTTCTCTTGGTACGCTAGGATGCTAAGTATATTTCACGAGGAAGGTTCAAAGGTAACACCTACCTATCCAATGCAAATATCAAGCTGCAAAACTCTATTACAACATCGAGTCGTTGAAATTTGTTTCCCTTTATCAATTTCATTCATGTGGGGGATTGTTGGATAATTTGGTCAAATTAAGTTTGAAGAACAATTGATGGTCATTAAAGATACTAATGGAAATTAAAGAAAGGTTAATATTTGGTCAAATTAAACGACCGAATTAACTTTGTAATCATGAGCCATTAGTAGGATTAATAAGGTTAATTAATCCAATCGTTATACTTCATCTCCTATATATAGTGAGTGATATCATCACATATCAACTACAACCGAAAATACACACTCATTCCTCTCCTTTTTGTTACCATTCATATTTCTTGTGTATCCGGTTCGTAATAGAGGGAAGGCACGTTTTTTGTTCGCCTTGATAACCCGTTTGTGCTAACGGAGTTATCCGTTGTTGTTGTATCCTGGGAGATAGACGTTCACGATTCTCAAGCACCGTGGAAAGGACGAATCTGTCTTAAGGAAACTGTGAGCATCACAGGCCTCAACATTTTCCTTACATGTGTTTTTGTGTCTCAACAATCAAAAGAATTACGGTATCATTCTCTACCCTTTTATGTTTCCATGTTACGGTTTACTTGTCTCTAATAGCAATACACGTAACATATACAACAGTAACATCAACATGTACTACTTAGAAGCTAAACTAAAGGTTAAACGTTTTTTGTTAGTAGTTTAAATAAAATCTTGGAACAAATTCTAAAACCTAAACACTCGATATCAAACAGACTTTGAATTCTAAAAGCTACTCTGTAATTGGTTTAAAAGACTTGTTTTTTTAACACATGCAACGTATTAGATAGATTCATAGAAACTAAAAAAGTTAAATATGTAACATTGTATCTATTTTGCTTCATTTTGTTCTCTCATCAAACACACGCACTTTTGCCTAAAATTTTGTACGCATAAATTCATGATTTGATTAAATTATTTGTATCTGTGTATGATTTTGGGATTAATTTTTTTTGCTGTTGCGCGTTATCTTTGAATATATGTGAAATGAAATTAGGTCGAATAAGAAACATTTGGTTGATATTTAAATGTACAGCTTTTGGTAATGCTGGAAATGAAATTAAATTAAACGGTCATCCTTTTCATTTTATGCTTTTTGTTGATGATATGTTATGGTTGCGAAAACAAGAATGGTAAATCATGAGACCACTTGTATCTATATAAACGCTTAACAAGCATGCTAATAACGAAACAACACTTATGTCGTAGTTTGAACACTTATAACTCATTATAAAGTAAAACATACATTAACAAAGACATATTACATCTTTTCTTTAGCTGAACATACTACATCTTTTGTTTTCATATTTCACTGTTATTGTTGGGTGTAGCATTTTCTCGAATGCCTACCCAAAAAAAATTGTATAGTAGTGATATTATGAAGTTTCGTGGGTATCTAGACCCGTCTCATGATGTCAACTTCGGAATGTAGGCTTTACAATTGCATCGTTGGGAATTGAGCGCCTTGAGAAGTTCTTCATAGATTTAGTTTTCTCCAACATCTCAAAACGAATCTAGAATTTTCAAAGAAAAAAGATTCAAGCTTTTGTAGTTTCAAACTACAACACATAACATCCATGTCTATAATTACACACACTTGAACTAAACAACACTTGCACTCATTTCTTCTAATGATATGAAAAAAGCCATATTTAACAGAAAGGGTCATGCAATTGAGATGTATCCCACATCATAAGATGTATGTGAAGGTTAACATCTCATGAACATTTAAGTGGAGCTCTTAGGTTTAAAAGAGTGACAATTTTATATATATTTCGTTCAATATCGATAATCATGTATGTAGTTTTCTCACAAGTTTTTATTGCATAAAGTGCAATACTTTCAAAGCATGTTTTGAATATATACGTAACTACTCCGGTTAATAAAGTAGGAGGCGATTACACAAACCACGCCTTTGTAAAAAAGATCCTTAAATAGTATCAGTAGCTTATAAGCTAAGAATCTTTCGGAGTTGGTTGAAACAGTTAGACCCACAAACCCGTTCAACTCATGTTACTGTCAATTCGTTTATATTAACGGGTCAACCTAGTCATGTTCATATTACGTTTGAAAAAGGTTGGCTTGTTTTGATCCGTCAGTAACTCAGATTTCCTACCATATACTATGTTTAACAAAACTAGTCCTAGTTGTAGTTATAAGCCGTATTTTTATTTGTTTTGTTAAAACATTTGATAACGAGTTGAACCATTAAAAATGTGAAACAATCATACAATCCTAAAAGCTACACACTTTTTTAGATAGAGCATTCGAGTATGAGAAATTAAACAAAATCCAAAAAGCTAAACGCTCGTTATCAAATAAACTTTCAATTCGTAGGGATGAGCATCCGGTCAAAACCAAATCGAACCGATCAAAATTGAACCGACCGAAAATCGATTTTGTAGAAGACATGAACCGAGAACTGAACCGAAGTAAGTCGGTTAGGTACGGTTCGGTTTTATGTCGTTCTACTCGGTTCGGTTCGATTTATATGGCTTAGTTAATGTAGATTTTTTGAAACTAAAAGGGGTGTAAATGTAACATCATCTCTATTTTGCTTTCATTTTGGTCTCTCGTCAAAATAAGCACAAACGCATTTTCCCCTAATTTTATTAATATTTTTTTCATTGCAATTTTAATCAATCACTCATGGCTGAGGTATAAAATCATATATATCATTCTATTTATACTTATATGTTTTATTTTTATGAATTGATTTTGATTTGATCTGTGTATTATATGTTATTTGTTATTTTTAGATCTATCGATTTATGATATGATTAGATTATGTGTACGATTAGGTTTTCTGTTTTATATGATATTTTTTGGGTATGGTATTTTTAATGTTTTGAAATGAAATTAGGGAGAATGATGAAATGATTGTCACTTTTTGTGTTTAGTTTTAGAAAATATGTGAATTGGTATTGGTCGAATAATCGGCGTTTGTTTAAGCTTATTAGGGAGAATTAGGGGGTGTTTGGTTAAGCTTATTTGTCCGGCTTTTGGGCTTGTTGAACTTTCGAAAAGCTAATAAGCTCATTTTGAAGGGCTCATCAGCATATGGGTTACTTTAGTTAAGAGGGTGTTTGTTTCGGCTTATATAGCGGGCTTATGGCTTATGTGGCTTTCGGCTTATATTTCATAGGCTCAATTTTTGTGGCTTATTTGGAAACTTACCGGCTTATATAAGGTTATTATATGACATAACAAAAAATGAGCTTATGAAACATAAGCTGAGAACCAAATAAGCCATAAGTCTGCTATATAAGCCCAAACAAACACGCCCTAAGCTTCTGTTAACTATAGACAATATTGGGAGTTTGGGACTAATAAGCTTCAACACCTAGGAAGGATTTTGTGTGTAAACGGATACCTGGGGAGGGTGAGTCTAATACAGATGTACGCAGCCTAACTGACGGATCCAGGTGATCATTTTTGGCCCTTTCCCTGGCCATTCCCAAATGTGTACCTAGTGTGGTTTGAACCCTAGACCTCTTTGAATATGTTGTTGTAAGCTGTAACATATTCAGAAGAGTTGTTGTTCATAGGGTTAGATTCCGTGAGTGCTATATGTGATTATTGGAAAAATATGCTATGTTTGTTGTTTTTGTTCTGACATTAGTGTGTGCCTCCTCCCATCTCTAAAAGAAAACGAAAATAACAAATGTGAAGAGTTGACTTGCTTGAAAACTTCACTTTTGTATAGTTGTAGTAAAGTAAATTGGGCACTGAAACTGGATCATTTGTTAACGAAAACGTTTCTGGTTATATATTGATTGTTTGCTTTCATAATCTTATATTTGTACATGGAAGAGAACATAAATCTGGTTTACTGGGCGTATTTTACTGATTCAGTTGCTATAGTAATTTAATATTGTATCGCTTAACGCCGGCTTTCATCACTTTCAAGACATGTTTTATTAATTATTTTTTCGTAATGCTCTTTTCAGATCGAATTGAAGACTGCACCAGGTGACTACCGCTTCCCAACAACAAACCAAAGCAGACACTGCTTCACTCGCTATGTAGAGTTTCACAGGTATGCTATCTCAGCAGCACGTGAGCTGTTTTATCTTGAGTAGACGCATAATGTTTGATTTTACCTCTTAATTGATAAACATCCTTTCCTTAATGTAAAGGGTATTAAACACCAACTAGGAATTTGTGGAGAAATAAATGTATATGCTGCATCTTACTATAGAGTTGCCCATTACGTGATAGCCCTATCTAGTACAATGAAATAAGAAAATACTAGCATATATCTAATAGGGGGATCAGTTTTACACTGTCATCTGAGACAATTGAAACGGCCAAAGTTGTTCATGAATCTTTTAATCTGCCATCTTTTTACTCTATATATGCTATATGATTCTCTCTTTATGTATTTGAAGCAGTATGTGTGAGTATTTTGTTTTAAAAAGTTTGTCCGTTTGCTAATTAATGACCAACTACAGATGTGTGGCAGCAAAGGGTGATGATACTTCAGAATGTGAGAAGTTTGCTAAATTCTATCGTTCTCTTTGCCCTGGTGAATGGGTGAGTAATTTCTTAGTTTCCTTTTGTCCATAATAATAACATTGGTAGCAGTCAAGTAACATGTGATGATGAAATATTCGCTCCTTGAGAAAATTTGGTATTTGGATTTGCGTTTTGAAACTTTAATGTTGTCCAACACACATTTTGGATAATCATCTCAAACATGAAACATCTGATTATTATAACTTGAAATAGCAAAAGTGCATTCAGAATCAGATAATAACTTCCAAAACGCACATCCAAGCACCCCTAAAACTCATAGCTATCCAGAAAGACTTGATAAAGAGATGGGATATGAACTTGTAGTTTTTAGTTTTTTACCAGCTGTTGTTATTTCGTGTGGTTAAGGGACTTATTTGTTATGATGTTGCAGGTTGACAAGTGGAACGAGCAGAGGGAAAACGGGGTGTTTCCAGGCCCTCTGTGATCTCATTGAAGGAAGCTGATCTGACCTTGGCATCACCTATTGTTTGCTTTGAATTTCTTCTACCATGTTTATGTTTCTTAAGTTTCCTTGGCTAATAAGACAGCCATTTTTTTATGAACATTGCTTTCGGCACATTTTGTTGATCATGTTGAACGCTTCAAGTTTCTGTTCATGGTTCATTTTGTTCAAAACATAAATTGTCATGTTGAATGTTCTTTTTTCTTCATTTTACTTGTTTGCTAAATAATTAGAGTTTTCAGACACAAACATATCTTGATAATTGCTCTACAACTTCAAATAGCAATAGTACTTTAAGATGACGTATTCTTTACATCTTTGTTTAAACTGATGATCAACGTTTTGTTATTCTTTAATGAATTGTCGGTTTTAGAAAAGTTATTCATTCGATTCCAAATTTGCATTGACATTCGAATATCTAACTCCAAATCCTAATTTTTGCTTTGAATTTTGATTACTCGTAATCTTTGCATCCAAATTGTCACCTGCCGTTATTAGGCGCATGATGAAAAAGACAAACAAATCTTCATGCCTACCAGCAATGTGTTAAAACCCAATTTTGTGATCAACCCGGTCAAGTGACTGGTTTGACCGGTTGAGCCACCGGATTTGACTCAGTTTCTATCTAACACCAACAACCAAGTTTAGTCCATGGTCTGTTATATACTTTTTTGTTCTGCATTGGAGGTGAACTTGGTCTTTTTATCAATAACTGTAATTACGTTGTGAAGCGATCTTTTCTATATACCGTATAAGTTAACACATGAAATCTAATTCTACACAGAATGTTTAAAACGATTTATCTTCTTTTTATAAACATAGCTCACCATTGAGATGACAGATGACCATTATAAATCGTACAAGTAGGTCGAAAAAAGACGTGAAATAAGTAATGTAGTCAACTGCAAGAAAACAAATAATACTTAATAGTAAATCTTAGCAAAGCTCTGATCAAACAGTAAGATACTAAATGGGTTTTTGAAGAGCAAAAAAAAGGAAAATATATGAAACCGGCCGGTTTCCGGGTGACCCGCTCAACCCAGGTCATATTAAAACTAACGGTTCAATCTGGTTCTGAAAAAAGAAAAAAAACCAGTCACTTTCAGAGTCTGGTCACCCATCCAGTTTTCAGTTCAGCCTTGAACGACCGGGTCGACCAGTTAAATGCCCCGGTCGACTCGTTAAACGACCGAACCAACTGGTTAACCAACCAGGTCAACCAGTTAAACGCCCCGGTCGACCCGTCAAACTACCAGACCGACTGGTTAACCGACCAGATCAACCTGTTAAACGACAGGGTCATCTCATAAAACCCGAGTCTATCAGTAAGATTTAGAAGCGTTCAGGATGTCATTTATGATTTTTTTGATCATATCTAAAAAACACAAAGAATCAGCTCAAAGATGTTTGAGAGCCTTATGTACAGAGGATTTACAAACCTGCACTGTTCTTGCTACCCAAAAAACACTACCAAGATCACTTCTGTTTATCCACACATTAGAGCAGGATAAAAACGTAATTCAACCACATTCAATAAAGCTCACAAAACTAAAACTAGTAACACGACATTCACTCCATACAACAGAAAGCTAAATGTAGCATACGAAAACATTCTTGCATTAAAAGTCAAAACAGATGTAACATCTATAAGTCTAGACATATCAAGATGACACATAATAGTAATAGCTTAAAAGAGTGAAGTTCCCTTGCCCTTCTTGTCTCCACCAATCTCAAAATGCTTGCAACGCTGCACAAACATATGAAGTTATGGTTAAAAACCGCACAAGTAGAGAAGGAAAAACTCATAAGAAAATTATTCAAGCCAAACCTTGATAGCGTGTTGTGACACATGCTTGCATCCTTGGCATTGCAACCTCAAGACAATCTTCTTGGTGGTTTTGGCCTGTTCAAAAGAAAGCAATTTGATCAAAATACAAAAAGAGATATGACTAAACTAAAACTCCAGCGCCTTTTATATAAGGCTATACCAAAGAGGTTGCAAAATAAATAGGTCAGAAGGTTGCGTCAACAGACCAAAAAACTCTTAATTCTATATTATTGTCAATACGTATGGACTGACGAGATGTCAAGAAAAAAATGAACACAAACAGACCAACACATTTAGCAAATAGGTGAATACATTTTCCGTCTACGATATTAAGTAAAATGAGTGTGTCAAACATAGCCTGGTGTATATTGAAAAACTTATCAAATTTGTAACTACAAAAACTATATATTGGCTTGTGAATCTTCATCAGAATCATCAGATTAGGTTTTTTGGAGTTGTTTGGGAGAATTTGGCACGAAAAATGACATATTTGTATGTGCTCTAAGAGTGCAATGAAGTTAAAAAAGGGAAAACACATAACAAAGATTTATAAGATCAATCAGTATTACAAAGTTATGAATTTACCTTCTTGTGAAAGACGGGCTTGGTCTGTCCACCATACCCTGATTGTTTCCTGTCATAACGACGCTTTCCTTGAGCAGCCAAACTATCCTTACCCTTCTTGTACTGAGTCACCTTGTGCAAGGTGTGCTTTCCGCACGCCTTGTTCTTGCAGAATGTCTTCTTAGTCTTGGGAACGTTCACCTGCAAACAGAAATATAATTTTAACATTATTACACAAATAGTAAATACACCATACTTCATTTTAGCATTAGCCACAAACCATGACAAGACATTCAGAGAAATTAGCGTCAAATAACTTCAGTACACAAACATTCTTCCATTAAAATTAACTGACAGAATTTCAAATGTTAGTCATGACTTGTATAAACCATCTGAGATACCTACGACAAGAAACTATTTGCCATATGTCAACCAAAACAGGCTGTATCTCACATCCTAGCTAACGACGACTGCTAGTGTCATTACAAGTATCATTTTATATCCAATAATCATCAAGACATTCTTTCATCTCATAGTAAATTCACTCATCAGCATCTATAAAACACTTAGTGTGCGTTTAGTTGAAAGAAAGCACCCTTGTTTTCTACAAAATTTCCCAAACACATCTAATATAAATAAAACGACTTAAAACAGTTTTTAAAACTAATTAGATCAAGTTTTAATTTATTTAGCTCAATACAATAAGAACTTATAAAAAATATAAGCCCAAACAGCAACATACATCTAACTAAGAATATAACTAACAAACAAACACATTATAACTAAATTCACATCCAAAATCAATCAGAAATGATTCTGAATCACATTTATAAACGGTTGAATATAAAAATAATGATTCGAGCACTAACATCCTACAAGTGATTGATGATAATAATATAAAAGTTTGAAGATTTTACCATGGTTGAATATCGCCGATGAACTACGCCGCCGGATGAGATATATGATGAGCCACAAACCACTTTGTTTTTAGGGTTTCTCTTTGATTTTTAAATGTCTTATTATTGTGGTTTTAGGGTTTGTCAAGGCCCATTCAAAATGATAAAGGCCGGCCCGTTTAAATCCACATTTCTTCTCAAATAAGTTAATATTATTGGCAAAAATGCATATATATATATATATATATATATATATATCCTCCCAAAATGAATAATTGCGTATATATCCTTTGTACAAGTTTTTTTGCACATAATACAATGGTTTTTGTATCTTTGGATATATACGATTTCGTTTCGGAAGGATATATATCTGAAAGTTCTAAATTATTCTCAATAAATAGTTTTTGTTATGCTAATGCTAGTGGTAATCATAAGTTTTGTGGTCATCCATTGTCACTTCAGCTTTTTCTCTCTAAAATTACACTCAACCACATTTCTTTAATAAAATGCAATGCAAAAACATCTCCACAAAAAAATAAATAAACAAAAAAACTACACACATAAATAAAATGAAAGTTGTGGTAGGGCCGACAACCATAACTTTGAAAAAGTTGGGAGACAACTTGATCATGCTCGGTTGACTTAGGGGAAGCAACACGGTCACATATTCAGTTGGTTAGGTGTTCACCCTTCCATTAGCATTGGTCTTACTACCTATTACCTTTTTATCGGACCAGATCGAAAATATTTTGGCCTAGTCCTCGGTCCAATTTTTTCTTTATATTTGGTACTTATTCTTGTTTGGTCTTACGTACAACCGGTCATTAGCTTTGATGGCTCTGACTTGGATCGAACATTTCGGTCTAGTTCACTGTCCGGTATTTTGAAGAAAGTCAATTTTCGGTTTGGTTCTATTCGATTTTCAGACCGAGATCATCCCTAATTTGATGTGAGGCATAAGAGAATTTGTTTGTAGGCATAATTTGGTTTCATCTCATTTTTTTCTTTCCGACGTGAAAACACAAAAATAAAAACTAATTTTTTTTTCCTCTACTTGTATGTATTTACTTATTTTTTGCTTTCTTCATTTCTCTTCTTTCCATTTTACAATGGAAAACAAAGTGGACGTTTGCAAATTTATTGTATACGTTCATTATTATAGTTTTATCTCATATTTAACGTTTTAAGTATAGGTTCGCAAACTTATAACATAGCTTTTGGCTTTTACTCTTCTAAACAAAAGCAGCACCAAATTTTACAACTCTTAAAATTCCATTTTTTTTTCTCATAATATTAATGTGATAACTATTGGCATAAAGCACAACCTAATTTTCTTGCAGTTTGTTGGTTGTTATAGTTGTCTTGAAATTGCAATCGACATAATTGCTACTCCGTATATTGAATGTCTACCTTCTTATATTTTAGAGAAATGATCATGATGACTGCAGACAGGGACTCACTTATTCTACAACCCATCAGGATGATACCAAGTGGTTTTAGGTCTAAGTTTAGGCCTAAATTTAGGTCCATGTATCATTTCTTTATATTTTAAAGTAATACTGATATTGAGTATCTACATGCCTCACATGCTCAAGATTTTCTACTAGCTATCCCTATAGACGGGTGGGTTCAACATATGTCACTGGTGGAATATCGTACTATCTTTAAGTATCGCCTTATGATTCCTTATTTCCGGTTGATGAGATATGCCCAGTTTGTCGCAAGGCGTGTTTGGATTCTTTTGGAGAACACGCAGTTCATTGCAAAGAGCTCTCGAGCTTCAAGTACAAACATGATATGGTTAGGGACGTCTTTTTGACGTTTGTAGGCGTGCTGGGATCTCCTCCAAGAAAGGATCACATGTGAATTTTTTGACTGATCCGTTGGATGGAAGATCCACACTCAGACCGGCTTTTGGTGTTTGGATGGGTTGGAGGGAAACATGCATGTGTGGATCTAACAATGGTTTCTCCTCTCGTGGGTTTGAGTAGTCAGGTTTTATAGTAGGACAAGCTGCTCTGAAATTCGTCTCGAACAAAGTGGCAAAACACGAGAAATCGTGCATTGAAATCAACATGTTTTTATTCCTTTCGTATTTGATACTTTTGGTTTCCTTGCACCGGAGGCTGTGGAGGCTCTCAATGAGTCCAACGAGTTATGTATAACAATGTTATGACACGCGGATCAAAGCGTAGTTTTTAAAGAATTAACTTTGCAATTCAAAAAAAGTGATTATGCAACTTGTTGTTTGTTTCGCTGCGTCTACATGTAAATAGAAAGAATCTATTATTGTGAGTTAAAAATGAAATGAGTACAACCAATTAATGTTAAAAAAAAAAAAAAAAAAAAAAAGCCCTGGTATTATATTGTTAAGTACATACAATAAACCTCGTCGTATGCACATGAGATTAAAAATTATTTTGATAACAAAATTTACAAACTTTTGTAGTTAAAAAGTAAAACAACATGTTCATCGTAAACTAAACAAGTGTTAAGGTAGAATACTTGTTTTAAAAACGAAGACAAGTATTAGAGCGGAGGGTGTGGGCATATTGTGGCTCGCCAGGTGGCTACATACACAGACCGTCGTCGGTCGGTCGATCGCACGGGGCGCCCGGCCGTGGCTCGCCGTTGGATCCACCGCCGTGGTGACGACGAATGCATTTTTTCGACAAACCCACAGGTTAACTAACGGATATATTTGAAATCAAAATATATCCATTATTAACGGATACAACTTTTTTTTTTTTTTTTTTTTTTAAACTCACCACTCTATAAATAACATATCATATCCACCATTTTATCATCTTCATCTCCTCCATCTTCAATCAAAATACTAAACCATTTCAAACTTCTTTGAAACATGAGTTACTGGTGAATCATCTTATTCCGTTGAAAATGGCGTTGAAGAGTTAAGCGGACCTAGAAATGTTTATTCAAGAGTTTGAGGTAAGCAAGCGTTGCAAGAACAAGCCGCTCCTTGAACCATGGTCGATCGTCCCGTGAGCGTGAAGTTCTTTGACGCGTCTACTTGCGACTATTTTGGTCACAACCCAAAATATACGGATGATAATTTTAGGCGTCGCTTTCGTGTATGGTAGTCGTCTATTTTTACAATTAAGTCTGAGTGATTGAAACATATATTGAAACTCATCATCCTCTTCCCAAGATTTTGATTTCTTTAGAGTGCGACCGGATTGTAGGGGTGTAATGAGTTTTAGTGTGATTATGAAATGCACATGTGCCCTCGCCAATTGGCTTACTGGGTAGCACTTGATGCGTTAGATGGTATTACAAATAGGTGAACACTTTGTGCGCGATTACTGGATTTTTTTACTTTGTGCATAATCCATCTATATATTAAGGAGTTTTAAGAAAACCGGATGAGCATGACATTCGTCACTTATACCATGCACATAACACTATTCATAAGCTTAGGGAATGTTGGGAGTATCGATTGTATGCCTTTGGGAATGGAAAAAGCGTAGAAAGAATGGCAAGGCCAATTTCACGGAGGTGATAAAAATATTCAACTATAATGCTTAAAGCCGTTGCTTCATACGATTTGCGGATTTGGCATGCATTTTTGGGGTAGCGGGTGCGAATAACGATCTAACGGTTTTAAATAATTCTTCGTTATTCGACGACGCTTGATGACATCGCCACGAGGTTGAGTATGAAGTATCTGGTCTAAATTTAAGCAAGGGTATTATCTAGGCGGCGGAATTTACCGGAGTGGGCATCTTTTGTCAAGTCATTTACGATTGCAAGTAACCTAAAAAATGCCGCATTCAAAGCGAAAGAAGAAAGTGCTCGAAAAGATATCGAAGAGCTTTTGGTGTCCTCGAGGGCGTTGGCATATCATTGCCCAACCGTGTGACAATTTACTATTGGCAAGTTACGGAGAATTATGTACTCGTGCATCATATTGCATAACATGATTTTGAAAGATCAACAATTTGCGATATCCGACATTCTTGAAAGCGATATATTTCTCCGACACCAAATTTACAATAGACATGGATTGAGCGTTGCGAATTGGCAACAACTTCAATGGGAACAATTTCAACAACAGAATCCAAATAATTAGTTTCGTTATAATTTTATGTATTTCTTAAGTTGCGTATATTTTTTTACCGTATCTTTATTTTACGTTTCGTATGTTTTTTATTATGTTATGTATTATATTTTTATTTTTAATGAAATGAATTTAGTTTATTTGGAAAATTGAATAAAAAAAAATAAAGTTGTAGTGGTGGTAGAAATGAAGAGGTTGAGGTTTGTTATGAGGAGGGTTTGTTGTGGTTAGTTGTGGAAGTTTATTATCTTGATGTGGCGAGGTGTGATGATGAAGAGTTTGAGCTCCATCACCACACCACCCTCTTATGCATTATGGAGTATTTGTTGTTAAAGGTGTTCCAGTATCAAATCTTTAGATTTAGAATACTCATTTTAGGGACTGGCAAGCTAATTATGTATTATTTTTCGTAAGAAGTTGGTTCGACGGGCAATTTAAGGATTAGACAAGTAAAATATTAAGGATTAGACAAGTAAATTATGTAATATTGGTGTAAAAAATTAGTTAACAAATCTATGTATATATCTTCAAATTATATACATAAACTTCGCACTAATTTATTTTATGAGAGTGTGCTTGTAGTAATAAACTTTCTTGGTTTTTTAACTCTCAACGTGGGACATTCCAAAATACATGCCTATAGTGTTTTTATCCATCATAAATCCTATTTCAGGTTTATTGTCTCCATTCTCCAATACTGATGGGTCATAAATCCATTTGAATCAACATACAATTCTATATCAAATTTTTACAAAGATAAATCATATTCATACGAAGTAACGTCGATGGTGGATTTGTTGTACAAAATTGATTGCCTGATCTTGAAGGCTTTAGCTCTACATTTATACATCATTGGCGTGCTGGTCTCCATGCTATGAATCGAATCTTGTACGGAGTACTTCACTTGTGAAACACAAATGCTTACATGGTATTCTAGTCCCTTGCTCAAATAATAATAATGATGCAACCAGAATCTGATTTTAGCATTGTAGTTTTGTTAATCATAGTCAACCCTTTAGTCATCTATGAATAAAAAAACCAAAACAGTTTACAAGTCGAGTAGAGGTGGCAAAGCAGGCGGAGCACGGGCACGGGATAAATGGGCACGGGCTAGAATGGGCACGGGCTAAAAGCAGGCGTGGGCTAGCAGGCGCGGTAGCGAATGGTACATGTTATACAAATCGCTTAATAAAGGCCAAAACGACGAAATAAATTCCTTAAACTTAATATCTTATTTATATTAAAAACTTAAATATATTTTGTAAAAATATTTTTTAAACGATCGTAATGTTCTACAATTGAGAAAAAAAATGTGCCTGTTAGTCCCATTTAAGTTTTCGATAAATTATATGTGCCCATTTCAAAAAAAAGAAATTTAAATGTACTCCAAATCTTTTAAAAATGTCTTTCGTTTAACCAATCCTTTTTTTAGGCACATTTGCTCCTCTAATCGAGGCAACAATTCTAACCCGCATTAAGTAATACCGGTTCGATCCAACCCAATTATATCCCATCACCCGACCCTTAACCCGATCATTATGCCAACAGTCCACGTCCGAACAGTGGCTTAAGCACAAGCACCAGAACTCAAATACACAAACACACGCCACATAATTCTTTAGAAAAAATACCAGAATGTAAATTGCATGGTTCCAATATGTTTCAAACAAGGTACATACCGTCCATCGTATTCTTGATATAATTTTACCAAACATGCGAATTTAGGCGGTGACTAGCAAGAATTACTTGCCTAATCTTCACGTTTCTCAAGAACCGAGCAGGAGACCATAACGGAAGTGGTGGAAATTGCTAACTCTCGAACACACCACTTGTCCCGGCTTCCGGATTTTCAAAATGTTCTTGAGACTTGATAGTCATTCGAATCACCATGTTGGTTTTGTTGATTCTTTGAATAAACCGATTCCTTCTCATAACTCTCAAATGAAATCGTTTATTCCTTGTGTCGGTGTGGTGAGCCTCTTTTGGTTCACCACATCGTTGGTGTCGTGTGCATGCAGTGTGGTAATGATATTCGTAACAGGAGTTGTTTGTTTTGTGGTTCGAGGAATTCATTTGATTATGATCTAATCCGAACTCATTTAACGACCCTCAAACTTTTCAATTACCCACCTGACCCGACTTATCTTCATATAATCAACATAAGCTGCTGTGAATTTTGTGGAGGTCCTCACCAAGGATTTGAGTGTCAATCCGGAAACACGTTTGTCTATAAACAGTTTTCCGGTGATGCTCGAACTTTGGTTATGACCAATATCCATATAATTCACCGGTCGAGACTCAACCGTTTCTTGTTGTGATCTTCATGGAGGTCCCCACTTCACTCGATTGTCAAATAGGAATCCATTTCCTTGTAACAATCATGACTCTGAGTTTGACAATTTCCAACCTCCACAGCACCATACTGGTTCAAACTCCACAGAGCGTTGCCTAAAGAAATTTCCCAAGATTTTGAAACCGCAATAAAAACACTTGATGATATGATTCAAAACTTTAAGAATCAAGTGGTGGTGAGAAAACCATGGGAGAATTGCTAGCCGAAGAACGAAGGCTCGCAAATCTAGGGAAGAATTATTAGTCCTAGAGCATGCGACTCAAGGCGTTCCCAATTTCTAAAGCGACTATGTATGATGATGACGAGGAGAGTATTCCTTTAAGGATATTATTTCTCAACTCCTCGATCGGTTGATATCCCAGGTTGAGATTCCATCTCAAACAAGCCGCTATCACACCCAAAGCTCCCACTCGCTCTACGAACATGGGGGCGAGCATCTTGACAACTGTTCACGAAAAGGAATCGGACGAATTCATAAAGTCTAATGTTGAGAACCTTGTCCCAATCCCGAGAGTCACGAGGAACTTCGATCATATGTGTGATTCTCTTTCCCTCTTGAGTGTTCAAAGATCATTTGAAACTTTCTCCGATTATAGCGAAGATTGTGCATCATATGGAAACATCGGTATGTTGAGGCATCATTTCCACAATCGATCTTGATCATCTTCTTGAGGAGTTCACCGATGAACTCACTCACATCAATCCACTTTCATCGAAATAGCGATGTTCTCTTTGATTTGAAGCCGATCTTGGAGAGATTGAAAGTCTCCCTTATAATGATCGTTCACTCACTTCTCACCTAACGGTCAATAGAGAATGTTAATCACTTTGTTCTGAAGCATTCAAAACAACTCTCACTAATCCTCTATTTGAATTCGACTCGAATTCACTTTAATTTCGAGAATCCACTCTTTGATACCAGTTGAGGATAGTGATGAGTCTCTGATGGAACAAGAATTCACAGATTTACATCTTGTGATTGATTCTCTTCACGAGGAGTTCACGGTGAACTCACTCATATCATATGTCATTGGAGTATGATAATTTCTACTTTGATCTAGACACACCCATAATATGTCTTGATCAGCGAGCTTAGCGATGAGATTCATGAAACTATGAATTCTCCTATTGAGGATGAAGAGTTAGTCATGATTTTTATCATGATTTTCTTTCTTTTCTTCATATATTCATCCTTCTCTCATTCTTCACTCCTTCGGGAATGAAGACATTATCTTTGACCCGGCATTTCCATGTACCATTATCTTGAGCCGGATCTCTCTATATCTCATCGGTGTGGAACTTTCCGTACTTCAATGTTTATCCAAACATCTTGAATGAAAGTCCGATGGAGATTGTCTCTTCCACTTACTTCCCATGAACAAATTAATTCGGGAATCGAGTCAAGCTAGCGACTCGGTAATCAAAACGATAGTTAAACATGGGTTTTCACCCGTGTGTACCACTCTAGTGTGGGGAGATACTCCACATGTTGTATATAGATCTAAAAATGAATGAAAATTGTAAATATTAAAAGAGAATAATTGTTGTGTTTCTACACTTAGCTAGTAATGTTATCTTTTACGTTCTAAGTTTCGGCATAACGGTAGGTACTTTGAATATTGAGGACAATATTCATTTCTAATTGTGGGGAAATTCGCTAATTTGATCATAAATGTACCCTTTTAGTCCCTTTTCCCCAAAATGGCCAAATTTTAAAAATTTTTTAGTGGAAGTACTATGTACTAAATACAACAAATGGTAATCGGTCCACCATGTCTAACCCACATAAGAAGCGGCTAATCCGAGAGCAAACGGCTCTTGGTAAAGATATCTCAAATCCGTTGACGACTTGCAATTTGCCCAAAATTGTATGGTGTTATTCACCATATCTTTAATTAGTGAAGAGTTGGCTAGCCCAAGTTTATGGCTTGTGGTAAAGGCGATGGAAAACCATAATTGGTAATCACTCACCAAAGATAATATTGATAATTTATCTAAGAGTTGGCTAGTCCGAAGCAAGCGGCTTCGGTAAAGACAAATCAAATCCGTTGAAAGTCGGTGATTTGCTCAAAATCATTTGGTTATCGATGTACCAAGGTTCTTACTTGAACCGAAACATTTGGCTACTCGAGTAATGGCTTTTGGTAAAGAGATGAAATTCATTAATTTTCTCAAAACATTGCTAGGGACTAGCAATATCTTAGTGTGGGGATTGATGAGTGTCTAAATACTCATCATTTTGTACCATTTAAAGCGCAAAAACATCGAAAACACTCGTAAATGCATCAAAATGATAAAATATCACAAATAAGTGTTTTATGTGTTTTAAATGCAAAAATATCAAAATCGGTGAAAAGCGTATCAAGTTTGCATAATTGGCGCTTTAGTCCCCAAGTTTCAAAGTTGTCAAAAGCAGGTCCTGGTAAATCAAAATAAAGAAAAATATCATTTCAAGTCCCTAGGATTCATGAGTTGTCAAAATTAGTCCTTGAGATTTAAATTTGCAAAATTACAACTTAGGTCCCTAAACTTTGAAAATTGTCATAAATGGTCCTTAGAAGTTTGAAAATGTCAACAATGGTCCTTGTACTATTGAAACTTGTCAATTTTGGTCCCTTGAAACAACTTTGGAAAATGGCAGAATTGGTCCCTCAAAAAATCAGAAATTGCACAAATGGTCCTTGTATTACTAAACTAAGCCTTGAACCCTTTGTCTCTTTTGGTCCCCTGCCAAAACCTTTATGACCCCCTTCCAAAACCCTTTTTGACCCCTGTCCAATATACCCAGTCAAACCCTCTCCTTCTCCCGCCACCTCCACCTTATCTCTTCTCCACTTGCCTACAACACATCTCCCATCACCTCACCTTATCCCCTTCAACCCTCCCCCTCATCATCACATCTACCCCTTATCCCTACCATCCACCACCCCCCCAGTTGCAAAAATCAGAGCCCCATTTGCATATATCCCTTTCCCGCCAAATTTGATCAAACGGCCAAAATCCACCTAAGTGATCCAATGGCCAAGATAAAAGATGGGATTTGCTCAGAAGTCTAGTGGGAGCAGTATTGGTGTATAAAAAGAAGAAAGGGAAGCTAGAGAGAGGCAGTTCTTAGTTTTAAAATTTCTGATAAGATCGTTTATAAGCTCAGCTAGGGATATCAATAACAAAGATAATAAACATGATCTGCAGTGAATAATCAAAACAATACTTTGTTATTGAACAAGGTTTTCACCAATACTCTAATATTAACTAATATTGAGCGTTTATAGGAACACGTCTACTAACTAAACTAATAACCTAGGCGTTTACAATGAACCATACGCCTAGACACACTAATCTAAAACTAATACCTAGGCGTTCTCCCCAACATCTAGGCTAAACACACACCTTTTAGTCGACTACATTATTGGAAGACTTAATTAAAAACCTACACCTATGTCCTCTTTATATACTAGAGGATAAGGACTAAATAATAAAACTTCCATTGCAAGCAAGCCCTTCCATCTTTTAGTAGGTTTCCTTCTTGTCATATTAAGTCCTCTTGTTTCATTCTTTTTGTCTTTATCAACTCGAACTTGTAATTCCAACAATTTCCTTTATGTCGTTTTATTATCAATGTATTAATTTAAGACTTAAATTGTTATTTTCGTTTCTATGTATTAAATATAAGGTATTCAAGCGTTTGTAATCCAGTTAAAGTAGCAATTCAAGGTTTGATCCAAGTTTCATTTTTTATGCTCTGTTATAAATTGGTTGACATTTTCTTAAAGTCAAGTTTAACTTAGCTTATTTCTCATTCAAACAAGTTTATTTAAGCTTCATATAGCTTTTGGTAAGCTTGGAAAGCAGTTCAAGTAAAAATGGCATTTGGTCAGCGAAAGTCAACTATGGTACTGGATTGATGATACAGAGCTGGAATTGGGTTGGAATTGGTGTAATGGTGAGTAGTGATTGGGTTTGAGTAGCTTGTGCAAGCCATAGTGTCAAGGGAACTTGTAAGTGTCATAAGCCTGCTCTTGAATCCTCTATACATAACTGTTTCACTGCATAGTTTTTCTTAGCTCTAACTTGTTTGATATGATCATCATTATTGTGCCTAGAGGTCCTCATTTAATTGCTAGATCAAATATTTAAACTGTTTTAGATTAGCATTGAGTTCTTGATTTAGTAGCTTGTATTTCAGTTTCCTTAAGTAGTGTTTGGTTTTACTTAGAAATCTGAGATAGAGGATTAAGCAGGTGTAGGTTTAGGCTGCATTAGTCTGAACTAGCATAACTTAGTCTATTTCGGTCACTCTTTTGCAATCTAACACGAGAAAAGTCAAAATGATCTTGATTCTTCTCTTGTGCTCACAAATTGTTTAAATCGAGTTAGTGAGACTTTGCATAGATAGATAGAGCCATTATTTATCCTACATTAGTTTTATTTCGATCATCATATCATTTTCATACAAAAGGATTGATTCAAGTTTCATTTTAGTCAACATCTCTAAATCTGTCAAAAGTCGAAAATGAAAAGTCATTTCATTAACTTGGGTGATTTTAATTGACTCATTCTTGGTTCAAATTCGGTGAAATTTTGGATTCAATAAGTTCAAGCGGCCAAGTTACTTAATATGATTTTTATTGAATTTTAGTAATTTTCTATAAGCTTCAAAGTAGCTTGTCAAATGGGCTTAAAGTGCCACACCGACTCGATTCACCGAGTGCCGCACGAGGTTGTCTTGAGGCTTGTCAAAAGCTCCTTAGAGCTTATCTTAGTCGTGCTTTGGTTTACAAGTAGCTAACCAGGTCTACTTTAGGCCCCAACTTCGGTTTTGATTTCCGACTTATTGGGTAGCTTATTTTTAAGCAACAAAGTAGCCCAAAAACTTTTGACACTTGATTTCAAAACACCAAATCTTTGTAGTTTGCATTTCAGTGGTATAGAGTAGTTGTAATTAGTTGCATTTGAGTAGTTTCAGCTTGTTATAGCTTCTGTAATCAGTTGGTGCTCATTTGGTACCTTTTGGCTTATTTCAAGTGCTTATTCATAAGCACTTGCACTGCAGTTCCATTTTCTCACACATAAGCCACTGTTTTCATATTTTTCTTAGATTCATTACATTAATTTAGACTTTTCCTGAATTTTCATATTTTTCTAGCATTGTTTGCTATTTTTCTTCATTTAAAACAATTTTAGGCATTTTTAATTAACTTTTAATACAATTATATCGGAAAAGTTTCAAAAAAATAAGTTTTCATTTTCCTAAGTTAAGATAAATATAAAAAGTCAAAAATTATTTTCCAGATTTTTCATAGTTTAATTTGTAATTTTTAGCAATTTAATTAGTTAAAAATAGTTTTTAATTCATAGAAAATAGAAAAATAATCAGAAAAATACAAAATTAGTTTTGAAAATTCTCTTTAGTTATTTTAGATTTTTCTAAGTCATAATTTCATTTTCTAGCTTTATTTCATATTTTCTTGTATTTTAGGCTATTATTAATTACGTAAAAATAGTTTTTAATTAATAATAATTAGATAAATAGTAATAAAAATAATTTTCTTTTTCTAAAAATTTTCTCTTATCGTTAGGTTTGTAAAAATGTCATTTTCATATTTTTAGGATTAATATTGTTTCATTTTCACATTTTCTTTTGTACGTCACGTAGTTTTTAATTTAAATTTTATAAAACAAAAATCAAAAAATCATTTTGCAAATAGTGATAGCGTTTATTTAATATATTTTATCTTTTTAATTTTCTTTAATTTTCATTTAAGCCCCTGTAATTTATAAACTTTGTCTTTAGATATAATCAATCATATCTCTTTGTCTGCTCAATTCAATTCTCGATCACTATTCGTTTGATTATTCTCGCACTCGTTGGGACTTAACGACTGGGAAACACTATACTCTCGATCTTCATTGCATTTGTGTCGAGCTGTTTTAAGTTTCTTCATAGCCATTCACGAGTGGTAGCTTGTGTGAGAGATAACAGCGGTTTACACGAATCAGCTCATAACATAAAAAAGAGGGCTTATGAACTTATCTTATTTCTACGTATGTTTTATAAGCTTAATTTTTATGGCTTATTTTGAAAATTTCTGGCTTATACAAGCTTGTTATATAATAAAAAACTTATATATGCTGATAAGTTTCAGTGAAAAATTGAGCTCATAAAACATAAGCCGAAATGAGATAAGCTCGTAAGCCCAAAACTAAGCTTTAACAAACACCCCCTAAATAATAAATTAATAATTCAATTTCGCCTACTTCAACAGACCCGACAAGATAACAATTTTATCATAAAGCGCGCGCCTAGTAACACATCTCCAAAATGGGATAGGTCATTGGTAGCTCTAAATGGTTGTAATATCCCCTAGTTGTTTTTTTTTTTTTTTTTTAAATTATAAAATAATCAAGACTGCAACAAAAATATAAAGTTTGACAAAAGAATTATAAAGGTTGGTATGCATAACAACAACTCCTTCAAAATATGAGTCACAATTTTCTTCGTAGACAACAATGACTCTATATTCAAATCCAAATCCTGCAAAAACATACACAGTAACAATTCAAATTAGTAAATTAATCAAACTAGTAGAATAAATGATGAAATAGAAGCTAAATTTTACCATAATGGCCAATGGGTTTGCATTTTGAGTGAATGAATGCATAATGAAAGAGGGAAAAAGAAAAGGATTCATAGCTTTTTGAACAAGAAATTAAGTGGGCTGAGTAGTTGATTATGGGTTTTTTTTTGGTTAATGAGCTTATTTAAGTATGAGGTCTATTGGGCTTAGAAAATGTAAAACATTGGTAGTATAATGTAGTGATGTTTGGGATCTTGTAAGATGGTAATGATAATGATTGATTTGATTGATTGATTACAAGAATACATCATACACTTAAATATGCAAATACATAACATTCTAGATTGAGAACTGGTATATTCATATCGTCTTAACACTCCTAAATGGTTGACGTGAAATCATGGCTTCGGACTAGAGATTAAAAGCTAATAAATAATAAATTAAAACAAATAAATAATTGTTGATGAAGACATTCAACAGCAAGCGGAAGCACATCTTTAGCAGCAGGCAACAAACCGGATAAACCAAAGTATCCGTACCAAATGGTAGTATAATGTAGTGATGTTTGGGATCTTTGTAAGATGGTAATTATAATGATTGATTTGATTGATTGATTACTAGAATACATCATACACTTAAATATGCAAATACAGAACATTCTAGATTCGAGCTTGGGCGTTCATAACTCATCATGCTTACACTCCCTCGCCATGATTCGGCGATAAAATAAGCTTGATTTGGAGATTAAAAGCTAATAAATAATAAATTAAAGCAAATAAATAATTGTTGATGAAGACATTCAACAATGAAACGGAGACATCTTTAGCGGCGAGCGAAAACAAACCGGATAAACAAAGTATCCGTACTAAATGAGATAAACCAAAGTATCCTTACCAAACAGGGATAAGCAAAGTATCACGACCAAGCGGGATAACCCAAAGTATCCTCTACAACTAAAACGGGATAATCCAAAGTATCACCTATAACTAAAATGAGATAACCCAAGTATCCCTTACACTAGCATTAAAAGAAAAGATGAAGAAAAAAAAAAGCGAAAGTTGGTTCTAAAATTTCAACCTCAAAGAACCGCCCGAATAAGCGGGCGTATTTTTCCCTAAAAACATAAAGATCCATCTCGGAAAAAAAAAAAAACATCAAAACATATGTGGCCACAATGTTTTTTTTTTTTTTTAAATGGAATTCTACCAAGCTTATTAAAATCAATTCAATAAATTCCAAATAAACAAAAATAAAAAACAAATACTAAAGCCATAGTCAAATCGGGCATTAATTAGATTCATACCCCACTAACAGACTAGTACTTTTGCCATATTAATGATCCAATCAGAGTTTAGCAACGAAATTTATTTTATTAACGTGGATGACCGTAACTGATAACCAAACAAGACTTTGAATAGAAGTGAAGTGAGTTCTTGGTACATTCGGACCATGCCGCCGGCCGACGGCCGAGAAAAAGAGCAGTTGTTCCTTTTTTTGGTTTTAGGGTTAGGTGTTTTAGGATCTCTACGATACCATGTAAGATGGTAATGATAATGATTGATTTGATTGATTGATTACTGAGAATACATCATACACTTAAATATGCAAATCTGAGCATTCTAGACTGGGCCGTATATTCATATCTGAGCTAACAATCTTGTCATATTTTGTTCCGGCGAAATTAAGTATTGTTGTTGTTGCAGTGATGTTGTAGAGTTGTGGGAGAGTAATACAAGTGGTTACTAGTAGGCGAAGTAATATTATGTTACATCCTAGGAGGCGAAAGTTTGGTAGCTGAAAACATCGTCGTTGGTACTTGTTGTGACTTAAGTAGTAATAAAAAGAGTCGCCTTGCAAGGCAAAATACTCATGAATGACCAATAGCGAATTGAAGTAATATAGTGAGGGGAGGGTGAAAACTCTAGGTTGAATATAACATGGAATCATAAGCTCTTAAGTAGTCGGACGAGCACAAGGTTCTCACTGCGTGTGGCCATTTTAAATAGGTCGAATGTCTAAGCTTAATATTTTTATTATCACTTTGAATCGGGAATAAATGGTGCAAATGATTTACTTGGTTGGGCTATACGGCTTCATGACGAGCTATATGAAACGGTCGGTTATAATTGAAATCGATAAATGAGCGCATTGGATATGCACCTAGCTTGTTTTATTTGTTTATGATGTCTGCACAATCTGATCATCAATGCATTTTCCATAACAATCACTAAAAGTGTAAAACACAAGCATTTTCTACATGGCATATGTTATTTAACAAGGAAATATGGACAACTAGAGAATCTTTGTCACAGAAAAGAGAAAATGTGTTCGTATTTTTTGAAACTTCTCTATTTAGTTTTCTGCTATTATAACTATAAGTTAGAGAATTTGAAGGTGTGTTTGGTAGAGAGAAATGAAAGGAGAGAAATAGAAATGAGCTCAATTCTCATGTTTGGTAGAGAGAAATGAAAGGAGATAAATGGAAATGAGATTTTGGTGGGGAAATGGAGAGAGTTGAGTAGTGTAATTTAAGTAGCTCCATTTCTCTTAATTTTGTGGAGAAATTGGAGAAATGGATTAATTTTTTGAAAAATGTTTTTTTTTTTTTTTTTTTTTTTTTAAAAATAAGTTTTTAAATAAATACATTTTTTTAAATTATTTTTAAAAATTATTTTTTTAAATTTATTTTTTAAAAATATTTTTAAAATTATTTTTAAAAAAATAAGTTTTTTTAAAAATAAGTTTTTTTAAAAATAAGTTTTTTAAAAAATTATTTTTGAAAATTATTTTTTAAAAAATAATTTTTTTTTTTATTTCTATTCAGTCTGCATTTGTTCTCAAACATTAGAATTGAGCAAAATCTCTCTGATTTCATTCTCTCGAGTTTAATTCTACTTCGTTTTTTTCTCCGATTTCTCTCTACCAAACGCATCCTTAGGTTCTTAAGTTTTCACAAGGTTCTTTAAAGAAAGAAGAATTACTCCATTCCAAAAAAACTAAAGAAAGAAAATTAAAAAAAAACTTCTCTACAATTAAAGACACCCTTAGCTACTACTACCTTGTTTCTATTTTATGCCTTACTCGTATAATTGATGGTATTTGATGTTTCCAATTGTCTTTAACACACTGATTTTTATGCAAAGTTGACCTTTTTTATAAAATTTTGATAATCATGGTTTTCAACTTTTTGATCGATTAATTTACGAGTTTGAGTCCGCCGGTACACAAACACAAACCGAGTAAAAACCCTACATTTTTTGGGAAGGTTGTTGTTTACACTTTGCAGTTTGCACCAAACAGAAAATGAACCCGTGTATATGACGCTTTTGATAGAACATGGGAATTATCAAGTATCAATTGTACATAGATTATTAGGAGATTATAACAGTCATACATTTCTATGGTTGCTTATTGTTTGGAACTCATACATATGTATCAAGCGAGGTATCCGAAGCACAATCGATCAAGGCTGAAATCATAAGTGTGTTAAAATTTCACATAGATATTTTTCATGTAACAACAAGATTACTTATAGTATGTTGGTGACTAAATTATTTTCATTGAGTTGGTGATGTTGACTTGAGTATCATACTCAATGGCCAAGTCAAAAGTTAGGATAAAATTGAAACACTGCAAATGATATGACATGATCTTCATGTAAAAATATCATGATATTCGTATGGCTGAGACGTCCATGTAATAAACTATGAATCGTGTTCGAATCCAATCCTTTTATACATCACCACAAAAAGTACATAAATTTCAATCATTGAATTTGGCTTTTCAAGTAACAACAAGAATACATCCTGGCAAGACATATGTTACCGAATCTCTTAGGAAAAAAACAACATATGCATGCAAACAACCAACCATGTACTTTTAATAACACAAGCTTAAACTTATTCAAATTATCATTAAACTTCAAAGTTTAACCTTACTATTGTAAAATCTTCATAAAATTACAAGAAACACATAGAACGAACGACGATTTTTCATAAAATTGCTAAAAACGATCAATCATTTTCATGTAACAAGAAGATCACATCCTAGCAAGATATCATATGCATGAAAACAAACATGTACTAACACACGATTAATTAACCTTATTCGAAACAACATAAAACTTGATAATTCAAACTTACCATTATATAACATCCATTAAATTACAAGCAACATGTCTAATGACCAACAACATTCACCCAAACAACTTATTTACTTGATTTCTTATGGGCAATTTTAAGACCATATCACAAAACAATTTAAACATGCGTTGACATGAAGTTCGAGATTATTGGATTTCTTGATAATTATGGTGGGCTAAAAAGGGAATAAGCATTCTTAAGAAGATCCACACGAGATTCAAGTAAGAAAATATGAGCTGCAACCCTATGGAACAAGGTGTCCAAGTCGGATGGTTCGACACGCCCTCCGGGTACGATTCTTTGGAGCTGCCTTAGTTTTCTTTCCATGGACTTGCGGTTTTCGTTCCTGTTGAATAGCGTGAATGCTGCAGCTTTCTTTTTTCGCCTTGTGACGGAGCTACGACCAACTACAATAACACCTCTCCTCCATGCTCCCATTATGTATGTTATATAAGATGTATTTATCTAAGTTGCTCACACACTAGAAGTGGAGAAGAATGAGTTAGGAAGTTGCTATTTAAAGGGAAAAATATGGACTCTCTCACTACAAAGACAAATATGTTTATTGATATTAAATGCATACCCGCGTTATACTGAGGTAATATAAAGGGACATGCATGGTTGTGGTGTAGCCGTCGTACATCTACAGTAGTTCAATGGTGAAAATTAGACGATTTTTAAGTAAAAGAGTGTGTGGTATGGTTTTGATGTTTTCATTATAAAAGAGAGCTTGTATGTGTGTGTTTAGTTAGGCGGTAATAAGAGTCACCACAACGAACTCCGTGATGTCATTTCAATGTCATGTTATTTTCTTTTTTCATAACCAACTTAATCACCAACTTAATATAATAAGATAACCATCAATTTAGTGTAATAATAACTTAACAACCAACTTTTATATTTTATTTATTTTATTTTATTTAATTTTAACACTAAAATTGAAATTTCGTTAATAATAAAATAACATTACATTAATAATTCAAAAAAAAAAAAAAAATTATAATAAAAACTTAAAATATTAGTCTAAATTATATTTCTTTTTGATTTGTTGCTTTATCTCCGGCACCACTTCTCATTGTCTTCTAGTTAAATGGTCCTCTAGACTATGATAGAACAAGATGTTTTTTTTGCGTTGTTTTTCTTTTTGAAAGTTGAACATTTGACTTTGTAGTTCAATTTTTTATTGCCTTTGTGACTTCTTTTCTTTCATTTTCATTTGCCGCTACTTCATCTCCAAAAAATACATACGATCTTCATTCTTTTTGGAAAAGAGACCAGAGTGGACGTTTTTACATTTTTCGACTAACAAATCAAAAAATTACGGGAGCAACAGCTGAAGATTCCGTTGGAACGGAAAAGGATGGCGCTTTCTTCTTAGCTTTGTCCCTGCTCATTGGTCGAGCAACCTGAACCTCTTCCTCCTCTGTATCACCCGATTTTTCGTTGAGATTAAAGCCACAATGTGTTGAGTCTGATGTGTTGAATGAGATGGTTTCCAATGTTTTTAATTTTTTATTTACATCGGCTTTTGTTTTGTAAAATTTTGGTAGTCTAATCTCCTCGCAATTTTTATGTCCTTTAAAAAGTTTCCACGACACGACACATCTAAAATTTTTAGCATACACCATACGATATTCATAAATTGCATTATCGAACACCCCTTGGTCATTTAACCCACTCTGGTTCCTCTATACAACATTATTGTAAATTGCGCAAAATTGACCAACTTAAGGACGAATCAGCGATTTCCAATTGCAGTGGAGAACATCGTAGCCTCTTCTCGATTCCCTCATTTTCCTCTCAAAGTATGCTAGTACCTCCGCTTAAAACCTATCACTCTTTAAGCATTCTGTTAGGATTTGGAAAATCCATATAGAAGAGTCGGTCACCCTGAGTTTAGTCTAGCATGTGTTAGCTCGTAGACTTAGTTATATTTATTAGTTATTTAGTTAGTTAAGTAACACCATAGAGGACGGACGGGTCTTTACCCACTGTATGCCTGATCCACAGCCCGATAGAAGGCGTATTATGTAAGAACTATAAATACCCTAAACCTCCCAAGGTAGAGGGTTAGAGCTTTCATTCTTTCTAATCCAACCTTCTTGTTTTCTCTCACCTTCTCTCTAGAGAAAGCATCCCATCTTCTACTTTCTCTCTCTAAGTTTCTTGCATAAATTCGAACTATACTTGTGTTGATTTGTGTGTTACAATAACCAATATATTACAATTGGTATCAGAGTCATGGTTAGATTATAAAGTTTGGTTATTGTGTATTGTTTGTGGTTCGAATTTCATAGCCTAAAAATACACCAAGTTCGAATTTTTGATGGTTAAATGTGTTAAAGGTTTGTACTTTTGTGTTTAGGATCATTATATTAGTTTAGTTTTGGATTTGGTAGGATTGTTTCATCTTGGTTGTGGTGTTTTGATTGAAAACGCAAGGTTTTAGGAAAGTTTCTTGACTACGTTTTAACACTCGGACTTATTTTCTTGGGTGCGATTTGTTACACTTTGGCTGCGTTTTGGTTGTTCTTGGCTTCGGTTTGGTAAATTTGGGTTGCGGTTTGACAGATTATTCCTGCGATTTGGTGTTCCAAGAGTGCAATTTGATTAAAATATTAACATTTTGAGCTGCGTTTTGTTAGGAAAGGACAAAAGGACGATAGTGCTTGTACTACTGAAAGCGACATGCGTTTTGAGCTTACTGCGTTTTGTTGACTGTGTTTTGAGCTTACTGCGCTTTGTTGACTGCGTTTTGAGCTTACTACGTTTTGAGGTCTGCGTTATGATACTGCGATTTGACTCTGCATTTTGCCTCTGCTATTTGCTGCTGCGTTTTGCTTTAGTGAACTGCGATTTGACATTGCGTTTTGCATCAAGAAGACTGAGTTTTGAATTTTGCGGTTTGACTACTTGCGGTTTGACCAAAGTTGACTTTTACGTCAAAACTTCAAGCGACCATAACTTTTGAATCGTAACCGTTTTAGCGAAATAAGCGTCAAAGCGATCGAACGACTGAATATTGTGGGGTTTCACCACAAAGTTGTGAAACGAATTTTTCGAGGCCCAAATCCCCTCCGAGAGAAAGTTATTGAGGTTTTTAAGTTTTCAGACCAAATTTTCACTACAACAACCGTGCTTAATCTTCATCAAACACATTTCCTTTATCTTTGAATCGATCCTACATCAAATTTATCACAAATACCTTCATCAATGGCAACTCAACAAGACTAAAGTCCATTAGGGTACACCTTCGAGGCCTATAACCACTACGGAAAGAAGATATTGAGGTTTTTAAGTTTTGAAATCAAATTTCCGCATCAACAACATACAACCAAACAACATTTCTGCTAATCCTTCAAACAAACATCACTCCTAACACACAATATTATGCCGATCCATCAGTTATCTTAACACATTATATTGGTCAGTGTCTCACGGTTTCTTTTTGATTTTGTAAAATCCCGTGAAAGATTATATTTCTCGGTTTAAATCATAGATTTGTAAAATACCGTGCACGTCAACATCATGCATAACACTTCGGACTCTGTTGTATCTGAAATACTCAAATTGTATGACATGATCGATGAACATAAGATTCCCAACAAAGTACAACTGACAAACGTTGTTGAATCAGGAACGACAAATTTGGGAAATAGCGATATGGTCTCACAACAACAATCACTCATAATGGAATCCTTGTGTTCAAATTCACTAGATACAGAGTTGCACCAGATACACCAATTGCAAATTATTGCCAAGGATAGTTGCATTGAACCTTTTCGACAACTTCATTTACACCTCACGTTACTTCTAGTTGAAGATAGATTCACGATGGGATTCGAACGAGCATTTAATGCACTTTTCCGTCAAGATGTATCAACATTTACGGGCACTTTGTTCTTGAACTTAGGGCAAATTGAACAACATCTTGACAAAGAAAAAATTCAAGAAGCCGGATCCAAGGCTGCACTTCAGGTGATCAACAAACAATTTCAGTCATTCTTCAATGGTGAATAAACTTGGGATTATGATGATCATATGACTGGAAGGTGCTTTACCAGTCACACTGGAATGGAAGCTGATGAGTTCAGAGAAACATTAATCCAACATATGGATAATGTTAAGAAGTATATTGAGGAAAGAAAATAGAACGATGACAAGGTGAATGAATGTCGGGTGTAATCAAGTGATACTAGTGTTGAGTTGGGTAAAGCATCGGATGATGAATCAGTTGTCACTTAATCCAGAGGTACAAAGACAGATAAGCTAGATACAAGCAGTAGTTTGGTGACTCTTGTTGCACAAGATGCAGATGCATATATCAGACAAGTTACTGAACATGTGTCATGTGCTGAGGTACCCTTAACTGTACAACAGAATGTATATGCTAATATACTTAAACAAACTGATCAAGATGCTGAACATGATAAATGTTTTGTGGCTGAGGCTAATTCTGAAATTAAGTGTTTCAAAACAAATGATGTGGTTGAAAAGAAAATTTATGATGAACTTTCAAACAAATCTTTACAACTTGAAAAATATTGCATTTTAAACTTTTCAATTTAATAAACCATGTAAAAACCCGGAACTTCCTGAATTCCGTGAATTTTTTGAAATTAACACTTTGAAAGCTCAGCTTCATGACAAAAACTCGACAATCAACAAACTGAAGAAACATATTTCTGTTCTGAATGAGAAAAGTAATATAGTCAAGGCTAAACATGACATCGATGTAATAAAATCAAGAAACATCAAATTGGAACTTTGTGTGACTAAATTACTTACGGAAAATGAGACTTTGAAAGGCATCAAAAGGACCTAGGTGACTCAATCAAAGAAACCAGGACCAAAACTATAGAACAAACAAATTCTTTGATAGCCAAAAATGATGAACTCAAAGCTCAACTTCAGGAAAAGGGGTTCACAATAGTTACATTAAAGAACGAGCTCAGAAAATCAACTGGAAATAGTGTGAACACTAAGTTTGCAAAACCATCAATCTTGGGGAAACCAGTTGTTCAACCACTTAGAAACCAGTCAGTTGTTAGACAACCTAATGCGTTTAGATCTGAACGACCAAAATCTTCAATAACTCGGTTTGCCTCCCAAGTTGATGTGAAACAAGTTTTGATAAAACCAGTCACTTCACCTTATTTGCCTAAGAAAAATGCTCCTGGTTCTGCTAAACCTCAACAAATAGCTACACCTACACCTAGCACTTCTAGGACTAGTTCGAAAACAGTGTCTAAACCGAGCATTAAGATCCAGAATTCATATGACATGAATGACTCGTACAAGAACTATAATCTAGAAATATCTAGGAAAAGGGCACTACTTCAAAAGGATGGAATCTTAGGTGCACGACCTCGTATGATGCCTTCTAGTGTATTGCAGAATACGGCTAGTAGCAGCGAACCAAAACCTAGGAGTACTCAGCAAAGAAATAGGAATGGTCTAGTTTCCGAGAGTAGTTGCATTTCGATTAAAGCAATTCCCGTAGCAGATCACTATAAGAACTCTAGATGTTTTTCTGAATCCAAACAATCTGTTTGCTCGAATTGTCTGAAATGTGTCTTTAATGCAAATCATGATAATTGTTTTACAAATTCCCTGAATAAAGTAAATGCTGGTGCTAAGGTTCAATCCTCTAAGACTAGAAACAACAACAATCCCGTAGAACCAAAGAGCCATACTAAGAAACATGGTAGGCATATTGCTATAGGCCAAAGGTTTCCTCTCAACAAGTCTTCCACCGTCGATGAGAAACCAAACATCCCTAGATCTTGCCTTAGGTGGATACCGACAGGGAAAAGTTTTAAGATTGCTAGTCTTAGATGTCACTAACCATGGTTTACCATGAAACCCCCAAAGGGTTTGGATACTGATGTCACTAACCCATATATATGCAATCAAGCTTGTAATGTTAGTGCAGGTAGTCCTTACTCAGTTGCAGATACATCGATCTTTCACTACATGGGATGGCTCAAAGTATGGATGACTAAAGGACGGATATCTTCTGATTCAGGAGATCAGGCTAGTCAAAGTTGATGTACATGCATAATGACGTTTGTTCGCATCATTTCAGGCCTCTTACTTCAACATAATGGCATCTGTAGATAACACTCTAGGCCCCGTTCCTCAAAGAAAAGAAAGGTGTACGCTCTTCAGTGCGCTTTATCTTCAGAAAAAGAGAAATTATCTCGTGAATGACCATTCTCATCTACATTCTCCATCAACGAGCTTCATGCTTTTCCCATGCTCATTCAGTCATCAAGTGGATCTACGTACATTGGAGTATATTTTTATTCACTTGTTCAATCAAAAATTGGCAACTACATCTGCACTTTTTAAAGGGGAGAAGTGTGAATAAACTAAATGTCAGTCATCAAGGGTTACCGTTGATCGTATTCTTATTCACTTGTTCAATAAAAAATGGCAACTCCAGATGCAATTTTTGAGAGGGGGAAGTGTGAATAGAGTACATGTTGACTGATGTTTGAAATCATGCTCGTTCAGTCATTCAGTTGATCAACGTACATTGGAGTATATTCTTATTCACTTGTTCAAATCAAAAATGGCAACTTTGGATAAAATTTTTGAGGAGGAGAAGTGTGAATAAAATGCATGTTGATGGATGTTTATTGTTCTACAACGCCTAATGTTCCACTTACAAAGGATAAATGGGATTTATTGTTTGGAATTCATTGTTTCAACTTATGTTTGATGAGTACTTCCAACCTCCAATGAATGTTGATAATCCAGTTCCTGAAGCTCCTGCTTTGATTCCTGCTGACTCAACTGGTTCACCTTTTTCAATCTCCATTGATCAAGATGCACCATCTAGAAGTACATATCAGACTACTCAAGAAACCCAATCTCCAGTTATTCCTCAAGACGTTGTTAATGACTTTCATGATATTGCAGTTGCACTCATGAATAATGATCCGCTCTTTGGTATTCTTTTCCCAAATCTTCACGGATTATTGTTCCTCCCAATGTGCACTCTGTAAATCAACCACATGAACAATAAGGAAAATGACAACCTCATCCGCTTGAAGACATTATTGGTGAATCTTCTAGATCAGTCTCTACATGTATATCGTTAGGAAGATGGCATCGATGTTGAGGAATCATTTACTCCGGTTCATTCAGTGGATCGACGTACATCTGGTTGTATGTTTAGTCATGTGTTGGGCATTTGACACAAATTGATTACTTTGGAGTTAATTGTTTATCACTTATTTGAGATTGAAGTTAACTTTCACAAAAGCGTGTTCTTATTTTATCTTGAAGTCGGGGTTGGTTGGATGCAAGACTTTCAATGATAACTTGCTCGTGCTTAGAATTTGAGTTGAAAGATTTGGCTTATCTAGTTACCAGCAATCAGGGTGGATCGTTGAAGACCTGGTTAACTATCACTTTAAGGATTTACGTTATTTTACTCAGTGTCACACGCATATAATTTTGTGGATAATCGCAAGAGGTGTTAATGTCTCATACTTTGATTGAGTATTGAGTACTTAGAGATTTTCTTGAAGCATAAATTCTCGACACCGTTCTTCCAACATTAGTGCAAGATTAAGACACCAATGCGGGGAATTCGACTTCAGTTTCAAGTTTGGTATATCGGGTTTGCTTCATCAGTGGTCACTTCAAATTGTCTACGTATGGGTTGATAAAGATAGTCAGAGAGAGTTTTTGTAGCAATTGATTCTCACATGATTCATTTGAGCTAATTGTGTTATTCTCAAAAGATTTCAAGAATATGAGTGTATTAGGTGTTGCTGATTCTAAGGTATCAAAACCAACAAGGTGGAAGGAGACATACATCTATACAAACAACGGGTACACATGATGAACTTAATACTTATGCTTAATTAAAGCTATTCCGGGAAGACAAATGTCATAATCGCAGAGAAACTCAGTATTTAACTCGTAGCCTTTGATGTATTATTCCAACTATTTGGGGGAAGGATGCATTATTCCAACTATTTGGGGGAAGGATGTATTATTCCAACTATTTGGGGGAAGGATGTATTATTCCAACAATTTGGGGTAAGTGGTCTCTTGACACTTTTGGTATGTGTTAACTCAGCTTTCAGTAGGAAGAAATATGAGAAGAATATTTGGAGCGTGAGATGATATTGCTTGTCGACATCTTGTATATACTTTATGATAAAGTGCTTTCGGTTAATGCTTTATGTACATGATAATATCAAATAGTCCTGAATTTTAAGTATCAATTTCCCCCGATAATGCTCGTATTTTATATCATTTATATGGATTTACGCTTGTATTCCTTTATACTTCACTTTCAGGTAAATTACAAGCATTGGAGCTTACGAGAAGCGGATTTGGAGATTTTCTTAAAGATTTATGATAGTATGCCAACTGTGAAGAAGCTACGGCGTAACTCTCTCTCTCTCACATTGCGCCGTAGCAAGTGCATTGACTCAGAAGACCAACTTAAAGGCAATTACGGCGTAACTCCCAACTAAAGTTACGCCGTAATCAACTAGGTCAAGGAATGTTTTGCGCCTCCATCAACTACACCGTAACTCCTCACACGGATTACGGCGTAATCTTAGCAAAAGTAACATGTATTGAAGTTACAGCGTAACCTGCTTACCGAGAGCATTATTTGAGGAATTATTGAAGTTACGGCGTAACTCTCAACTCAAGTTACGCCGTAACTAGATCGTGTCTATAAATACCAGCCCTAATTTTTGCATTTCACATCATACACTCACAACTCAAAGGCATAGAACGTGAAGAGGGGTCTAAAGGCAGATCATTCGGAGCATACAAAGCCATCTCCAAGGGAGAAATCACTCCCTAACAATAAGCATTAGCGATCATTTTATCTTTTACTTTCGATTCATGTATTTCATTATGTTAAACATTGAATTCTTTGTTTCTTTTAATATGATCGGCTAAGCACCTTTGGTGCTAGCCTAGTTATGATTCCTTGAATGTTTTGTTTATGTTTTCATGCTTCCGTATAATTGTGTCTAGTGTATGCATGCATAGTTCGTTGGTAGTTACCCTAGCTCCGGTAGTTTTGAATGGCGGTTGTATCTAGTTGCTTAGAAGAATTGACCAACTGACCCTAAGTAGTTAGGTAGAGTTGGGGAGGGTAAGAATTGACCAACTGACGACCCTTCCTCGCTTGTGCAAACTGACCAAATGATCACCGGTCGTTTGGATGAACTTAAGAAGTTTGGGATGAGTGTCTAAGTTGCTAGTGCCCGGGCACTCATTATTTTAAATCTTGCATGTAGGGTACTTAATGACTTGGCTTAGGTGACTAAAAACAACTCGACTATCAAGGGTAGAATCTTGACCTCGGGTGGAAGCCTTTGTTGATAGGTTAGGACGAACTGACCAAATGTTTTCCTAGCGATTTAAACCCCCAGTTGAATCAATTGGAAGTAGTAAAACGTGGACATTACATGATAGGATGAGTAATTAAGTTAGCACACTTTACCTCTATTGATCACAACCTCTCTTTATTTTACGCATTTATTTCTTGTTTATTAGTTAATTAATTATTTCTACTATACACATGTTAAAACCAGTGACATCTAAACTTAATTAGAATCCGCTCACATAGCTCTTGGGACGACATCGGTTTCTGATTATTATACTACACACGACCGGGTACTGTTGCCCGTGAGTGCATAAGGTGGACCATAGGTAAGCGAGACATTGTAAATATTAAAACACAGTCGGAAAACGCATCAAGTTTTTAGGCGCTTGCGGGAGTTATATTAGGATTTTGTTTAAGTCTTTTATTTTGTTTTATTTTGAATTCTTATTTTCTCACGATTTCTTTTAAGTTTCAGGTACCATGGAGGTTGTAAATATTGATGACCTCACTCTGGAGGAATATTTGGCCATGAACAGGGATGAACAATGGTCGGGGCTCGTTAGGCCGACTATTGGAGCTGAAGTGCGTTTTGAGATCAAAGAACAGTTTATGAGGGAGCTACGTGCTAACCCTTTCTCGGGAAACAGAGACGAAGATGCTTATGAACACATTGAAAATGTCTTCTACATTGCAAGCCTTTTCAACATACCGGTGTTTCTCATGTTGTTATGCTCCGAGTATTCCCATAACACTTTGGAGCGACAAGAAGATGGATTGATAGATTATTCAAGGCGGTCGATACATGGGCTCTCCTAAAGAAACATTTCATTTAAAGATATTGACTTCCATCGAAGATATCAAATCAACTCATGGAGATCCATAACTTTAAGCAAGAAGACGACGAGACGTTGTATCAAGCTTGGGATAGATAAAACGATCTACTTTACAAGTGTCCTACTCATGACCTAAACAGCCAGCAAAAGGTCAATATCTTCTACAAATGTATCAATATTGCTACAAGACAAATTCTGGACTACCAGGGACCTATTCCAGGGATGACCCCTACTCTCGCCATTGAAGCCATTCAAAAAATGGCCGATCATTCTCAAAAATGGCATGATGGAGGAAGCCAAAGAAGCTTAGGCGGAAATCTTGATGGTATTGCCGCCATTACAAACAAACTTGAAAATCTTGGTTGTGACATGCTTAAGCTCAAGGAAAGTGTTCATGCTATCCAAGTAGGATGTGAAGGCTGTGCTGGAGGACATCTCACAAAAAATAGTTCTCTTATTGACGATGATAGTGAAGTCGAAGAAGTGAAATATAGTGAAAATAGACCGTTTCAGGGGGCAAATGGAAACGGGAATGGTTATCGTGGAGGACCTCCCGCATATTACAACCGTGGGCCTTTCAGGGAAAGAAGATCTAATCTGGAGGATACGATCAACAAGTACCTCAAAGACTCAACTAAGAGACAAAAGGAGCAGGAAGAATGGCTAAAGAATTTCCAAGAAAATACAAACACAAGCCTTTTTAGTCATGACGAATCGCTAAAAAATTTGGAAGCCATGATTAGTAAACTTAGCAATGAAGTATATCGGGGATGCACAACAGGTCCACGTGATCGGGCTTAATCATTTATTCCGGGATTGATAACCGCAAAGATGATCAATAGTTCAACTTGTTTCTTTGGGTATACGTTTTCTTCGGGGTTTTTGAGCATCATATAATGAGACTATTTGCTTCACTTCAACTTCTTGGGAGAAGTAGTCTGATAAGGATTTAAAACTTACGCTTTTAGAGGGTCATTTAAGCCCTATTTCTACATATTTTATATTTGTTACTGCTTAATTTCATTCCTTTTCACTTTTTAGGTCTTTTGGAAGCAAAATGCTGGAATGAAGCACATTTGGACGAAAAGGAGCAAATACATGAAGAAAATGGAAAAGTTAAGATCGAAACCACTCAAGACTGATCAGCAGAACCTACGACGTCCCATCCAAAGGGCGACGTTGTCCCTCTATCAAGACTTGATCAAAACATGCACGCGACGGCTCAGTGAAATTCCTGGTCATAAAGCCTGACGACGTCACGCTTTAAATATGGAGGGCGACACTCATAGTTTTCACTCCAGACGGCCCAGATCTAGAATTCAGACGACGTCTCAACTAAAGACCAACAGCGTCACAACTCTCAAGTGACGCCGTCCCATCGATGACTTGGCCCAAACGAAACCCTGATGACGACGACCTGACGGCGTCGCATGTGAAAGGCGATGCCATCGAGATTGTAAATATATATATAGAATTCGATTTTTCTGTATTTAAAGAGGTAGAATTTTGGAGAGCAAATCCTAACTCAGTTGTAGTCCGACTTGGACAATATTCTAGGGTTCCATACCCTATTTTACACATCAAGATAAGTTTGTTAATCCAATTTATCATTATGTCTACCCCATGTTCGATTGATTGTGTGTATGCTTGCTTGTCTATCATGTCTAGCTAAATTACTTGTGTGTTTGCTTAGATCTATGAAACCAAGTTATTGATTGATGTTACGTTGTTTCTTGTCTTAATTGAAATTGGCTTAGAAGTGCATCTAGACTATCGTTGTATTTAATGTTTGAGTATGCTTAATGATGATATGGTGTACGGATGGAATAGCTTAGGTTTGTCGATTCCGAGAATCATATAAGAGAGATAACCTCATAGAACTAGGGGATATGCACACCCTACGACTTTTAGGAATACAACACGTTAAGATAAAGGATGTGACAACTCAACCAACCAATAAAAGATAACTAGGGAGCAATATTATCTAAGTGAACACATCTTTAATCATCATAGGAGCACACTTCAATTAATCATAGCTATCCGTAGTAATTAAATAATTAGATAATTAGTTAAAGTAGAGTAATCGGTAGAAGTACCACCTCCCAACCAATTGCCCCGAGATTTTACCTTAGCTTTCTAAAAAACCATAGAAAAAATAAAAAAGAATCATCCTCAACCCCACATTCTCGTCATATATTTCTTACTAGCATTCCTATTCCCCTATAGAACGATATCATTCCCCGAGGATTACCCCATACTACACTACAACGATTAGGCTCACTGCCTAGAGGGTTGAAAAACTTGTTCGTAGAAAAGGAGGTTTTCTCGACCCCGAATGCGCCTTTCTGCGCACATCAAGTTTTTGGCGCCGCTACCGGAGAATAGAATAGCTAGTTAGATCTCTATCTCGTTTAAGTTCCCTTGCTTGATTCCTATCAAGTAAATATTTTTTCTCATTTTCATTAGCTTCCTTGTAGTCTATCCCCCTTCTTTGTGTTTTTCTTCGTAACCTTGTCGCTTATCACCATGGGTGACAATCCACCACCAAACGATAATCCACCACCAAATCAACCACTTCTACTCAACCCACCACCACTTGACCCGCCAAGAGGCCGTACTCTTGGTGAATACTCTAGACCGAGCCATCAAGACTATAGGAACACCATTGAGCTTCCCGTTCAAGCTCAAACTACGGCCCTGCGATCCGACACCATCCGGTTGGTGCAAAATGGATGTGCATTCCATGGACTTCGTTCGAAGATCCTAATCAGCATCTCAAGGACTTCCTTAAAATCGTTGACTCTATCGACCTTGATGCTACCACACGGGAGACCACGCGCTTGCGTCTCTTCCAATTCTCTCTACGGGACCAAGCTAGTAATTGGCTTGAGCGACTTCCCACCGGATCCATCTCAAGTTGGGATGATCTCACCACTCGTTTCCTCGCCCAATTTTCCCACCGGAGAGAACTACCAAACTAAGAAACGACATCTTGATGTTCCAACAACGTCAAGGCGAAACTCTCTACGAGGCGTAGACTCGATTCAAGGACTTTCTCCATAAAGTCTCTCATCACGGCATCGATCTTTGGCTTCAAGCCAAATATTTTACGATCATGTCAATCTCTCAACTAGGCAAACAATCGACCAAGCGGCCGGTGGCAAACTTAGTGAACTTACCGCGGAAGAATCGTGGGGTACAATAGAGGACCTGGCCCTCTATGACAACGAATGTTTGAATGACCCCCGTGAGTTGCCCAAAACCGTCAAGGCAATCTACTTGCCTCCCATTGACTTATAAACTTCCAATTGTAGGATGCTCGAAGTTGAAGATCAAGTCAAATTCCTAATGAGCTCCTACGAGACTCCCAAGCCCACACGCCAAGTGAACAAAATCACTCTACCTTGTGAATTATGTAGTGGTCCCCACGACACTCGTGATTGTACAAAACTCCCCGAACAAGCTTTTGCGGACTACGCCTCCACGCGTACCGACGGAGCGAGAGAGAAGTGGTACACTTTCAGTCCCGAGCAAAACAACTTAGGAAATTCCTACAACCCCTCATGGAGGAATCACCCTAACCTTAGGTGGAACCAAAACTCAAACCCATCCCAAAACAACTCATCTAGTCCACCCAATAAGTCCCAACCAAACCATAACCCCTACAACAACTCTCAAAACACCGGAACTTCCACTAGTCTTGAGGGGATGGTGTCCAAATTCATGTCATCTCAAGAAGCTCGATTGACTAAGCTTGAAGCCGATTTCAAGCAAAGACAAAGCGAGATGACCACTAAGCTCGACACCCTCTTAAAAGCCTTCAATGACCGGGATATAGGAGCACTCCCAAGTGACACCATAATGAACCTAAAAGTGAATTCGATTTCATCGACTTTATGCTCTTGCTCACTAAGGGAGAGTGCATATCCATGCCCCTCACACCCAAAAGTCTATTCGGTTAACGCCATCAACACGGGTTCCAAATGATCCGTCATGAGATACCAACAACCTGAACCAACGGTCCATCTGTCACAATTCTCAAATTCCGGTCATTTCTTAAATCAAATATGCATCATATTAATTCATTCATGGCATTTCATTTCACATTTATCGCGTAATTTTTATATTTAAATAAATGTTGTCGCGTGAGTTATTATTTTAAATATTTAATCCGTTACTTTCAAAATGATCCCGACATATTTTAAACTTACATTTAGTTTATAAAACTATATTTTGAGTTTACCTAGTGTTTTAAATTTATTTCAGATATAAATCGTTAAAATTTAATTATTACGTCGCTTTCTTAAAAATTACTCGATAATTATTTTATCACCAAATTGTACAAGGAACGATTTTTACAATTTTATTATCTCATTACATTCTATTTTGACCTATTAAAACTTACTTGTACCAAAAATCTATCAATTACCTTACAAGTTACATTTACTACACATTGCTTACACTTTTCCTTATAATTATACAAATTATATACATTATAAAAAAAAAAAAAAAAAAAAATATATTTTTGAGATATTAATCCCCAAAATCCGTCCCCATGGGATTGGCATTAATGAGTTGGTGAGAAAATCTTTACATGTATAGATATAAACACAATCTTCCATTTATTTTCATTCATGCATCTCATAAATTATTGAAGTAGTAAAAGTTCTCTACTTGTTCTTCCTCTCCATAAAACCGGTTCATCATCAATATCTAGCAAGGGATCAAAATTTTGCAAGCTCAAGTGTTATATCAATCTAGTTTATACTCTTTTATGGTTTTGAAATAAAAACCAAGAGTATTTAGGCTAATCCTTGTTACTTACACCTCATCACTATCATTTGTAAGCTTGTTTTATCATTTTCAAGTTTCCTTTTCATTTTCATATGTTTCTTATCATTTTGGTGCTTATATGCATGTTATGTGATTTATACCATTTATTTCAAGATTTTAGAAGTTATATATATTTATAGTCATCCTATAATTATTCCCAAGTTATTCTTTGGTTTTGATGGTGATTAGGAACCCATGACACCCTAAGAAGGTGTATGGTAGGATTAGATTAGCTTTGGAGTTGATTTGAAGGGATTAGAATAGGTTTTGTCCGAGAAAACTATTTTCGTAAACTATATTTTAGGGTCTGTCCTTAAAACGAATTTCTGGAAAAACCCACTGATGGTACGACCTTTTGGCCTTGATAATTAGAAAATATACTTTAAAACGAATCCGTGGCCGCTTGAACGGATTAAAACGGAGTTATAACGAAGCCGTGGTGAATTTTTAAAGTTTGACGACGAAAAATATATTTTTCAGAAAATTCAGCATACCATTTTTATTTTGTACAAGTCAAAAACGAGCCTTAAGCTTCACAAATTATTTCGACTTATCAAAAATATATTAGTATACTTTGATACGAAGCTAAGGACGTATTATACGTAGAAAACGGACTTGAAACGACAAATATATGCACGTTTTCATAAATTTGCCGTAACTATTATTTTCTGAAAAACTATATTATTTCTACGATACAAGTGTTACGGAGTCAGAACGTCCATGTTGAGGCTGTTTTAACGAGGTTGTGAAACTTTTGGAACAATTGTCTTCTAATAAAATTAAGTTCACGGGCATATTTTTCAAAACGACAAAATTTTTGTAAAGCGGAGTTGTAGTAAATTATTTACGGATGTTCAAACTTGGCGAAACTCATTTTTCGCACAACAATTAGCCAAAACCACCATCTTTAACCCTTATTATCTTTATGTTCGAGACCTTTGGACGAAAACTCCTGAACTGAAACTTCTAGATTTCGATACAAACTTTCTAAAACCGTCGAGTTCGTTTTCTAACGATCGACGACACCATTTTACGACTAGTTTTTTGAGCCATTTTGTCACTTTCATGAAATTCACGACATTGTTTTCTGACTAAAAGTGATAATTTCACTATAAATCATTATAAAACCATTGTAGGATGACATTTTGACATAAATACTTGTAAAGTAATTTTGAATGGTCAAGACGTCAAAAGAGTATTTTTCGACTATAAGTATTATTTTCAAAACTCATAAATGGTATAAATAACATACGAAATGCATGCATATCATTACATTGCAACTCATTGCATGTCATATCATTCATCATAGGTCAGTTTCGGGATTCACGCTACATCTTGGTGTAACCACTTTTGTCATCGCATCTATTCATCAAGTGAGTAATCACAAACCCCCCTTTTTACCGTTTTTACTATATTTTGGGGCGAAATGCATGAACCTTTCTTGAGCTAAAATGTTTACTACTTTTATTAACTAGTTTGACTAGAACTTGTGAACTCGAATCAAATCCTTGAACTTAATTACGAATTTATGACTTGTTGGAATTTATTGAACCGTACATGTTATGACCTTGTCCCAAAGTCTCGCCTTATTGGTAGGCGTCTCAATAAATCTCGCTTAGGTGGTCGAGTGACAAAGGAGTCTCCACTGCTCGAGCATCACTATAAAGTCTCGCCTTATTGGTAGAGCGTCTCAATAAATCTCGCCTAGGTGGTCGAGTGACAAAGGAGTCTCCACCGTTCGAGCATCACTATAAAGTCTCGCCTTATTGGTAGAGCGTCTCAATAAACTCACCTAGGTGGTCGAGTGACAAAGGAGTCTCCCTTGTTGGAGCAGTGCAAAGTCTCCCATGTTCGGAGCATCCCTGACTTATTATATTCGTGGTACTATATTGTGAACTATTATGACCGTTTATACTTGATCTTTAGACATACTACTTTTGGCAGTGGGTTGTGTACACACAGGTTGCAAGTTTTGTATGGGCGGAATTTGGAACTGAGTGGATACACAATGCCTTTGCTTTGAGAACTATTTTCGTTGACCGAAAGCTTTGAATATTTCTTACGATTTTTCTTATTTCGCTAAGCGTGTTTACTCACCAACTATTTTCATAGTTGACCCGTTTTTCTCTCATGCATTTCAGGTGATCGTTAGTAGCTTTTCTATCAAGTCTTGCATAAAGAAGTTTTCACTTATCGCTACAAGTCGTATGTAATAAAACTCAATATTTTGGAATCTAAACTTTGTAATATATTTGCCGATGACGCTAAACTAGTATTGTAATGGTGTATTATTTCTTTTAAATATAAATGTTGGTATGTTCTATTATCTTGTGCTTATGTTCCTTCGTTACACTCGTGTTTCCTCCCATGAGGTGTGACAGATTGGTACCAGAGCCAAAGGTTATAGAGAATGCCGATTTTCAAAAATAAAAATCAAAGCTATAACCGGAATAATTTTTTTTTTTTTGTATATTATTTTATTAAACATTGAACATCATCCGAAGTCAACTAGTCCTATCGTTGCATCGTTACTCATAAATTATACATAGCCCGATCAACTATGTCTAATTTATGAAGAACCATGCAATGATAAGAGTAGTAGTTTTAAATCATGTTTAGTCGAGTCTTTAGAGTCCGTCACTGAAGTTGCATTGGTCGGGTGGGTATGCATGGCATGTTTTTACGCTCACGTCTACATTACCGCACCTTGTTCATATCTTCTCTTTTCCATCTTTCGACTTGTTAGACATCGCATGTCTCATTTCTGTCATGTTTCGATCACTATAACACATTACCACCGCTCGCACCTCATCGACTCCGTTCGAATGTCGCTTACTCAACCCGATGTTTTGGTCCTTTGAGGATCATGGCCGCAAGAAACACACGCTCGAAGCAACAAAGAACGGCAACCCAAACAACAACGGCAACCCAAACAACAATGACCATCCAAACAACAACGCCATCGAATAGCGGATCTACTCACTCAAATTATAACACATCTCGATGCTAGACGAACTAACAACGGAGAAGGTACTTCAAATGTCGGTCAAGGATGCAGCTACAAAACTTTCATGACATGTAAGCCAATGGAATTTCATGGTACTGAGGTGCCATTGGACCGCTAACTTTGGTTTGAGAATGTTGAGTCGAAGCTTAGTATCACGAAATGTCTTTCAAGGTAACAAGGTTGAATTCTCTGTTGGCTACTAGGTGGTCGAGCATTGACCGTGGAACAACCAACCATGAGACTAGAGGAAGAGAGGCGCAAATGCATTATCTTGGGAAGCATTCAAGAAACTACTAACCGATGAGTACCGCAGAAAAGATGAAGTGCGTAAACCGGAAGAAGAATTTTGGAACCACTTGATGGTAGGAGTAGAGATCGACAAGTACACGATCCGGTTCCACGAGTTAACTAGGATGGTTCCTCACATGGTTTCCACCGTGGAGAAGTTGATTGACCGATATATATGGGGATTGATACCGAAATTAGGAGGATGTCACTGTCGAAACCAACCACTCGCAAGTCACGTGAGTATGGCGATCGCTTGACAAATGATGTGATCAGTCCGAGAACTAACAAAAGCAAACGACCATGGACGAAAGCGACAGGAGGATCACCAGGAAACCGAGACCGTAATCAAGAAACAAGAGGCGCCGAATAACTCGTAACTATGGGCGACCACCCAGAACGCAAAGGATATGCAGTCCACATCCTTTGTGCACTCGATGTAATTATCATCATTTAGAGATCGCCAAGGTGCGGCAAATGCGGACAGACGGCCACTTCGCGAAAAATTGCTCAAACAGAATCGAAATCAAGGATGAGAAAAGCATGTTACAGTGTGGAAGTCTAGATCATCTTCGCAATACCGCCCAAAGTCGAAAAGAACTCCCAATCAAGGAGGAAATCGTCCAAACCTGGCGTTGGCAATAGAAGGTCCACAAGAGCAGAACATTGAAATTCCTCCCGCACGTGGTCGAGCATTCTATCTGGGTACCGAGGAAGCCCGCAACGCTTAACGGGTACATTCTTTCGAACAATTACCTTATTTCTGTACGACATGATTTTGAGTGCATAATTTCCTTCCGATTCTTACCACGTTCACGTCATTGATTAATTTGAGACCTATTGACATCGACCTTAGTTGTTATATATTTTGTTGATTGGATTTGATTGTGTAAGCAAATCGAATATCGAGCGAATCTTTCAAAAGACTTCATTCAAGGATGTGGCATCCTACCTTTCTAACAACTTGTTTCCTAGCTTGATCTAGTGACAGTTCTTGTTTGATGAGTTGCGAAAATCAAGCTAAGAGACAAGTTTACTCAAGTCGGTTTAGTTTAATCTCATGACGCTCTTGTTTGATGAGTTGTGAGATTAAATTAGAATCGACTACCCAAAGGTCTTTGAGAGCTACGCTCGATATTGGATAAGTTTACCCTATCAAACCGATCACGGCACGCACTTAGTTGAATGGGGAACCCGTACGCATGGGCATTGATATGATCATTTAGACTGTTCGTACGATCATGAACTTTTAGAACTCTTGTCGAGGTTCGAACCATAGTATCGTTAATCGAATCACGGGGACGTGATTCCGCTGACATGGGAAGAATGTCACAATTCTCAAATTCCGGTCATTTCTTAAATCAAATATGCATCATATTAATTCATTCATGGCATTTCATTTCACATTTATCGCGTAATTTTTATATTTAAATAAATGTTGTCGCGTGAGTTATTATTTTAAATATTTAATCCGTTACTTTCAAAAATGATCCCGACATATTTTAAACTTACATTTAGTTTATAAAAACTATATTTTGAGTTTACCTAGTGTTTTAAATTTATTTCGTATATAAATCGTTAAAATTTAATTATTACGTCGTTTTCTTAAAATTACTCGATAATTATTTTATCACTCAAATTGTACAAGGAACGATTTTTACAATTTTTATTATCTCATTACATTCTATTTTGACCTATTAAAACTTACTTGTACCAAAAATCTATCAATTACCTTACAAGTTACATTTACTACACATTGCTTACACTTTTCCTTATAATTATACAAATTATATACATTATAAAAAAAAAAAAAAAAAAATATTTTTGAGATATTAATCCCTAAAATCCGTCCCCATGGATTGGCATTAATGAGTTGGTGAGAAAATCTTTACATGTATAGATATAAACACAATCTTCCATTTATTTTCATTCATGCATCTCATAAATTATTGAAGTAGTAAAAAGTTCTCTCTACTTGTTCTTCCCTCTCCATAAAACCGGTTCATCATCAATATCTAGCAAGGGATCAAAATTTTTGCAAGCTCAAGTGTTATATCAATCTAGTTTATACTCTTTTTATGGTTTTGAAATAAAAACCAAGAGTATTTAGGCTAATCCTTGTTACTTACACCTCATCACTATCATTTGTAAGCTTGTTTTTATCATTTTCAAGTTTCCTTTTCATTTTCATATGTTTCTTATCATTTTTGGTGCTTATATGCATGTTATGTGATTTATACCATTTATTTCAAGATTTTAGAAGTTATATATATTTATAGTCATCCTATAATTATTCCCAAGTTATTCTTTGGTTTTGATGGTGATTAGGAACCCATGACACCCTAAGAAGGTGTATGGTAGGATTAGATTAGCTTTGGAGTTGATTTGAAGGGATTAGAATAGGTTTTGTCCGAGAAAACTATTTTCAGTAAACTATATTTTAGGGTCTGTCCTTAAAACGAATTTCTGGAAAACCCACTGATGGTACGACCTTTTGGCCTTGATAATTAGAAAATATACTTTAAAACGAATCCGTGGTCGCTTGAACGGATTAAAGCGGAGTTATAACGGCCGTGGTGAATTTTTAAAGTTTGACGACGAAAAATATATTTTTTCAGAAAATTCAGCATACCATTTTTATTTTGTACAAGTCAAAAACCGAGCCTTAAGCTTCACAAATTATTTCGACTTATCAAAAATATATTAGTATACTTTGATACGAAGCTAAGGACGATTATCGTGAAAACGGACTTGAAACGACAAATATATGCACGTTTTCATAAATTTGCCGTAACTATTATTTTCCGAAAAACTATATTATTTCTACGATACAAGTGTTACGGTAGTCAGTAACGTCCATGTTGAGGGGCTGTTTTAACGAGGTTGTGAAACTTTTGGAACAATTGTCTTCTAATAAAATTAAGTTCACCGGCATATTTTTCAAAACGACATGTCGTTTGTAAAGCGGAGTTGTAGTAAATTATTTACTGGATGTTCAAACTTGGCGAAACTCATTTTTCTCGCACAACAATTAGCCAAAACCACCATCTTTAACCCTTATTATCTTTATGTTCGAGACCTTTTGGACGAAAACTCCTGAATCGAAACTTCTAGATTTCGATACAAACTTTCTAAAACCGTCGAGTTCGTTTTCTAACGATCGACGACACCATTTTACGACTAGTTTTTTGAGCCATTTTGTCACTTTCATGAAATTCACGACATTGTTTTACTGATTTAAAAGTGATAATTTCACTATAAATCATTATAAAACCATTGTAGGATGACATTTTGACATAAATACTTGTAAAGTAATTTTTGAATGGTCAAGACGTCAAAAGAGTATTTTTCGACTATAAGTATTATTTTCAAAACTCGCAAATGGTATAAATAACATACGAAATGCATGCATATCATTACATTGCAACTCATTGCATGTCATATCATTCATCATAGGTCAGTTTCGGGATTCACGCTACATCTTGGTGTAACCACTTTTGTCATCGCATCTATTCATCAAGTGAGTAATCACAAACCCCCCTTTTTACCGTTTTTACTATATTTTGGGGCGAAATGCATGAACCTTTCTTGAGCTAAAATGTTTACTACTTTTATTAACTAGTTTGACTAGAACTTGTGAACTCGAATCAAATCCTTGAACTTAATTACGAATTTATGACTTGTTGGAATTTATTGAACCGTACATGTTATGACCTTGTCCCAAAGTCTCGCCTTATTGGTAGAGCGCCTCAATAAATCTCGCTTGGGTGGTCGAGTGACAAAGGAGTCTCCACCGTTCGAGCATCACTATAAAGTCTCGCCTTATTGGTAGGCGCCTCAATAAATCTCGCCTAGGTGGTCGAGTGACAAAGGAGTCTCCACTGCTCGAGCATCACTATAAAGTCTCGCCTTATTGGTAGAGCGTCTCAATAAATCTCACCTAGGTGGTCGAGTGACAAAGGAGTCTCCTTGTTGGAGCAAAGGCAAAGTCTCCCATGTTCGGAGCATCCCCGACTTATTATATTCGTGGTACTATATTGTGAACTATTATGACCGTTTATACTTGATCTTTAGACATACTACTTTTGGCGCTGGGTTGTGTACACAAAGTTGCAAGTTTTGTATGGGCGAATTTGGAACCGAGTGGATACACAATGCCTTTGCTTTGAGAACTATTTTCGTTGACCGAAAGCTTTGAATATTTCTTACGATTTTTCTTATTTCGCTAAGCGTGTTTACTCACCAACTATTTTCATAGTTGACCCGTTTTTCTCTCATGCATTTCAGGTGATCGTTAGTAGCTTTTCTATCAAGTCTTGCATAAAGAAGTTTTCACTTATCGCTACAAGTCGTATGTAATAAAACTCAATATTTTGGAATCTAAACTTTGTAATATATTTGCCGATGACGGCTAAACTAGTATTGTAATGGTGTATTATTTCTTTTAAATATAAATGTTGGTATGTTCTATTATCTTGTGCTTATGTTCCCTTCCGTTACACCTCGTGTTTCCGCCTCCGGCGAGGGTGTGACACCATCCAACTCTTGAGAAGCCTATCAATCAAGAACCCAAACCCACTCTAGAAGAGGAATATAAGGAGCTCCACCAAGAAAAACCGGTTCTTGAAGTCTTGACTCATGCGCCTTATTATAATTCTTTAAAAGATAAATATAAGCAAGAACTAAAATTAGGAGAACGTGGGTCCGCATTTGTGTAAAACAAACTACCTAAGAATTTAGATGATCCTGGGCTATTCATTCTTCCGTGTAGCATTGGAAATTCCAAAGCTTTTGACACATTAGCCGATTTAGGGTCAAGCATCAACATTCTTCCATTGTCCCTCCATAAAAGCCTTAACTTAGGAAAAATAAAACCAAAGGAAACCATCTCAGGTTTAGTGGACGGTAGCATTGCATATCCAGTAGGGATAATAAAGGACATGGTAGTACACATAGGTCGATTAACTCTTTTGGTGGATTTCCATGTGCTAGACATGAATAAGGACCCAACATACCCATTGTTAGTTGGAAGAGGATTCTTAGCTACCGCTAGTACCATAATTGATTGTAAGATTTCTAAGATAGTGGTAGGAGAAGGGAGTGCTAGGTCAATTTACGTTGTCAAGAAGCATATCTAGTACAAAGAGGATGAACAAATACCCTACGAGATCATGTTGGATAGAAAACCATCTAGATATGGACCTTGGACCAATAGAGATTTTGCAGGCCCTCAACGACCTTTCTATCTAAAAGAGACCTTCGTGAGTAACGCAACTCTCAATGAACAACAATTGGCTAGGGACATTGAAGTGAACCCATTTGAGGATACTTTAGTGTTTAGGAAGATGACCGAATTCCTAGGAACCTTGCCCATTAATCTTAACATGAATTGGTGGAAAGTTGAGAGTGAGAAGCCTAAGTATAATTGGAGTTGGGATAGACCACCTAATGATGGGAATGGAGAATGGCACATTAGGATGACAATCTATGATCCCGATGGAGAGAAGTTTGAAAAGGCATACCGGACTAAGCGTACTAATAGGAAGTTAAAAGATAAGTTTGATCCCTATGACATTCTTGAGGAAAAACTTACTTACATGGGTACGTAGGAGCACGACTTCGAGTCTAGCTACAAGACTCATAAATAAAGAAAGATGCTTTGTGGGAGGCAACCCATGCTTAATTGTTTGCTTGTTTTGTTTCTCAAATTTTGTGTGTCTTATATGTTTTTCATTGTTGTTTATTCTCATGATTAGATTTTGTGAAAATGCTTTATTTTGTCTTTAACCTCGTCTTAATTACATATAAAGGTATTTTACAAAAAGATAAGTGTAGGGAAGATCACATACATTTTTAAGAACATGAACATGAGAATTACAACTATGGAAATTGATATATATGTGTGTTTGTTAGAGTCAAATGCTTGTATCGAGTCATAATAGATGTTTTGCGTGAATTTTTCCGTGTTTTAATGATGTGATTTTTCCGAATTTTTCGAAAACGCAGCAGACCACTTTCTCGTCAGACAACGTGACGGCCAAGATTAAAACACGACGACGATCGGGCTATGTAGAAACAGTTACTCGGTTTTCATTTCTGTGCGGTTTATAAAATTTTGGAAATTCGGATCTTAATTTTCGGAAAAGCGCAAACATCCATTCCACAAGCATTATATCTTACTTGCTTTCTAGTGTAGTTGTGTGTCATATATAGTTTTACCGCCGATTTTACGTGAAAGTTTCGTTTATTTTCTTATAAATGTGCAGGTTATATTAGGCAAGAAAAAGAAACACACATTGGATGAAGCTTATTACTTATGCATTCTTCTTGGAAAAGAATCTAACCGCAACTTCACACATATCCTACCGAACTAATCAGGGGAGTACTAGTTTCTTTTCCTTACTTACCTTCCTTTATCATAAGTTTGATACTTTCGGGAATCATTGTGGACAATGTTCAGTTTAAGTGTAGGGAGGGAGAATAAAACGGGAACTTAAAAACTATTCACTCACTTGATTATTTGTCTTTTCCTTGGTAATTTGTGTAATAAACTATGAGAAATATTCGTTAGGGCAATTTTAGCACCAAATTTAAATTTTTTTATGACATTTACGAGTAAAACTTTAGTCTTAATAAAGCGTCTCATGGATATGAATTACATGACTAGCACAAAAACCGTTTACCACTCAAATTCCACCCCAAAAATGTGAGGTTCGCCCCTAGATCTTTAGGAATAATAGCATTCACCTTTAATGCTTAGAGAGTGTACCGGTAGTATAATAGATTCTAGAACTTGTTTTGTGATGCATTCGAGATCGCTAGTGAGGCGCACTTGTGTAGTTAGGATTAACTAAATGATAAGAGGCATTAGGATAACCCTTGTTTGAAACACATGATTATAATTATCTCTTCCACATCGGTTGAGTAATTACCCCACACCCTGCGATGTACTCATCTTTAGTACACGATACCCCTAGTTAACCCCTCAGAGCCTATCCTTTTCGCGGTTCTCGTGATGTTTCGGTTTTTTGGAATATCAATGAAGAGCATTGTTTACAATCCACCCCCAAATGTACACCCAAATCGCCTTAGCCTACCTTGTATGCACTCATCTTTAGTGCATTATTGTTATCATTACTAAAACCTTAGTTCAAATATCTAGTTATTTGCATGGTTGCTAAGTCGAGTCATATCTTTTATACACAGTTTTGAGACGATTGGGACTCATGGGTAAAAAGTAATATTTTATGGAGTAATGGGAAAGAATGATAAATTCAAACTCCCTTTGTCTACGTAATTAAATACCTCAAGTGTTTTGATCTTTTCAAATCGGGTCAATTAGTGTTAGAGAAATAAAAACTCAAGTGTAGGGATGCTCCTATAAATCCCTTATATTTTGATGTTATCGTAGAGGATGGTAGAGTAAAAAGGTATGAAAAAAAATCAAAAAAAAGAAGAAAAAGAGATGTCAAAAAAAAAAGAAAAAAAAGAAAAAAATTAGAAAAACTTACGGGCTACCATCCTACATCTATCTTTATGTTTATGTTCTTAAATTTATGTTTGTTTTGTTTCAAGTTATCTAGTGTTAGTGAGTCGAGTCTTGGCTTAGCAACGCCATGCTTCACATGCTTGTAACATAAGATTTTTGACATATCACATATCCAACAAAACTCTTTGTTTCCCTACCCTAAGCCTAACGTTACAACCCTTATAAAGACCTCTTAGATAGTTGTTCCTAGGTGCTTACGCCAAAGCGGTGGAGGTTTGATCTATTCTCAAGCTTATGGTAATCTATATACTATGCCAGGTAATGAGTGTTTATCTTCCATTTCCATCCATATTATATTTCATACAAACCCGAGAGATGATAGAATCCAAACACCACTTGTGAGGTGCTAGTGTATAATTTCCGTGCTTGTTTTGACTATTATGGCACTTTTACTTGTTATAAACTATTTTAAACCAATGCTTCATGCCCCCTAACTTATAAATCGATTGGCCAAGCACATTTGCTTGAGGACAAGCAAATACCAAGTGAGGGATATTTGATAAGGATTTAAAACATACGCTTTGGGGGTCATTTAAGCCCTATTTCGACACATTTATATCCGTTCTTCGCTTAATTTCGCTTCTTTTCACTTTTTAGGTCTTTTGAAGCAAAATCTGGAATGAAGCACATTTGGACGAAAAGGAGCAAATACATGCGAAAATGGCAAAGTCAAGATCGAAGCCACTCAAGATCGATCACAGAACTGGCGTCCCATCCAATGGGCGACACCGCCCTATGAAGACTTGATCAAAACATGCACGCCGACGACTCGGTGAAATTCACGGTCATAAAGCTCGACGGCCACACTTTAAATCTGAGGCGTCACTCACGTTTTTCCACCCGCACGGCCCGGATCTAGAATTCATACGACGTCTCAACTAAAGACCCGGCGTCACAACTCTCAAGTGGCGTCGTCCCATCGATGACTTGGCCCAGACAAAACCCTAATGACGGCGACCTAACGACGTCACATATAAAAGGCGACGCCGTCATGATTGTAAATCTATATATAGAATTTGATTTTTCTGTATTTAAATAGGTAGAATTTTGGAGAGCAAATTCTAACTCAGTTGTAGTCAGACTTGGATAGTATTCTAGGGTCCCATACCCTATTTTACACATCAAGGTATTCAATTTATCATTATGTCTACCCCATGTTCGATTATTTGTGTGTATGCTTGCTTGTCTATCATGTCTAGCTAAATTACTTGTGTGTTTGCTTAGATATATGAAACCTAGTTATTGATTGTTGTTAGGTTGTTTCTTGTCTTAATTGAAATTGGCTTAGAAGTGCATCTAGGATATCGTTGTATTTAATGCTTGAGTATGCTTAATGATGATATGATGTACGGATGGAATAGCTTAGGTTTGTCGATTCCGTGAATCATATACGAGAGATAACCTCATAGAACTAGGGGATATGCACACCCTATGACTTTTAGGAATACAACGTGTTAAGATAAAGGACGTGACAACTCAACCAACCAATAAAAGATAACTAGGGAGTAATAGTGTTGGGATATGAAAGTACTGAAGATTGACAAAGTACTGAAGAAGTCAAAGTCTTCAAGATTCAAATCTTGCTAAGTAAAAGTCAAATCATTTTGTCAAAGTCAAAATCTTTAAAGCTAAAAATGCTATATTCCTTTATGGAAAGCTTTGTTATTCTAGAATATTCTTTGTTTAGATTACTTGTCGTACAAGGATACAAATTGTAAACCGACTAGGGTTATCCTTAAGCCTATAAAGGACCCTAGATTGGCATTAGAGATATATGTTTTAGAATCCTAAAGTACGATTGTTATTAGAGTTTTAGAGTTGTTAAAAGAATCGCATAACAAGCGATTTAGAGTTATTAATAATATTGTTAAAGTTAAATCTTCTTATCTTTGTTAAGTAAATTCCGGCACTTAATAGAGATTACTCAAGTGTTTCATTGTTAATAACTTAGGATTTATCCGGTTATTAAACCATAACAAACTATATAAGTTAGTTTGGTTAGAGTATATCGATCCAACAAGTGGTATCGAGCTTGTGTGGAACCTCCGACTAAGAAAACCGTTTTCACAAAGAAACCCTAAAGATGTCGATCAAGTCGCATCAACCCCTATCTACGAGGTATGTTCTAAGTGTCATGACTTTTATCAAAAGTACTTAATAGTTATGTGATTGAAAAGATAAGCGTATAAGGGCTAGGTCCGAGGTAGTCGGTTATCAAATTACTTTAGAGTCTATGGAAGCCAAAATTATAACACATGAAAATAATGAAATGGCTTGGGCGTAAAAGTATGAACAAATGGATTATCGATTAAAATTAAGTGAATGGAAGTTAAATTGTAAGATTTCAAATTGAAAACCGACTAAGGAGAGATGAATTGTTAGCAAAGTTTTTGCTTGGAAAGAATATGGTCTTTCTCATGTCACTTATGTTGAAAAAGCAGAGAAGGGCTTACAATAGGATGGACTAGGTTTTGGTATGGATTTCAATAGCATAGACGAAAACCCACCTAGTGATAAGGATGACCTTGATTTTGAGGATATAACCACTAGTGATGATGAACTTATTAACTATGTTGACACATTTAGTAATGAGGAATCAATTAGTGAACCACCTCCTGAATATAAGAAAGACAAGGGTTATCATGCTGTCCCACATCCCACTGGTAGTCATCAACCTATTAGACCCGATGTTTCTCGTTTTGGTGTAGACAACCTAGAGTTTAGGAAAAAGCTTACTAGTCAATCTAGGTCTGAAACCTCAAAAGAAACAGTTGAGACACCTAAGGTAGATGATGTTAAAAGTCAAGCAGTACTTTCACCTCAAAGTACTGCTACAACTCAAAGTACTGCTACACCTCAAAGTACCTTTAAGAAACCTTTTCAAAATACTGCTAAACCTTTTTGGGATAATTTTGGTCAAAATAGTTTTAATCCTTCACCTAGAAGACATGATAGGTTTGGTAATACACATACAAGAAGAAATTTTGGGATTACAGATCAAAAACTATGTTTCGTTTGTTTTAGTCCTGATCATTTGATTAAGGTTGTGACTTACATTCAGTACCTAAGTAAGTTCCCAAAAACAGAATCAACCAAAACCAAGGGAGACTAGACCGACTTGGAATCATTCACATAGGGTTAACCATAGAAACTTCTCACCGGACTATAGGTACCCTCACCGGAGAAGACCTTTTCAAAACCTCCAAGACTTTCAAACACTTTCCAAGGTCTTTGTTAAGCAAAATCTGATACTTTCTCAAAGTCTTGCTCGGTTTCACAAAACACCTTTTGGAATAGGAACCTAGGAGATCTAATTACTATCAATCTAGAAGGCGATACAACTCAAAGAAAGTAGATAGATCAAGGGACTCTACACCAGAAGTTAAAACCAAATGGGTTAAGAAAGAAAGTATTGATGGGGAACAAACAGTACGTTCAACAAGTGAAAGTGAAACAAAGATTTTGGTTGAAAGTAATAACGAAAACTTAGTTGAAAAAGAAAGTTTTGTTGAAAATCCACAAGTTTTGGAACAACCAAAGATAATCTTGGATCATGCTTTAAAAAACAGTGGAGACTACATACTTACGAATGTACGTATGTCACTCCTAAAGGGGAACTAAGTCGATGTGGCTTGGGTTCCTCAAAAAACTAACGTTTTCATCATATTAGGCAGGCGACCCGGAAGAGGAGCTTAAAGATCATTTTCTTGTTGATAGTGGTTGTTCTGTGAGCATGACAGGAGACAAGGAGTTTCTGTCAAGTGTTTTGGAGTATATTAGTTACTAAGCTGCATTTAAGGGGAGGACTGGTTAGTTAGTTAGGCAGTCATGTGCTTTGCTTAAGGGGAGGCAATAAAATGCCCACATGGAGTGTTTGTTATTATAGAGAAGAAGATGGAAAAGTACTGCTATTTTGTTTTATGAAAGTAATGCTTTGAAAGTACTGCTCTGGAAAGTACTGCACACGTGGAAACAACTGTTTGTCTTATCAACGTACTATTCCAACGGTAATATTGAGGGGTAAAATTCAAATAACGGTAACTTTGTTATTATGGGTTGTGATTTTTCAAATCCTACCTATAAATAACTACTCTCCAAATTTCCCTCTCATCTTTATACTTTATAATCTTTTCCATATTTCTCTCTTTCTCACACACTTCCGTATTCAAGACTCCATATCTTTTTCAATCATCCATGGCAAACCTACACACTGTTTCTAAACACAACATGGTGGCGAATTTAGATAAAATAGAGGCTAATGTCATCTTCCATGACATAATTGATTTCTTAACTGGTTCTCCAATCAGTTATGCGCTTTTGGTGGAACCTGATATTATTGAGCCCTGGATACATCAGTTTTGGGCAACTGCAAGGACACATGTGGAGAATGATGAATCTTATATTCAAGCTAAAGTTGCTGGAAGGATTGTCAAGATTACTGAAGCATCAATTCATGAAGATTTATTATTTGATGATGCAGAAAGAGCTATTCGGTTTGATAAACAACTTCTTTGGGATACACTGAGAGATATTGGATATGAAGGGTCTTTGGCTGACACCACAACATTCAAGAAGCCCTTGTTCAGTCCACATTGGAAGTATTTGGTACATGTTCTTCTTCATTGTATCAGCTCTAAAAGTACTTCTTGGGAGCAATTTGGTTCCAACATTGCATCTGTGACCGGTAGGATTGGCTACAAACCGTATGTTCAACTTTTCAAGGCTAATCTTAGATGGAATGCTCTCACACATCTCTCATGGATCAAGATGGTTAATGTATACGAGATTTATTCAAGTCTTCTTGAATAAACAACTTTCTGATGTACCAAAGCCTACAAGTATTTTACCTGTTGTGGAACAACCAGCCAAGATTTTCACTTTCATGGCTAGGAAGAGTGATTCATTCACTGGAAGGAACACTCCATTGACTACTTCAATGATGTAGATTGTTCAAGCTATTAGAGATGAGGCTGAAGCTAGTGATGAAAGAGAAGGTACTGCTACTCAAGGTAATGCTTCTGAAGGTACTGCTTCTCAAGAGACTTGATCACAAGGTACTGCTTCACAAGGTACTGATATTAATGAAGGTACTGCAATTTCTCCCATCTCATCACACCATACTACTCCTCCTATTGAGACACCAGAAGAAGTTCTCTCATCATCTTCTGGAGGAGATAATGCTACTATACCCCCTGAAGATTTAGTGTTAGATAATTATATTCGACAAGGCGTTAGTCGACAGTAAATCTTTTGAAAAGCAAGCCACTCAGTTAAGAGGTTGAGGTTTAAGTTTAGAAGATTAAAGAACTTTGTATGGCCATTGGTTAAACATCACGGGTTATGGGTCAAAGGCGATAAGAAGAGGCAAAGGCGGTTTAAGAAGCCTTCTTGGGCAAAAGGTTCAACGACAATCTTCATCCAATTGGGAGGAATTTAGAAGAAGAGAATTTAAAAGAGATCTTGAATTTCATGAAGAAAGGAGAATGAACCTCAAATCTTGAAGCACATGTAAATCTTCAAAGTCACGAGCTGAAGGAACTGGTGTTAAAAGTAATCGATGATCAAGGTATCACGATGATCATTATCGGCTTTCAAGGAACATCTCGACAAGAATTAATTACACCAAGGGTGTTAGATTTTTGAAGAAGTCGGTCCTTCAACAATTCCACAAGAAGAAGAAGGCGATACTCTCAAACCAATACACTGCAATTGATGATGAAACCATTCTTTGAAATATTGCATGATTTATCAAAACCAAGGGTGTTAGCATTCACGGTGTTCTTGAAGAACAACAACAAGTTTCTCAACATGTTATAGATCCAAAAGATAAAGGAAAGGTAAGATGGTAGAAACAAAGAAGAAGCTCACTTTAGCACATATAAAGGGTCGCTCAAGTTGCTATGAATGAGAAGCGACTAGAAAATTACAAGTCGAATTGAATCTTTGAAGGCGATATTGAAGAAGCTAAGGATAAAGAAGCGACTAAGAAGTTACAAGAAGAATTAAATGTTGAAGTTGTTATACCATTAAAGATACCTATTCCTGTTTCTGCTCTACCAAGAAGACCAAATCGTGCTAAAGAAAGAAATGCAATGATGGCTTATTTAAAAAGTCAAGGATATATTGGATTGCAGAAGTTGAATTATTTTGAGATGAAAGGTTTGTATGAAGCTGTTAGAGAAGCTTATCAGAAGCATGTTGATAGTATCAGAGATTTTAAAGATGATGATGCTCAGAAAGAAGATGATAGAAAAGGAAGCTTAAAAAGAAAAAGAACAACGGAAGTTGAAGATGTTCATCCATCAAAGAAAGTTGAGTTAAGATCTGATACTAATGATGAACTAAGGAATTACTTAAGAATTGTAGAATTTGAGTATTCTAAAGATGATGCTGATAAGAAGACCGAAAAGAAGAAGAAAAAATCTCCAACAACTACTTTTGAAGTTGTAGAATCAAAGGATGGAAATTATCTGATGTTTCACAGAGAAGATGAAAGTTTCAGAGTGTTTAATATGCTATGGGATCTATTGCACATAATAAATAGAGAGGATTTGTTTCATCTATATCATTTGGTGCAAGAATATTTTGAACACATTCCATCGGAAGGCGTTGGTTTAATCTTGCTTGGAGATCTTACAAGCTGTTTGGGAAGCCGAAGAAACAATCTTGATGAGATTTGGAAAAATCAAGAAGATTGGGAGATTATCACCGGAGATTCTTTGAAGAATATGGAGTACATGTTTTAGAGTTAGAAGATGGGTCTATGATTCACATGCTAGTAGATAGAAGATATCCGCTACATCGATCTCATGAGGAGAATGCTAGAGCATGGAATGGAAGTTGAAGAAGATAATGAAACCGCACTTACGGTCATCAAATTGTTTATCGGATGGACGACTATGGTGATGATGATGCATGAATAAGCGGTATGAATCTTTATTGAATAAATTATTTTTGAAGTATCGATTACTTTATTCAAAGTATCACGATCAAACAAGACTTTCATCAAAGTACGCTTGCGATTAAACCGATTAATGATTTTGAAAGGAAAACTTTTGTTAAGTGATAAATATTTTGAAACAGAGGTTAAATGAAATAAATGGTTTTTGAGATGGTAACAACAATAGGTTATCAATCCACCATGGTTACAAAAGGATTGGCTAATCCATGAGCAAACGGCTCTGGTAAAGATATCTCAAATCCGTTATATAGTTGACAACTTGCTAATAAGTTGTATGGTAATCAACTCACCATATCAGCAAATGTAAAGAGTTGGCTAGCCCACAAGAAAATGGATTGTGGTAAAGGCTGTGGAAAAACCATTATATGGTAATTAGTTCACCATGATTGAAAGAACTAACTAGTCCAAAAGGTCGACTTTTGGTAAAGACAAATCAAATCTGTTGATAGTGATGATTTGCTAAAACCATATGGTTATCAATGTACCATGATCTTACACATCAAAACATTTGGCTACTCCAGATTTAATGGCTTTGGTAAAGAGACATCAAATCCATTAAATTTTCAATGATTCACCTCTCACGGAGTTTACACACCGGAAGTGATGAGAATAGTGAAACTTAAACCGAATTAATGTACAAATTGTTTTATGTTCTTTGAAAAGATGGAGCTTGCTAAATGTTGTCGAAAAAAGATTACCGATCAAGGATCTTTGTAAAGAATAATTTCTAAAGAATACTTTGATAATGACAATCCAAGCACAGTGGATACAAAGACAAATATGAAGATAAAGACAATTGATAAGGATACAATCCTTGAAGACAAAGATGTTAAAGTTAAATATACAAAGGAACTTGAAGTCAAGCAAGTAGAATTCAAGTTAGGGGAGGATTGTTGGGATATGAAAGTCTTGAAGATTGACAAAGTCTTGAAGAAGTCAAAATCTTGAAGATTCAAAGTATCGCTAAGTAAAAGTCAAAATCTTCTTTCAAAGTCAAAATACGCAAAGCTAAAAAATCACTATATTCGTTTATGGAAAGCTTTGTTATTCTAGAATATTCTTTGTTTAGATTACTTGTCGTACAAGGATACAAATTGTAAACCGACTAGGGTTATCCTTAAGCCTATAAAAGGACCCCCAGTTGGCATTAGAGATATATGTTTTTAGAATCCTAAAGTACGATTATTATTAGAGTTTTAGAGTTGTTAAAAGAATCTGCATAACAAGCAGATTTAGAGTTATTAATAATATTGTTAAAGTTAAATCTTCTTAGCTTTGTTAAGTAAATTCCGCGTACTTAATAGAGATTACTCAGTGTTTCATTGTTATTAACTTAGGATTTATCCGAAGTTATTAAACCCTTAACAAGCTATATAAGTTAGTTTGGTTAGAGTATATCGATCCAACAAATAGTATCTAAGTGAACACATCTTTAATCATCATACGAGCACACCTTAATTAAACATAGCTATCCGTAGTAATTAGATAATTAGTTAAAGTATAGTAATCGGTAGAAGTACCACCTCCCAACCAATTGCCCCGAGATTTTACCTTAGCTTTCTAAAAAACCATAAGAAAGATAAAAAACAATCATCCTCAACCCCACCTTCTCGTCATATATTTTTTACTAGCATTCCTATTCCCCTAGAGAACGATATCAATCCCCGAGGCTTACCCCATACTACACTACAATGATTAGGTTCACTGCCTAGGGGGTTGAAAAACTTGCTCGTAGAAAAAGGAGGTTTTCTCGACCTCGAACGCTCCTTTCTGCGCACATCATAGTCTCAATACGAAGATTGTCGGTCTGGGGGGGGGGAGGAAGCTACCAAAGATTCACATTGAGAAGGTTCAAGTTCAGACGATTTTTCAGGAGCCTTGAATGCTTTGGTGGTGATAAGCTAAGAGATATTAACTACTGACTTCTACAACATTCAGACCGATATCCTCTTTTCGGTATTCATGTCAACATCGTCTTACATTGAATAATTTATTTTATAAATATCTTAAACCTAATTGTAAATAGAAATTTTTAAAACCAGCAAAAAGAAAATAGAAAAATATAAAACCAACAAAATCCATAAAAATCATAAAATTTGAAAATACCAAAAATATTGTTTTCTCAAGGTATGTCTTCTGGTATCGTAACGTCTACGGTCTTAGAAATGTCATTCAATAATGGCACAGGACTTTAGATGAAGTTCGAGCAGAAGGTGTAAATAATTTCAAAACATGTCTCAAACTTATGGCTTACTATCATTTCAGGCAGTAACCTGGGCTTAAAATCATGGCTTACAGTTATTTCAGACCGTAACCCGCTTTTCAAAAGGGAAAGTGCTACGCAAAATCGTTTTTCATAAATACCGTGCACTTATCCTAAAACAAAATGAGGAAAGCACTTCACCAAAAACACAGCTGTTCCTACACAAATGTTTTTCTTTCTAAGATTCTTCAGAAAAATATATTTTTTTCAAAAGTGGTGGAAAATGAGTTGTTTGAAAATCAATCAGACTTTGAGTTTTCATAACATTTGACACTCAATCAATGACTTCTGCTCGTTTAAACTTTTCATAAATCGGGTCATTAATTGAGGGGAAAGTGTTACAAGTTTATGTCATCTAACGTGCTTATTTAATCATCATATACTTAACAGAAAAAGGTTTTTACCAACTTTGAATTGCTAGGATATGATTGTTAGGATTAGATGACTCGAGTTTGATATTCACATATAATCCCCATGCCATTTTATGATCTAACTAAATCTCAGATGTTAGATTGATTTTTTTAGTCGAATGTTGTTTGGGTGTTGTCGACCACCATATATCTATATGTATGTCTATCTGTGTTGACTAACGTATGCAGATAACATGGTTTATGAGAATGTTCCAGCTCCTGCTCCCACCAAATTGGATGATCAGATTTTTCCAGTTCATGATTGGGTGCCGATAGGAAAGGGTAACTATATCTCGGATCAACAAAAGAAGAAAATGAACCTAATACTTCAGATCTCTGTGAATAGTCAGCATGATATATACAACTTCAGAGGTCTCACTACATCAACAGATGTTTCTTCCACTCTAACAGAAACAACTCAAACAACTTCTGTATTTCCACCACCTAACGTTTCTTTGTGCATGGTAAGTAGTGAATTATCCACATTTGTTGTCTCATGGTGGAAAAATATTGTTTGAAAATAAGACAGACTCAAACTTTTGAAAATCAAATGGACTCCATTTTGTCAAAACATGTGTCACTCAATCAACGACTACGGTCATCGATTGAGGGGGAGAGTGATTTCAAATTAAATATTTTCAAACGATATTCCATCAAACAAGTCCATTTGTATGTTATGAAGTGGTGATCTAAAGTTTTGATGTTATGTGTCAGGGTATGATTTTTCGTTAAACTCAAAGATCTTTCAAAATGAAATTTTTTATTTTACTTAAAGATCTCTTAAAATTATCATAACTGACACTAACAATCTTAAATATCGAAAATCGTTCTTTATCAGTTAATTTCAAAATCAAGCCACATCTTTCCCCAAAATTTTCTAAATGATTTAAATCAATTGGGATCATAAATCTCAAAAGGTTTGAAATTTTTGATCGGGGGAGAGATCGTGATTTAAATCTCAAATCTGATAAAATGGTGATTGTTTCAGACTTTTAAAGGCATTCCTTCCTCCATGTGCTAAACGATTTTAAATACACGATGCACGTGTTGAGGGGGAGCATTTATCCAAAATCCAGAAGAGCATTTAAATCAGGCCACATTTTCTCTCATGTTTTCTAAACCTATTTAAATCACTTGGGATCCCAAATCTCAAAGGGTTTGGAATTTTTGATCGGGGGAGAGAATGTTATTTAAATATGAAATCTGATAAAATGTGATCGTTTTGGCTCAAAGTGTAGGCTCTCTCTAATATGTGCTAAACTCTTTCGTATATCGATGCACATATTAATGGGGAGCGAATGGTTACTGATGGAAATCGTGGAAGTACTTCAAAGAACTCCTTCTTCCATGTGCTAAATGATTTCAATAAAAAAAGGCACATGTTGAGGGAGAGCATTTACAAATGATCAAAAATAATTGAGGTACAAAATGCTTTGATTTTATATCACAAGTACCTTGATTGGTTTTTCAATTTGTTTTTCATTTGGTTTCAAGGAGGAAAGAACAATACCACAAGACTGACCATTTTAGTTTATGCATTGGAGTTATAAGGATGGTTAGGTTAGGTATTAGTTTCCACGACCCCGCCAGAGCCGGAGGGATCTACCCAGGGACAAACCACTAGATAGTGTAGAAGTCCTTAGGTATGATGAAAAAGGAGAAAAATTAGCATAAGGGAAGAGTGCCGACTGAAACAGAGCTAGGACTGGAACAAACCCAACAAGGTTCTAGTAATGAAATCTAGGTAAGCACTGAAGGGGTTGAAGAATGAAAAAGAAATGAAAAGTGAAAGGGTGAAAAGAAATAGCCCTCCAATAATTCAAACTTAGGGCAGAAACCGGGTTCAATACATATGCTACTGGTGGTTACTAAGGTAACGCGGGTATTGAAGATAAGATGTCATGGACCCTGTGACGCACTGCACTAAACTTCCCAAACTACTCAAGTTCTCTTAAAAGAACTTTTTTCATTCTCACGGGGAACCTACATAATCTATCGACTTTCTTTTAGAGATAGTTTATATTGAAGAAGGAGACCCTCTCCCTAGTCTCCGAATAGGAAACCAAAATGCACTATTGACTCTAGAGCCAAGAGATCATAAATAAATCTCAATAGGACACACAATTCATGAAGACTTGCTGTTTCACACAATGTGGAAAGTAAGAATATATATTAAGAGTCCTACGCATTATCCTCGTGGTATTGCCAGAATATCCGAGTGATACTTAAAGTATTCACGATGAAGATGGAAATCCTTCTAGAGCCAACATCAAAGAAGCTCTTGGTGGGTGACATGTGAGATTCTTCAAGAATCAAACTTGTGACAACTTGATAGAAACAATGGGGCGATTCAATCTTGATTCAACCTTGGTCCATGAAATGAATTGACGGATACTTTTGAAAAACCTTTCGATGTGCTCTACAATTATTTTCTCTAGCACATCGACTGCGCTTTAATTTCTCAAACAAAAGTATTTATGATTGAAAATTGATCTTTCTCATAAAACTTTCGTCGTATTGCAAAACTCTTTCTCTTAAGCAATACGCGATTGTTTTTCAAATTAATTTATCATCAATCAGTGAATCTCAATTCGCTGGTTGACTCACTCCGTGTTGTCTGCTTTGGGATGCTCCAGTTTGAGAACGGCTAAATCAAGCTGCGAAACCCTGTCAAGGAGATTCTTAGGAATTCTACCTAATCACAGGAAGTATTTATACTAATCAACGGGGAACTATGCTTCTTGCAACCCTATTTAAATGAAAGTGAACAAACACACTTTCGTGTGTTTTATTGCTAACTGTTGTTTGCAGGAACATTTGACGGTTGCAGCTGATCGATATTGAGAAGTCAATTCATAACCGCATGCTCACATCACACACTCATAATTGAAGAAAATCATAACAATAAAAAAAGTACAACAATGCTTCCACTACTCTGATGAAAAGATGTCATGATCCAGAAAGTGTGAGCATGTCGGTCCAGAAGTCACAATATCACATGGTGGCGATACAACAATGGATGATCCAGAGATTTACTGTGGCTGATGATCTCAAAGAAAGCTCAAAGATCACCAAGTCATGGAATATTCAAAGACCTCTACTGAAAGTACAAAGTATGCGGACTTTGAAGAATCACTACTAAAGCACAAAGATTGCAAAATCTGAAGAATCAAAGTCTATGAGCTCGGAATTGAACTTCATGAACGAATGCTAGGATGCAAAGTGTAATTTATGGGGTGACCTCCCTTAGGGGGAGATTGTTAGGATTTGGAAGATCCATATAGAAGAGTCGGTCACCTCGAGTTTAGTCTACCATGTGTTAGCTCATATACTTAGTTATATTTATTAGTTATTTAGTTAGTTAAGTAACACAGTGAAGGACGGACGGGTCTTTACCCAATGTATGCGTGATCCACAGCCCGACAAAGGGCGTATTATGTAAGAAATATAATTACCCTCTACCTCCCAAGGTATAGGGTTAGAGCTTTCATTCTTTCTAATCCAGCCTTCTTGTTTTCTCTCACTTTCTCTCTCTAGAAAGCATCTCATCTTCTACTTTCTCTCTCTAAGTTTCTTGCATAAATTTGAACTATACTTGTGTTGATTTGTGTGTTACAATAACCAATATATTACACATTCTCTTGACACTATTTTCAGAAGTGTTGATCCAAGCTTTACACAACGCTAACTCTTTCGTTTGGGTCCATGAAACTCCATTGCCTTCTTTTGTAGTCATCTTGCCTTTTTGAAACCTTCTTTTTTACTATATGAACCTCTTTGAAGGGAGATTCATCTTGAACAGGATCAGGTGGACAACCCAAAGCTTGAGTAGGAGAATAATGTTGACTACCAAAAATGGGCCCAAATCTTCTATGCCATCAATATGAAAAGGGTGAACCGGAGAATAATGTTAAGAACTTTGAAATTGGTATGTTGTTGGCGAAGATGAATCGAGCAACACAGGTGGTGATGAAAAATTATAAATATTTGGATGACACAAATTTTGTTGTTGATTGTTGTTGTTGTTGTTGACACGTTTGTTGGTTAAACCGAGGAACGAATGAATTGTTTTGGTAAATAGGTGGTTGTTGTTGTTGTGTTTCATATACAAAAATTTCGGGTGGAAATTTAATAGTTGGTGAGTGACCCAAATGAAAATTAGAATTGGGTGTTGGAACATTTTGTTGGCAACGTGTTTTTGGTGTTTTGGTTTTGGGAGTTTTTTTAGACATTGCTTTTAGATGAGGAGTGTATAAAAAAAGAAAGTGTTTAAAAGTGTGAATAAAAATGAAAGTGTAGGACCTTAAATATATCAACCTTATCACTTTACCAAGCTTACCAAACGAGTATACCACGTAAACAAACACTTATGCGTAGAGAAAGATGAAGAAGAAAGATTAAGATGGGACTTGAATAATATATGTTATGTGTGTATATGTAGAGAGAAAGATGAAAACAATATGATATTTATTTCAAAGAAAAACACATACAAACACATTCAAGCACACCCCTCAAATGACCATTTGAGGGGTATTTATACTTCCATACATATCACCCTTATGGGCTTGGGCTTGGGCTTGGGCTTGGATTGGACTTGGATTGGACAATAACTTACATAAGGCTAGCTTAACATAACTATTAGCCATTTAGCTTAGCCCAATCCACGAGCCCGTTGACTATTCTATCACGATATCTAACACACGTTACAATGTTCCTAAACGTGAATGACCATCACTTCTATTATTTATAATTATGGCTAACAATCTCCCCCTAAGGGGTGGTCATTCAAAAGATGCTCCACTTGATTAGGTCTTTACTCTTCTTGAGCTTGAACTTTGCATGTAGATATAGAATAGTCTTAATTCTTTGTTCCTTCATGCTTTGTGATCATTTAATGTAGTATTCTGCCCTTAGTCAACTTCTTTGGTTAGGAGTCTCCACGTCTTTCTCCACCATGCTCACACTTCTTTTTGACTTTGAGTTACTAATGATGAGGTTCTCTAGTCTTTAAACTTTGTAGATTCTTTGACATTGATGAAGAATCATATTTAACTTTTTGTTGCCATAGATTTTGATGAGAACTTCATTTGTGATGTTGTTGGTATGAGCATGTGGAGAATCTGACGATCTCTTCCTCCCATGAGCATCCATCGCCAGACTTCCTGTGTCTGACCACGAACACCAATTGATCATTGTAATCTTTTCTTAAAGAATTGATTACTACAATTGTTCTCTCGATGAATGTCTTGATTCCATTCACCTTGGTCGGGCGAATCGGCCGTCCGAATCCCTTAATGGACGATTGGCATTACGTTGAACAAGTTCAAGTAATGACCCACATCTTCGTGATTCGATTCGTGAAAGGAATCTCCTTAGCGGGATTTCTAGCACTTACGAGGTTGAATGTCGAGGTGTTAACACCATATTGTGAAAACACATCTCTAATTCTAGCAAAGGTCGTTCAAACCGAGGGCCTCAAGAAGGCTAACACGACATACCGAAGTACATCTACAGATTCGGTGAGTCATTGAAGTACACCAAGCATCACTTCACGATGAGACCGTTTGAGACACACTAAGCGTAACCCATAAAGAATTACCAAAGTGACTGCGTCGTGGTCGTTTGATGTTGACCCCGGCAGAATTTCCATTCAATCACTAAGGATCACAATTGTGAATCCTCTCATAAATGTTCGGCGATTGCTAAGATCTGCGTGGGACTCTAGAATGTATCACTTGTGTCCTTATTGTTGAACAACAAGAGATGAAATGTCAAGTGTTCCTATGAGATCTTTGATGAATCTCGTGGCTCTAGACTCGATTGGTGCATTTTGGTTTCCTAAGCGGAGACTAGAGAGGATCTCCTTCTTCAATACCAACGATCTCTAAGAGAAAGTCAATAGATTATGTAGGGTTCCCGGTGAGAATGAAACAAATCCTTTTGAGAGGAATTGAGTGGCTAGAAGGTTTAGTGCGATGCGTCCTTTGGGTCCATGACGTCTTTGTCTTCAATACAGTGTCATCTAGTGACAACCGGTGGTCGATGAATTGAACCCGGTTCCCGCCTAAGGTTGAATATGGAGGGCTATTTTTTCAACCTTTCTTTTACTTTTCTTTTAATTCTTCAACCCTTCTTTCTCCTTTCTCACATTACTCCTTTTTCCAAAATATTCTTCTCACGACATGTCTCGTATAATTGATATTACAGACGTTTCTAGAAATGTCATTTAACAATTATACTGGACATGTCTGAATGTGAACGAGAGTTCTTTAAATGTTTTCTAAAACATGTCGTTTCTCAAAAAATTCTTCAAAAATGGCTTTCAGATACTTGAGACGAAACCGGACTAAAATGATGACTTTTGATTATTTTCAAATCAAAACTCGTGTTTTTAAAGAAAAACCTAGTGTACGCTTCAAATGCACAACATTTAAAAATGGTGAGAAATCATCATCATCTTGAGCACCTTTTCAAGATTTTCAAAAGATTTTCAAAATCTTTCAAAATATTTTGTGCTCAAGATAACTCCTCTAAAACCCTTTAATTGATTATGCTTTATTAAAGGGGAGTATAAAACAAAAATGTTCCAAATTCATGTTTAAATCAAATCCGTTTGTCTCCCCAAAAGATTCTATAATGTTTTAATCCGTTGATATCAAAAATATCATGAATATGCTATTTTTAAGTGGGAGAAGACGTAATTAAAATGTGATCAAAAAGTTTAATGATCGTTGTATGAATCCTAAAAGAGCTCGACTTAGTTGAAACCATTGAATTGATGAGGAATCAAAGTCAGTAAATGTACCATTTCGAGAAACTCGTGATAGACATGCACTTACATGGGTCTAACCTTCTTTTCAAGAAGAGTTTACAACTTCAAGGTAGTTATTAGAGCTAGTTGTCACCTAAAAACTGACAATGACGCTCTTTAACTAAGCTACGTAACCGTGTCTCGTGAGGAATTGTTTATCATGAACCGATCAATTCAAATAGTGATAACTCTACCCTCACTGTGCAGATTTCTGTCAAAACTTATAAGCACATGTGAAGGGGGAGTGTTTCTGAAAATATAAAACTCTTGGAGTGTTTCAAACATGTTTTCAATCATAAACACTCTAAGAGATTTTCAAGAAAAATGGTTTTATGGCAACATGGGACAGTCATGGAGTTATAAGGTGACTAAGGATAGGAATATTCGTCCTATGATACGCCAGAGCCGGAGGGATCTACTTGTTAGGACCGAAAAACATATAGATTTATGTGGTTTGGAGGTCGGGGTTGGTGGAAGAAGATGAAGAGATTCATCTCTTCTAGTGAGAGAAAGTAGAGAGAGGGAGGAGAAAACAAAGGATAACTTTATTAATAAAACACACACTACACTTAACCAAATGATTCACCTCACCCTCATGGAGAGTCATGAGGGTATTTATAAACTCAACAAACCAATACTTTGCCACTTAAACAATACTAGTCCCTATGGGCAAAGTATTCTACGCATCTAGTCCAATTCACGTAAGTGGACGTTATCTTTATAAAAAGCGAGGCTAACAATCTCCTCCAAGATATCGTCACACGTGAATGGTTACAATGAGACCTATAAATACAACACAAAGTAAATTACAATAGTAATGAACAATGTTGACTTTGTTGAGCCTTGAGTCTCGTAGTCTAGATCTTGAGGCAAACTTGAAGTTCTCTCTCCGACGATCTCGGCATTTAATATTTGCTACCGACCAAGACAAATCCTTGTAGCTCTGAACTTCAACATAACGGTCTAGTTAGGTTATTACTCCCTCACAACTAGTGAGCCTTTTTCTTTCTTTTGCTCCTCACGAACATACAACACTCTTCCAACACGCAGCGGAGAAAGTAAACTCTTGATTGTAGCACAATGGTTGTCGTTCTTGGAACATCATAACAACATAACTCACTTAGTATTACATCCAAGTTGGTAAAAAGCCTCGATGTACACACACAAATTCTCCTTCTTCGGTCTTAAGCACAATTCCCTTCGTCAATCCAATTACAGAAGATGAAATACCAACTTCTCCCTCCTGATGGTTGCGAGCTATCGAAATCATCATAATGTTCCGTACATGCCGTATTACCTTTTTCTTGATGCAATATTAAAACCTTAACTTGCTCAAAATTTCCGTGAGAATATGTCGCAAAAATACTCTCAATAATTCTCTCAAACCAACCTTAAATCGAACCTCCTTTGAATTCACCGGCTAATTGTAATGACCACATATGGAGATAACCCGATAAGACTAACTTGAAAAGGAAGTAAACATCCCAAATTTGTGACTTCTGCTTGTTCTAAATTCTTTAACAATCCACAACGCCAGTGACACCGAAAGCACTACAACGTAACTCCTTAAAGTGATGGTTATACCTTGAGCACTACAACGTAACTCCTTACATCGATTATAACCGATTGTCAATTCAAAATCACTTAAAGTGATGATAATACCCCAACAAGTTATCTTGAGACATGCAACCAACCAACCAACATCTCAAAGATAAAGAAGATCACCCGTGAAACGTCACTTCAATTCCACATCAATAATACCGTACAAAAACCCCGTAGTCATTTTTCTCAAATTATTGTTCAAGCCGTGAATTATGTATCCCTCCGTGAAAATTTACCAATACCAAAAATACCACTCATTTTACAAAATTTTGTTATCCAATATTTAAAAAATTGTGTCATAAAGTTTTGTAACACAAAATTTTGGATACCAAAATTTTCATTTCAGTGACCATAAATAATGTCAATCAATCATCCAGATCCAGACTTATACGAGCTCAAATTCATTTAAGGTCCAATGGACACAAATTTCCTGTGAGCCCAAGGCCCAAGTAACTAGTCCAATCCCAACTCCAAATGAGAAGCCAAAGGCCCAAATCCAATCACACACTATGACACTAATACTACCCGGTTCGTTTCAAAAAGATATACCCGATTCACTTGACTCCCCAGATCCGGTTATAAAACACAATATATCACTTAACCTAATCTCATTTAGACATAAACCTAAAAATCACTTGAGATAAAAAAACGCCTACCACCATATTTCTCTCAACTAGATCTGAGAAAATAAAAATACGCATCTCATTTCTTTCATATACACTCATCAATCTGCTTCTCAACTCATCTAATCTCATATCACAAACCATCCTAATCCGAACCTTGTCATCATGTACTCCTTAATTCGAACCAACAAATCAGTGATACGGACTTCAAGATCATTTTTTAAAATTGGTCTCGGGTAGGTTTTATGATTTTCTTTTTGTTTTACATTTAAACGAACCAAAGGGATGAAATAACATATTTGTTATTTTCATTACTTTCTTATTCAGATATTTATTGAAGCTTCGTCTTCAAAGGTGGATCTGTGAGGATAATTGTTTCACTTGAAACAATCTTTAAAAGATTGCAAAAAAGAGTGAAACAAATTAAGATTGATTGTACTTTTTTCTTTTTTTTTGAGTCTTGGAATTGAATGAGAGATGGGGAGTGATAGTGAGGATTCTTTGGTGAGTCTAGATAGGATTAGGTTTTGGGACGGATTAGATTGTGACGTATCCGGTAAAAAAAAAATTTGTGGACTGATGATGTTTTTAAACGGAGGTCGCTATGAGTTTGTTGGTATATTTGGGATATTGTCGTGGTCCTTATTTTTAGTTATGCATAACTTTTTTTTTCTTACGCGTAACTTCTACCTTTTCTTACTCGTAAGGTTTGGCTTACGCGTAACTTTTTCTTCAAAACCTTATGCGTAAACTGTCTTGGAGGAAACATCTTATGCGTAAAACACATTGCTTAGGCGTAAACCCAGATTCTTATGCTGAAGCATGATCTTATGCGTAAAAAAACCTTACGCGTAACTGTTCTTATGCATAACTTCACAGTTATGCGTAAATATCTCTGAAGATGGCTCCTTAGGCGTAAAAATGGGGTTTTGACCCTTTGTTGACTTTTTTCCGGCGACGTTTCCGACCAAGATTTCCGACCAGCTTCTTATCAACCCAGAAAAAACATAAAAGCTTTTCTTTTTTGACCTTGTTTGACCATAAAAACTAACCAGAATGACCACATGGAGCTTTCACAGATATTGAGACAAAAAGTCATATAAAAGTGATGAAACAGAAATCTGTTAGGACTAAAAAAATTAAAACAACAGATTTTGTAACCTTTTAATGGACCCGATGACTTTTTGAGACCAAAAAGGATACATAAACGATGTTAAAAAGCTTTTTACCCATAGAATAAACGAAAAAAAAAATTTCCGACCACAAAAAATACACAAAACATTTTAAAAACATGTATCAAAACCACCATAAATCATCAAAACATAACCATGGCTCTGATACCACTTGTTAGGACCGAAAAACATATAGATTTATGTGGTTTGGAGGTCGGGGTTGGTGGAAGAAGATGAAGAGATTCATCTCTTCTAGTGAGAGAAAGTAGAGAGAGGGAGGGGAAAACAAAGGATAACTTTATTAATAAAACACACACTACACTTAACCAAATGATTCACCTCACCCCTCATGGAGAGTCATGAGGGGTATTTATAGGCTCAACAAACCAATACTTTGCCACTTAAACAATACTAGTCCCTATGGGCAAAGTATTCTACGCATCTAGTCCAATTCACGTAAGTGACGTTATCTTTATAAAAAAGCGAGGCTAACAGAAAGATTATTGGACTATTTAGAGGGACAAATTATATAAATTTTAGATTTTTTTAAATTAAATTCCCAACATCCCTTTTTTGATCGTTGGCTTGTTTAGACGCTTCCCACAACTCGATTGTGTGCAAGACTGAGTCCTCCAATTTCTGCCTCAAGACGCATCCTCCATGAGTGACGTTAATAATGTCAACACGTGCTCGATGCCTCCAAGACGCGTCCAACGATGATTATTACCACTAGTATTTTATGTAAAAAAGTTATGAAAATTTAGGAGAGTAGAATGTGACAATTTAGAGAATGTATATGATTGGCATTAAAACTTAAAGAGTATTAGATTTTTTAAACAAAAATTCGTAATAAAAAACTAGCAAGTAGCTAGGAAAAGTTACAAGAGGTGGAAAGAGCCTTACAAGTGTAATCAAATCACTTATATCCAATTTAAAGTTGACTTTTTTCATCTATTTGAGATCTGATTAAAAGATAACATCTTGATGAATTAAAAAAGAAGGTCTTTGTTTGGCTTATTCTCGGAGAATGTCACTTTATTCCTATAAGTCCACAAGGACAAAATTGTTGCTTGAACAACGACATAGAAAACTATTGAGAGCTTAGCTTAAAGGGGAGAATGGTTTGCCATATGTATTACGTCTCAAAGATTAAGAAATGGCACATTTGGATTTCGCCACCACTTTAGAACACATTTCCAAGTATCAACTGCCATTTTGAAAAAAGAAACACATGTTCTTTCATTTCCAAATTATCATCAAACAATGGGCATCTCACGGAATCTAAATAAATACCCCCACGATCAAGGTTCACACAAGTTTCCATTCTACCATTCGTTACATGCCAAGTATTAATGTTAATTTTCAATGGCATGACATTATTCCATCTAGTACCTAGAATAAGGCTTAGCAGTTGAGGTATCATAGAGACCACTCGATGAACCGTGAATGAAACAAATTATATTGCACCAAATGACATGTTTTATGGTGAGAAACCACCACCACCACTTAGCAAGCATGGCATGGTTGCAAGTTTTTAAACTATCAATGCCAAGACATCCTTTTTTCTAGGTGAGATGACTTGATCCCAAGAAATCTCTAATATTTTGTTCTCATTCGTTGTACCTCCTAAAAAGAATTTTCTTATAATACCTTCAAATTTGTTGATAACCTTATTAGGGGCTTTGAAGAAGTAGTAAACTCCTAAACTACCAAGTAAGGATCTAACCAGAGTGAGATGAAATTAAAGCGACAATTTGGGATTACGAAAGTAGTAATGAATCAAGACCCGATGGCTAGACGTTTAAATTCTTCAAAAGACATTAGAATACTCTTAAACCATACATCATTTCCTATCTAAAGGACTTTGAGGTCGTGACTACCAAAATCCTTGCCAATTGTCTTTCTCAAGTGCTCTCCTCAATTAGCTTAAAGGGGCGTCAAACCATTGACGAGCCACTTATAGTTGATAAAATTATTGCTTGGGCTAAAAAAAAAACGCCTTATGTTTCTCAAAGTCGACTCTGAGAAGGCTTTCGACTCTTTGAGTTGGTACTTCTTATTCTCCACTAATGAGCAAATGGGTTTTAGTTCCAAATGGGTTAATTGGATTCGTTCATGTTCAAACTCAGCATTTCCCACATTTCTTGTCAATAGGTCTCTAACTAAGGAATTCAAAACTAAAAGAGGTCTTAGACAAGGTGCATGATCCTTTCTTTCCATTCTTGTTTATTGATAGCAGGTTCGGGGTCGAAATACTTCCTTTTCTACGAGCAAGCTTTACAATCCACTAGGTAGTGTACCAAATCGTTGCAGTGTAGTATGGGTAAGCCCAGGGGGTTGATCATTCTCTAAGAGAATAGAGATGCTAGTAGAGATGTATGACGAGAAGGTGAGGTTGGGGGTGATTCTTTTTAGCTTTTTATATTTTTTAGAAAACAAGTAAAATCTCGGGGTATAAGAGTTGGGGCTGGTACTTCTACCAATTTTAACTACTTACTAATAAAGAGTAAAAACTGATTAAACTAATGAAAAGGAAGAGATAAGCTATGTATAGTATTAGGGGTGAGCAAACGACCCGAACGGACCAGACACCGAGACCGGACCGGACCGACCACATTCGGTCCGGTCCTCGATCTAGGCTTTTGGGCTAATTCGGTCCTCGGTCCGGTCCGGTCCGGACCACAAACCGACTATTTTGGCCTTCTTAGACCGGATCGACCGACGGACCGACCGAGACCGGACCGACCATATTCGGTCCGGTCCTCGGTCTAGGCTTTTTGGCTAATTCGGTCCTCGGTCTTGGCGGTCCGGTCCGGTCCGGGACCGATGCTCACCCCTATATTGTATGGTGTGTTCTTATGATAATTAAAAGCGTGTTTACATAGATGTTATGACTCCTGATGCAGGTTTTACTGACCAGGTTTTACATTTATAGTAACTCGTCTACCTATGGCCTACCTAATGCACAAACGGGCAGTGTACCCGGTCGCGTGTAGTGAGGGAATGGTAAGACCGAGGTCGTCCCAAGAACAGTTGATTCCTAACTGTCTAATTAATTAAATTAGTCAAATAAACAAGTTGTAATGTAAGGATTGATAATATTTAAGGTGTCACATGATCAATAGGGCTGGTTCTCTGGTAAACAAGCTAATGGGAAAGATAGTGATGCAATTCTTAAACCTAGTTCTTCCACAAGTGGCAACAGTCGATAGACTCCTTTTGTCAATTCGCCTACCCTATGGTTCTTAGAATCCTCACCAAGATGAACAGGTCACCCGGGATCATTCGGCAATCTAATAGCAAATCATTAAGAGCCTATTCGCTTACTATCGCATTACATGGGTTCTAAGTGTCACTAGATTCTTGTTTCAAGTGGGGTTAAAGTCGAGAGGATGACATTTGGTCAATTCGCCTAACCTATCAAAGAAAGATGCCACCAGGAGAAATCAAAGCACCGTCATAAGTCTTGTTGTTCCCGGTCCCTAAGCCAAGTCATTAAGTACCGCTACATGCTAGACTTATAATAGTGAGTGTCCCCGTTAGGAACTTAGACACTCACCCCTAATTCTTAAGTTCATCCAAACAGTAGGTGATCAGTTGGTCAAATCGCACAAGTAAAAAGGGTCGTCAGTTGGTTATATCTTACCCTTCCCGTCTTAGTCCGCTCACCTAGGGTCAGTTGGTCATATCTCCTAGGCAATTGGGCTCTACCGCCATTCAAAACTACCGAAACAAAGGTAGCTACCAATAAACTATGTATGCATACACTAGAAACAAATAATTAACACAAAAACATTAATAATAAAAGAATCTAAACTAGGCCAAAACCTAATTTCCACATTTCCAAAATACCCTAGTGGGATGACAAATATAGTTACCAAGTAAAACAATAAATAAACAAAGATATAACATCAAATAATTAATCGACTAATAATAAATTAATAATCAATTAAATAGAACACAATAAGAATTAAATCGCCAACAATTATATTGATAATCAAGATTATAATAAATAATAATGAAACCAAAATAATATTATGAGTAAGAAAATAATTACATATCGTGCCAAGGATAAAGCTATCGATCCCCTAATTGAGTACCGGAGCAAAACCCCGAATGTTTTGCCCCATAAAAACCTGCGTACACTACTACTCTTTCTCTTTTTCGTCTGCCTTCACAAAAACCTACGCGCCCTAATTGATGAAACTCTCTCGTACAAAAATGTCAATTTATAATGAATGACATTTGGTAATTTGCAACTCTAGTCCAAAACTATTGATAATTAGCACTTAGGCCCATGTAGTACTTTACTTCAATTATAACACATAAAATGTGTTATAAATCTTTATGAGAATGTCGAATTCAGCCCTTGTAGCAGATAAAATAAATATTAACTTGCCGCCTTTAGTCTCTGGACCTCGAAACTTTGTGCCCAAGTAATTAACTACGGCGTAACTAATTATCCGAGTTACGTCGTAACCATTTGTTAGCTCATGATTATCCGATCCGAAATAATCTCTACGGCGTAACTAATGCCATGTTTCGCCGTAACCTTCATAAAAATAATTACGACGTAACCAAAAGAGATGGTTACGCCGTATCCTTCAAAGCATCCTAATTACGCCGTAACATTATTAGCTAGTTACGGCTTAACCTTCACAAATAATTGCCAGGCCCTCGTTGTATGAGTTACGGCGTAGTCCATTGCACAACTTACGTCGTAACTAGTCTTTAGAATAAGTCTTTTGGCCTTTTATCACTATTTTTCCGCTCCAACGCCTCATTTATCCTAAAATGCAATTATGAACGAATTAAGTACCATATTAATACGAATGAGGCCATAAACACGAGAGTTTGATATATAAAATATCAGGCTAATTTGATGTTATCAAATATCCCCCCACTTGAATCCTACTTGTCCTCAAGTAGACCCTTTAGATAATTATTAAAAAGATATCTCCCAGGATTAATTGGAAGATATGAGTCTAAAAATCACCTAAGCTAGAAAATTTCAAACCGAGCACCTCACGAAAAGGGAATTGAAATCACTCTCTCTCTCATAATTCACGTGTTTATTCTGGGGTGATCACTCAATTGCTCAGTCATGGCGAGTATTCTATCATAGGCTTGGCAAAGATACTAATCTCCACCACTAGAGTCTATAGATGCAGCTATTCTAAAAGGCAATGGGTTGACACAACATAGGCTTATGGGGTTATTTTGTCATTACTAACGAGCTACGGCGAAGTGGACAAAATCAATGATACATGACCAAATCCATGGCCAAGACACCAAAGATTGCTCGCTTCCTCACCTAAACTCGATGCATGACTAAGGGTAGGATAAGACATGGGAAAACATTTAATGGGTGTAAACAAAAAGACACGAAACAAATATATTCCTAAGTCCACAGTCGCCCCACCACTAGTCGCATTCAATCCCATAGCAAAAACCGAGGGTCAAGAGTCAAGGGGTCTTCAACAATACACGAGTCAATGCATATAAAATGTAGCGTAGTGCCTCATAATCTCCATAAACTTAGGCAAATAAGATGCATTAACTCGGCCTTCATCATCAATGAAAAAAAAGGTATGTGCTATAAAAAAATTTAAAATTTGGTTCAATTTAGCACATATTTCTATCAAAATCAACCATTTCTATCTCTCATCCCCCCACTTGAAATGTACAATGTCCCCATTGTACGATTATTGATTAAAATTTGAAAGGCGAGATAGAAATGTTCGGGTTTCTAATTTTATCCGTAAGACAAAACGGATTTTTTTAAAAAACATTCGCCAGCTGAAACAAGGCGAGAACACTTATCACAATACGACACATAAACTGATTATAACGATCAACAATAAACAAACTAATAAACTCTTGCTTGCATTCTTTTTTTTCAATTTTTTTTTTATGCAAGACAAGGTATACATGAATAAAAATAAAAACAATACGAACATATAAAGCATCCCCCCACTTGAGATCAACTATCATCCAAACCCGATTTTCTTCCAAAACCTTTTATTCAAAACCCGCGACTTTCACTAGTGGAACCAAAAATAACCAACAGCACCCGGACCATGGACATAAGAAACTACAGGGTAGGCTAGGCGATAGGTGTAACAAAACAACATATATTGGGTGAACAAAATGAAAGGAAAGGCTCTGAAGGGTGTATCTAGGGGTATCTTGCACTAATGATGAGTGCAACAAAAAGGGTTTAACAGGGGGATTGACTAATCGATGTGAAAAATCAATATACACAAACATATATGGGCTATTTGGGTTTAATCCTAAAATTGCCTTAAATCCTAGCTGCACCGATCACACCAAGTTACCTCAGTGTAATGCTCATGATAATGGTCTCGAAAAGATATACAAGGCCAAGTTCTAAAGTCTATTACAGCCACCGACACACTCATTTTTATGGTATTATGTTTAAGGGGAAAACGGAAAGGCTTATCCTCACACAATGGAAATATAAGGTAGGTGTGCTCAGTCTAGATTAATCCAGTTAAGTAATGAAAAACATGTCAAAATTTTATTAATGAAACACTTTTCATCAAAAACTAGAAAAATAAAGGCAAGTAAAAACAAGTGGGTGTCTACGTCTAATCCCTTCCCCCCACTTGGGTCATACTTAAGCATATAAATGAAAAATAGGAAGGATTAGAGATGGAATGAAAAACTCCCCTGGATTTGCTCGGTATGAATAATAATGCATGTTCAAAAACATGCTCCAATTGTGCCTCCACGAGCAACATCCAACTTCTCATCAACTCTCCTTGCAAACACCATGTCACTCAACTAGGACGGATAAAAAGTGTTCTCTTGCAGCCAATCATAGCTCCATAATCAATCTGTATTGCTGCAAGAAAAACTAATACCAAAAAGCATAATTCCGGATAAAAAGCAAAAATAGCACGAAATGTAAAAATAAAAACAAAATAAAACCTAACTCACTTTCGTATGAATCACAGTTGCATTTAGCGCATGCAACAAGCCTTTTAAACCCCTCGGTGTCCCGAGTGGACGAGTGAAGTCTCGTGAGGGTTTCTGGGAACACACCCACAAAGTTCATTTAATTACTAATACAAGGTTATGAAAATGTTTTGAAACTGCTTTTATTAAAAATTTTCATATCGAGGATAGTTATGGCGAATCTGGATCGCCCGATTCTGGCGTGGGTGAGTTGACTTAATAAAATGTTTACGAGGAAAGGGTTACGGCGAATCGGATCGCCCGCCATTCGCGTAATAAGAAAGCCTGAGAAAGAAAATACCTGGAACAGGGGAGTTACGGCGTAACTAGATCGGCCTAGTTACGTTGTAATTATGATGAAGTGGGCAGATGGCCTTACTTATCGCCAGTTACGACATAAATGGATCGGCCCATTACGATGTAATTACATACTAATGTTGTTGTGCCCAAAGTGTCAACTTCTTCCTACGTGTTCAAGAGGAGTTATCGGAACTCCTATCATCTATCATTGGTCTTAATACCTGCAAACGAGATAAAGAAAACATGCCAAACCAACTACAAAACCTAAAAACCACAAAATATCCAAAAAGGTCTAAGAATAAAAATCAAAAACTAAATCTAGGATAGGGACGGGTAGTCTCCGACGAGCACTTTTCTTTAACTCCTTGAGTCTTTAAGTTAGACTCGCAATGTACCATAATCGGACGTCTCCAATCATGTCCATTGCTCAACTAATCTCGGCTTATGATTTTGTTGAGATCTCCTCCACTTGTTCTTCCTGCTCAACCTGCACACTATCAACCTCGTGCATTAAATGTGTAAAAATAATAAACATGAGCAACAGTGAGATGTAACAAATCATTCATAATTTAAAGATGTCTCAGACTTGGTTACGGCGTAAGTCCAATTACTAACTACGCCGTAACTTCAGTCTGAAAGAAACCTGATATAATATAAGAATAGATTACGCCGTAACCATGGCCAAGGTTACGCCGTAATCTCAAGACAGAAGACATAATTGTAGAATAATATTAATCAAACAACCAAAATACAAAGACCGTTCCGGCGGTGCGCAAAAACTTGATGCGTGGTTTTCGACTGTGTTTTACATTTATAGTAACTCGTCTACCTATGGCCTACCTAATGCACTAACGGCGGTGTACCGGTCGGCATGTAGTGAGGGAATGGTAAGACCGAGGTCGTCCCAAGAACAGTTGATTCCTAACCGCTCTAATTAATTAAATTAGTCAAATAAATAAGTTGTAATGTAAGGATTGATAATATTTAAGTGTCACATGATCAATTGAAATTTGGTTCTCGGTAAACAAGCTAATGGGAAAGATAGTGATGCAATTCTTAAACCTAGTTCTTCCACAGTGGCAACAATCGATAGACTCCTTTGGTCAATTCGCCTACCCTATGGTTCTTAGAATCCTCACCAAGATGAACAGGTCACCCGGGATCATTCGGCAATCTAATAGCAGTAATTAAAAGCCGGTCATTTACTATCGCATTACATGGGTTCTAAGTGTCACTAGATTCTTGTTTCAAGTGGGGTTAAAGTCGAGAGGACAGCGTTTGGTCAATTCGCCCTAACCTATCAGTAAAGATGCCACCACAGGAGAAATCAAAGCACCGTCATAAGTCCTGTTGTTCCCGGTCCCTAAGCCAAGTCATTAAGTACCGCTACATGCTAGACTTATAATAGTGAGTGCCCTACTGTTAGGAAATTAGACACTCACCCCTAATTCTTAAGTTCATCCAAACGGTAGGTGATCGGTTGGTCAAATCGCACAAGTAGAAAGGGTCGTCAGTTGGTCATATCTTACCCTTCCCGTCTTAGTCCGCTCACCTAGGGTCAGTTGGTCATATCTCCTAGGCAATTGACCTCTACCGCCATTCAAAACTACCGAAACAAAGGTAGCTACCAATAAACTATGCATGCATACACTAGAAACAATTAATTAACACAAAAACATTAATAATAAAATAATCTAAACTAGGCCAAGACCTAATTTTCACATTTCCAAAATACCCTAGTGGGATGACAAATATAATTACCATATAAAACAATAAATAAACAAAGACATAACATCAAATAATTAATTGACTAATAATAAATTAATAATCAATTAAATAGAACACAATATGAATTAAATCGCGAACAATTATATTGATATCCAAGATTATAATAAATAATAATGAAACCAAAATAATATTATGAGTTAGAAAATAATTACATATCGCGCTAAAGATAAAGTTATCGATCCCCTGGTTGAGTACCAGGGTTTTGCCCCATAAAAACCTGCGTACACTACTACTCTTTCTCTTTTTCGTCTGCCTTCACAAAAACCTACGCACCCTAATTGATGAAACTCTTTCTCGTACAAAAATGTCAATTTACAATGAATGACATTTGGTAATTTGCAACTCTAGTCCAAAACTATTGATAATTAGCACTTAGGCCCATGTAGTACTTTACTTCACTTATAACACATAAAATGTGTTATAAATATTTATGAAAATGTCGAATTCAGCCCTTGTAGCAGATAAAATAAATATTAACTTGCCGCCTTTAGTCCTTGGACCTCGAAACTTTGTGCCAAAGTAATTAATTACGGCGTAACTAATTATCCGAGTTATGCCGTAACCCTTTGTTAGCTCATGATTATCCGATCCGAAATAATCTCTACGGCGTAACTAATGCCATGTTACGCCGTAACCTTCATAAAAATAATTACGACGTAACTAAAAGAGATGGTTACGCCGTATCCTTCAAAGCATCTTAATTTCGCCGTAACATTATTAGCTAGTTACGGCGTAACCTTCACAAATAATTGTCAGGCCCTCGTTGTATGAGTTACGGCATAGTCCATTGCACAACTTACGTCGTAACTAGTCTTTAGAATAAGTCTTTTGGCCTTTTATCACTACTTTTCCGCTCCAACGCCTCATTTATCCTGAAATGCAATTATGAACGAATATGAACGAATTAAGTACCATATTAATACGAATGAGGCCATAAATACGGGAATTTGATATATAAAAGATCAGGCTAATTTGACGTTATCAACTCCCTAGTTATCTCTTATTGGTCGGTTGAATTGTCACATCCTCGTTCTAATTGGTGCGTTGTATTCCGTGTTAGTCATAGGTGGTGCCTAATTCCCTTGTTCTATGAATCATAACTCTCCTCTAGACTATCCGGGATTGCCAAGTACCGTAGTATCTCCCCCGAATACTCTATTATTTTAAAGCTACAAATCACACAATAAACACAACGATGGCTCAAGTGCACTCTCAAGATTTGTGCTATTTAGGACGTTCAAGCTCGCAACAATTAAAGAAGAAGCCAGTTTTCCTTACTCTAGCGTCTAACAATTAAAACAAGAGACAACCTAACAATAATCAACAACTAGGTTTCATAGATCTAGGCAAACACAATAATTATTTAGTTACTCATGATAGATAAGCATGCACACGCACAAACAATTGAACATAGGATAAACATGGTGATATAATGGATTAACAAACTTATCTTTAGGTGTAAAGAAGGGTTTGGAACCCAAAAATACTGCCCAAGTCGGACTATTAACGAACTAGGGTTTGCTCTCCAAAATACAACTCTCTAAATAGAGAAAAATCAAATTCTATATATAGATTTACAAATGCGACGACATCGCCTTTTGCTGGTGACGCCTTCTTTAGGGTTTCGTTTGCGCCAAGTCATCGTTGGGACGGCGTTAGTTGAGGAAGTGTGATGTCGTCTGGCTTCATAAGGGATGTCGTCTTGAAATGGTTCTTAGACTTCTGGTGTAAAATAAAGAGTGATGTTGGATCGATATACTCTGACCAAACTAACTATATAGCTTGTAAGGGCTTAGCAACCTCGGATAAATCCTAAGTCACTAACAATGAAACACTGATATAACTTTACTAAGTATGCGGAAACTACTTCAATAAAGCTAAGAAGAATAACTTTAACTTCAACGATTTTATTAATACTTTGAACCTGCTTGATACACAGATTCACTAACAATCCCTAACAACTCTAATATTCTCTCTAAAGTCGTATTCTAAGAACGTAAGAACATATATCTCTAATGCCAATCTAGGGATCCTTTTATAGGCATAAGGATAACCCTAGTCGGTTTACAACTCTAATCCTTGTACGACAAGTAATACTAAACTAAGAACATGCTAGAATTACATAATAATCCTTAACGATTTGCATATCAGTCCTTTATCTTTGCAGTACTTTGATGAGTGAGCATTACTTTGACCTTCACATAAGCAAAGATTTTGACCATCTTCAAGATTTCATATTCTTCAAGACTTTCATATCCCAACAATCCTCCCCTAACTTGAATTCTACTTGCTTGATTTCAAGTTCCTTTGTATTTGTATCTTTAACATCTTTGTCTTCAAGGAAAGATTGTGTCTTTATCTTCAGATTTATTTTGTACTCTCTGTGCTTGTATTATCATCATCAAAGTAGTCTTTAAAAGCGCTCTTTTCAAAGAACTATCACGATCTTCATCTTTTCACCTACTCAACAACATATGACAAATTGTACATCGATCATAAAGTTTGGTCTATTCTCATCACTTCCGGTGTGTAAACTCCCGTGAGAGGTAAATCATTGAAAATTTAATGGATTTTGATGTCTCTTTACCAAAGCCATTAACTCGAGTAGCCAATGTTTAGGTGTGTAAAACCATGGTACATTAATAACCATATGATTTTTAGCAAATCATCGCCTATCAACGGATTTGTTTTGTCTTTACCAAAAGCCGCACTTTTGGACTAGTTAGTTCTTGCAACCATGGTGAACTAATTACCATATAAATGGTTTTTCCTGACCTTTACCACAAGCCATTTTTTCTTGTGGGCTAGCCAACTCTTCACTATATCAGATATGGTGAGTTGATTACCATACAACTTATTGGCAAGTTGTCAACCATAAACGGATTTGAGATATCTTTACCAGAGCCGTTTGCTCATGGATTAGCTAGTCCTTTTGTTCAACATGGTGAACTGATAACCTTTGTTGTAACCATCTCAAAAACCATTTGTTGTTGTTAACTTTTGTTTCAAAATATTTTACACTTAACAAAAGTTTGCTTAATTTCTATTAAAAAGTCTTTCACTGGTTTTGTGCTGCAAGCATTACTTTGGTTAAAGTACTGTTTGTTCAGCAGTACTTTGAAAAAACTACCTATTTTTCAAAAAATTATACAATTAAGAACCATACCAGTTACTTATTCATCGTCATCAGCCATAATTGTCCATTTAATGAATAGTTCAATGACCATGAGAGCTGTTTCATTCTCTTCTTTAACCTCCATACCATGATCTAGCATTCTTCTCATAAGATCTCTAGTCAATGGATATCTTCTTTCTGCTAACATATGAATCATGGTCCCATCTTCCAGCTCCAAAACATGCACTCCAGATTCTTCAAAGAATCTCCAGCTTGTAATCTCCCAAACTTCTTGGTTTTGCCAGATTGCATCAGTGCTTGTTTCTTTAGTTTCCCAGATGGTTATAAGATCTCCAAGCAAAACTAAACCAGTTCCATTTGATGGAATGTGTTCAAAATATTCTTGCACCAGTTGGTATAAATGAAACAAATCCTCTCTGTTGATGATGTGCAATATGTCCCATAGCAAATTAAACACTCTGAAACATCAGATAATCTCCTTCCTTTGCTTCTACAACTTCAAATGTAGTTATCTTTGACTTCTTTTCTGCAACATCTTTAGACTTAGAATGCTCAGAGTCTACAACTCTAAGATAATTCCTCAACTCATCAACTGTATCAGTTCTCAACTCTATCTTCTTTGATGACTGTTCTTCTTCAGTTGTTCTTTTTCTTTTTAAGCTTCTTTTTCTTGCATCCTCATTCTGCTTTTCAACATCAAAGGAATAATCCCAAGAACTTCCTTCCGATATGCTTCTAACAAAGATCATACGTGTCTTTCATCTCTATATATTTAAGTTTGTGCACTGTATAACCTCTACCCTTTAGATAGGCCATCATAGCATTCCTTTCCTTGGAAATACTAGGTCGTCTCTGTGGTATAACAAATTTCTTTTCTGGTAAAGCAACTTCAGCATCCAATTAAGCTTGTAGCTCCCTAGCAGCTGCTTCATTCTTAGCTACTTCAATAGCTCTTAGTTCTGTCAAAGTAAGCTTCTTCTTCTTTATTTCAACAAGTTTGCCTTTACCTTTGTCCTTTGGATCTAAAGCAGGTTGAGAAGCTTGAGGTTGTTCTTCAGCAACTCCTGGAATACTAATACCCCTTGGTCTTGATAGATTTTGCAATATTTGAGCAACAGTCTCATCAACACTTGCAGTGTGCTTTACTTTGGGTGTATTAGCTTCCTCTTCTTGTAGGATTGTTGAAGGACCAGCTTCTTCTTCAAAAACTAGAGTCCTTGGTGTAATTAGCTCATGTCTATATGTTGCTTGAAGAGCAGCAGTACCTTGATCACCAGTACCTTGATCATCAAGATTTCTACACCAAGATTTTGTATTCCAAAGACCTTGAGGCTCAAGATTTTAAATTTGAACATCAAGATTTTTGAGGCTCAAGAACTTCAAATTTTCTTTAATTTCTTTTGTGATTCATCAAAAGTATCAAGAACATCTTCATAAGCTTGAGCATCTTCATTTAAATTTTGTTGTTCCAAATTCCTCCCAATTGGAATGAAGACCGCCAGAATTTGCTTGCCCTTTGAAGTTTTTTTTAAATTTTCTTCCTTTCTTCTTCTGTGACTTCACCCACAACCTGTGATGTTGAACTAAAGGCCAGAAAAATTTCTTCAATCTTTTAAACTTGGTGTTCAACTTCATAAGTTGTTTTGCTTGAGCTTCAGTAGCTTTCTTCAATCTCACTAATTCTCGTGTCAAATCATAGATATCCAGAATAGGACCCTTAGAAGCCATATCTCCCTCATCTCCTCCAGATGTTTGAGACCCATCTGTGGAAGTGTAATCATTGGGAGAGGATGGTGGATTTACCTCAGGTTCTGAATCACTATGAGCAGTACCATGTGTAGATACAGTACCTTGTGTTTCAGTACCTTCTTGTGCAGCAGTACCTTGTGGAGAAGCAGTACCTTGTGGTTCTTTACTTGCAGCAGCTTCAGCTCTAACTGCTTGCATTATCTCCATCATAGAAGTAGTCAAAGAAGTATTCCTTCCAGAAAATTTATCACTCTTCTTAGCCATAAATGTGAATATCTTAGGGGGTTGTACCACAACAGGTAACAAGCTCGAAGGTTTTGGTACATCCTGAAGTTGTTTGTTCAAGAAAACTAGAACAAATCGTGGATACATTAACCAGGGTGAACCATTGGAAATATGGGAGAGCATACCATCAAGAATCATCCGTGAAAAGTTAAACAGTTGGTTGGTAGCTCATCCCACTAAAACAGATGCAATATTTGATCCAAATTGCTCCAATGAAGTACTCTTGGAACTTAAACAATTAAGTAATACATGAACCAGGTACTTTCATTGTGGGCTGAACAAGGGTTTCTTGAAATTTGTTTCAGTTAAAGATCCCTCATACCCAATATCCCTTAAGGTATCCCAAATCACTTGTTTATCAAAACGAACAGCTCCTTCCTCATCATCAAACAGTAAATCATCTCTAATGGAAGCTTCACTAATCCTAACAATCTTCCCAGCAACCTTAGCCTGAATATAGGAATCAACATCTTCCATATGAGATGTAGCAGTTGCCCAAAATTATTGAATCCAGGGCTCAATAACATCAGGTTCAACCAAAAGGGCATAATTGATTGATGATCCAGCGAGGAAATCAATTATGTCATGAAACTGAACATTGGTCGGTGTTTTATCTAAGTTGGCCACCATGTTATGCTTACTAACAGTGTTGCGATTTGCCATTGAATGTGGTTATAAGAGAGAATGGTTTAATGAATAGTGTATGTGAATAAGAGAGAAATAAGGAAAAGATTGATAAGTATAAAGATGAGAGGGAAAAACGGAGGGTAGTTATTTATAGGTAAGATATAAAAAATAACAGCCCCAATTACTATAGTTACCTTTATTTGAATTTTACCCCATTTTTGACCGTTGGAACAAGACGTTGACAAGACTAGCGTTGCTTTCCACGTAAGCGATTTACCAAAGCAAGACTTTCACAACATTACTTTCGTGATAACCAAAAGCAAGATTTTTCCATCCTCTTCTTCACATTGGCAAAAACATCAAAAAGACATTGTTTATCCTCCCCTTAAATAATGCATAGGACTATCTAACTAACTAATAAGTCCTCCCCTTAAGTGTAGCTTAGTAGTTAATCATTCCAACACTCACCACCAAGTGATTGAATCTTGAAACATCAAATCCTTTTGTGAGTAGATCAGCTACATTGTCATCTGTGTGGACCTTGATAACATTAATGAGCCTATGCTCATAACAATCTCGAATAAAGTGATGCCTGATCTGAATGTGCTTGGTCTTGGAGTGATAAACTGGATTTTTCACAATGCAAATTGTACTCTCATTATCAATGTTGATAGGAGTATTCTTGAAGTTGAACCCATAATCCAAGAGTTGATTCGCATCCACAATACTTGTCCACAACACTTGCTAAAGAAGCAACATATTCTCGCTTCATGGATGATGTTGTCGCAATGGTTTGTTTCTTACATCGCCATGAAACTAATCTTCTACCAAGATATTGGCATCCTCCGCTGGTTGATCTTCATCATAATTATCACCGCATAATCACTATCCGAAAAAGCTTCCAAGTGAAAAGGTGAATCCTTTGGATACCACAACCCTAGCTTAGGTTGTTGTTTCAAATAACTAAAAATCCTCTTGACTACATTCATATGAGAGACCTTAGGTGAGACTTGATATCTTGCACATAAACGGACAACAAACATGATATCGTGTCTAGATGCGCTAAGTACATAAGATGTACCAATCATAGATCCAGAAGCTTGACTTCTACAGTCGACCATCTTCATCCTTGCCCAATGAGTTGATAGATTTTATGGGCGTGGTGACCGGCTCCATAGCATCAAAGTTAAACTTCTTAAGAATGTCAGTGACATACTTGTCTTGACTAAAGAAAATTCCAGCCTCTGATTGTTTAACTTGAAGCCCCAAAAAGAAAGTTAATTCACCCATGGAACTCATTTGAAACTCTTGTTGCATGAGTGATCATTCTTGTATGTTTTGGAAGGTAAACCTCTAACTAAATTTCCTTTAACCAACTTGTTGATATTCTTGAAATTCACATGGCCTAATCTTCTATGCCACAGATGTGCTTCTTCAAGTGTTGCCTTAGCTACTAAACATGTTGCTCTTGCAGAAGAGTTAAGACTCTTCATATCTAGACTCTACACATCATTAGTTCTTGGTACTCTTAGTATTACCAAGTTATCATCAACAAGCTTGAATTGTGGGAAAGAATAAGACATTCTATGTCGTTGAATAACACAGGTGCTTCTTGTCACAGATCCGAGAGATCGACAAAAGATTGAACTTGAGCTCCTTCACATAACGAACATTCTCAAAATCTATGCTTCCGCCTTGATGGTTCCTTTGCCAAGAATTCTTCCTCCACTAGGATCATTCCCAAATGCAACTCTTCCTCCAAAATAAGATCTAAAATCGATGTAATCTCTTTGTCTCTTGTCATGCTTCCGAGCAACCACTATCCACAATTAAATGATCTTTAAGCTCCTCTTCCGGGTTGCCTACACAAAGATAAAGAGTTAGTTAATTTTAGGAACCCAAGCCACATCGACTTGTGTTCCTTGTGGAGTTACATACTTAAATTCTTTAAGTATGTAATTTCCATCGCCTTTAAGCACATGATCAATTATCTTTGTATGTTCCAAAACGTGTGTTGGTTTTTCAACAAAATCTCTTTTCATCAAAATTCTCTTTATTGTTTTCAACAAAAATCTCTTTCTCTTACTTTGTCGAAAGTCTCGCTTTGTTCCCATCGCATCTTTCTTTCTTAACCCATTGGTTTTAACTTTTTGTGTAGATTTCTTTGATCCGGATACTCTTTTTGAGGTGTAACGCCTTCTAGATTGATAGTAGTTAGATCTCCTAGGGCTTCCATTCCAAAAAGTGATATCAGTACCTTGATTAGGTGAAAACTTAGCAGTACTTTGAGAAGGTACTGCTTGAGAAACTTTGGCTTATCAAGACCTTGAAAAGTGTTTGAGTGTATCGTGATTTTGAAAAGGTCTTCTCGGTGAGGTACCTATAGTCTTTTGAGAAGTTGTGTGGTTAACCCTATGTGAATGATTCCGGTGGTTTATTCTCCCTTGGTTTTGGTTGGCATATCGGTCTTTGGGAATTTGCTTAGATATTCTGAAAGTCACAATGCTTAATCAAATGATCAGGACTATAACAAGGAAAACACAATTTTTGACCCATACTCCCAAAATTTCTTCCTTTAGATCTATGACCAAACCTATCCCGACTTTTGGTGAATTATGAAAATTATTTTGACCAAAATTATCCCAAAAGGTTTAGCAAGATTTTGAAAAGGTTTTCTAAAGGTATCATTGAACGCCTAGCAAGACTTTGAGAAAAAGGTACTGCTTGACTCTTAACATTATCATCCTTAGGTTTCTCAACTGTTTCTTTTGGGGTTTCAGAACTAGATGGACTTGAATTAGATTGACCAGTAAGATTTTTCCTAAACTCCAAATTTTCTACTCCAAAACGAGAAACATCTGTCCTAAGTGGTTGAAAACTACCAGTGGGATGAGGGACTGCATGATAACCCGTGTCTTTCTTAAATTCAGGAGGTGTTTGACTAATAGATTCCTCATTACTAGATGTGTTCTCTACATAGTTAATGAATTCATCATCACTAGTTGTTATATCCTCAGAATCAAGTTGTTCTTGATCACTAGGTGGGTTCTCTTCTATGCTACTAAAATCCATACCAAAACCTAGGCCAGTTTTAATGTGTGCTCTTTTCTGTTTTTCAACAAAACTAACATGTGAAAGGCCAAATTTTCCCCAAGTAGCAAAATTTTCTAACAATTCATCCATTTCTTTAGTCATCTTTTCAAGTTCAGAAACCTTACATCCTAACTTCCACTATTCAATTTTAATTGATAATCTCGTTGTTCATACTTTTTCGCCAAGCCAATTCATTATTTTCATGAGTTATTATTTTGGCTTCCATTGACTCTAAGGTTATTTGATAACCAGCTACCTCAGACCTAGCCCTTCTATAATTATCTCTTTCAGTTACATAATCATTAAGCACTTTTTGATAAAAATCATGACACTTAGAGCATATGTAATATATTGGATTTCATAAACTCATCAAACCATGATCAATAAGAGGCGTACACTTGAAGGTTTTAGAGAGAGAAATAGTTAGAGGTTTGGGAACTTAGTGAGAGAAAATAAAAGTATTATTATGAGCTCCAACTCTCTACCTTGGGAGGTAGAGAGTATTTATAGTCTTACACAAATCGCCACCTACGGGTTGTGGATCAGGCATACAGTGGGTAAAGACCCGTCCGTCCTCCACGGTGTTACTTAACTAAATACAACTTAACATAGAATAACTACGACTACGAGCTTTCTAACAATTACATATACTTGAGGTGACCGACACTTTAATAACTGGATTTACTAAATCCTAACAATCTCCCCCTAAGGGAGGTCACCTCAAATTACATTGAATACAAACATATATTACATTAAGATTGTTCTTGGATTCTTGTTAAAGTTCATTGCTCAAGAGCTCGTAGTCTTTGATTCTTCATTTTGCATGTTTGGATAATCCAAGTGGAGGTCTTTAATCGATCCACGTGATAATGAGTTTTGAGCCAACTTTGAGATCATCACCACATTAAATCTCGACTCATCCTTTATTGTTGTATTGCCATTATGTGATGTTGTGATTTTTGGACCGACATGCTCACATTCGGATCATGATTTCTTCTCATCGAGTAGCGGAAGCTTTAGTTGATTCATGATATTGGCGCAGCAGAAAGCGAAGCATGGAGTGATAATATCGTAGTCGTTGATGCACTTATCATGATGTCTTTAGGAATTGAATGTGTTGTGTGAGCATGCGGCTATGGATTGACCTCTCCATTCGATCACCGCAAATGTCGGGTGTCCCCGCATAAAACAGCTTAGCAATAAAGCGCACGAAGTGTCTTTGATCACTTTTGTTGAATTGAGGTACACGCCCACGGTTCCCCGTTGATCAAGACAAGTATTGCTCGTGATCGTATAATTCAAGAATTTCCTTGATGTGGTTTCGCAATGCTCTAGCCGTTCTCAAACCGAACGCCTCAAAGAAGACAACACGGAGTGAGTGAACCAATGAATTGAGATTCACCGATTGATGAAAGTGATTTGAAAACAATCGTGTATTTAATATAAAGGTTTTGCAATACAACGAAGGTTTTATGGAAAATCAATTATCAATCATAAATATCCTTTTTGATTTTGAAAACATAATACACAGTCGACGTGCTGAAGAAAAGAATTTTGAGCACACCGACCGGTTTTTCAAAGATATCTGTCAATCCATTTTCCTGGACAAGGAACGATTCAATAATGAAACGCTCCATTAATGAAGTCCAGTTGACACAACAAGTCTTGGCAATACCATAAGGATAATGCGTAGGACTTCTCAAAATATATAATCTCTCTTTCCACATTGTGTGAAACAGAGAGTCTTCATTAACATTGTCCTAATGAGATTTATTGATGATCTCGTGGCTCTAGACTCAATTAGTGCACATTTGATTTCCTATGTCGGAGACTAGGAGAGGGTCTCCTTCTTCAATATCAACAATCTCTAAGAGAAAGTCGATAGATTATGTAGGTTCCCGTGAGAATGAAACAAGCCCTTTTAAGAGGAACTTGAGTAGCTTGGGAAGTTTAGTGCAGTGCGCCACCGGGTCCATGACGCCTTGTCTTCAATACCGGTGTTACCTTAGTAACCACCAAGAGTATATGTATTGAACCCGGTTTCGCCCTAAGGTTGAATTATTAGAGGCTATTTGTTTTCACCCTTTCACATTCCAATTCTTTTCATTCTTCAACCCTTCATTGCTTACCGAGACTTCATAACTAGAACCTTGTTGGGTTTATTCCAAGACTACTCTTCCGCACTCTTCCCATTTCTCATTTTTCTCCTTTTTCATCATACCTAAGGACTCTACACTATCTAGTGGATTGTCCTCGGTAGATCCCTCCGGTTCGGCGGATCATGGGAACAAATACCTAACCTTATCATCCTTATATCACCATGCATAAAGTAAATTTGGTCGGTCTTTTGGTATTGTTCATCACCATTGAAACCAATTGAAAACCATTTGAAAATCAATCAAGATACTTGTGATATATAATCAAAGCATTTTGTATCTTAATTGTTTTTGATATTTTAGAAATGCTCCCCTCAACATGTGCATCATATATTTGAAATAGTTTAGCACATGGAGGCAAGACATTTGAAATCTTAGAGAATAAAGTATCCAATCTTTGATTACCATTTTCTAAAATGATCATCATCACTTCCCGATCAAATTCAAGTAGATAAAGCATATTGGGGAAGGATGAGGTTTTCATAAGTTTGCTCCCCTCAATATGTGCCTCGAGGTTTGAAAGAGTTTTGCACATATTAGAAGGAACCCGCACTTAGAGACAAATCAATCACGCTTCAATTCTTTGTGGTTTAAAATAGATGCTCCCCTCAACATGTGCATGGAAAATTTGAAATCGTTTGGCACATGCGGGAGGAAAGCTTGCTAAACACTTATGAAACCATTTATCGAATTATCGGTTTAAATCCAATTTAAATCACAAATTCTCCCCGATCACAATTTTCAAATCATTTGAGATTTGTGATCTCTAGAGATTTAAATTGATTTTGAAAGCTTTTGAGGAGAATTGTGACTTGCTTATGAAAACATTTAACCGATAAGGATCGGATTTTGAGACTTTACACTCCATTGATTAAACATGCATGAGTATCTTTTGAAAACAATTGTATGACAAATAACCTTTTGATTTAATTGAAATTCATTCTCCCCTCAATCAATGACATATGTTGTTGATTGAGAGATAGAGATTTTGACAAATGTTAAGACCAGATGATTTTCAAAAATAGAGTCCGAGTTATTTTTCAAAGCAATTAGTTTTCATTAGATATCAATTGATTGTTTATAGAATCGCATGAGTTTGAGATTTTAAGATAAAGCATGGCTATGTTCTTTCTTTGAAAAGCGGGTTACTGCCTGAAATGACAATAAACCATTGTTTCACCTTCTCTCAATTTTTTTTAACATTCGAACAACATCTAAAGACCCGTGTCATTCTTTGAATGACAACACAAAACCGTAGATGATATCGAACAAGAGAGAAAAAAACATGACAAACATACAATATTTTTGGGATTTTTCAAAATTTTCTAATTTTTATGGATTTTGAAAGTTTTATATTTTTCTATTTGCTTTTGTAGATTTTGAAATTTTGTATTTTACTTTTCGAATAAATATTTACAAGAGATGGATGAAGAAAGACCTTTACTCCTCTTCTTCCTCTTGAAGACGTTTGAGTGTTTCGGTTGAAGACTCTTTAGACCAAGTCGTGGAAGGATAAACTCAAAACGTTCTCTAGGAAGAGCTTTGGTGAAGATGTTCGCTAACCGGTATTCGGTTCTCACAAAATAAAGTTCCACCACACCGCTTTCTACTTGCTCCCCGATGAAATGATGTCGAATGTCGATGTGCTTTGCTCTTGAGTGTTGAACGTTGTTGCATGAGAGAGCAATAGCACTTTTATTATCACAAGACAGAGGATTTTGTTGAATTCAAAGCCATAGTCGATAATTGGGATCTCATCCATAGGATTTGAGCACAACAAGATGACATGGCTATGTATTCACCTCTGTAGAGGATATCAAAGTACTCATTTGTTTCTTAGAAGACCACTCACAAGCTTATCGCCCAAAACCGAGCACCTCCGACGTATTTGACGTGTATCTTGACATCCCGCATGATCAACATCTCGCATAGGTCGTTAGTGACATACCGGTGTCCTTCGGGTACCAAAGTCCCATATTGATGGTTCCTTGGAGATACCGAAGACCCGCTTAACCGCTTCAAGGTGCTTTTGGTAGGCTTAGCTCGATATCTAGCACACATGCAAACAATGAACATAATGTCTCGGTCATCGGTCGTGAGGTACATCGGGATCCAATCATACTACGATATTTCGCTTGGTCTACCATGATCCCCGAGTGGTCCTCATCCGCTTTAGTACGCTTCTATCATGGGAGTGTCAACAGAGTCACAAGAATCAAATCCAAATTTCTTTAAAATCTCATTTGCATATTTAGATTGATTTATAAAATGCCTCCGGACTTTGTGAAATTTGTAATCCCAAGAAAATGACATTTGTCCCATCATTGACATTTGAAATTTGGAACCCATTTCATTTGAAAACGGTCACATTCATTGGGGTCACGAGGCAAAAATAATATCATCAACATAGATTTGAACATGGATTAAATGTTTGCTCGACTTTCGGTGAACAATGTCGGATCAATCGCTCCTTTTTGTGAATCCAGAGATAGAAGAAACTTTGATAGCATATCATACCATGCCCTGGAGCTTGCTTCAAACCGTAAAGAGCCTTCTTCAAGCGATAGACATGAGTAGGATGCTCGATTCACAAAGCCTTCAGTTGGTCGACGATACGACTTCTTTAAGATCTCCGTTAAGAAAAGCCGCCTTTACATCCATCCGATAGACTACCATGTTCTTACTTGCAAGATTAGCCAAGAAGATTCTCGATTGCCTCGATACGAGCAACAGAGCAAATGATTCTTCAAAGTCAATACCTCCTCTTGACGGTATCCTTTTGCAACCAATCGAGCCTTGTTCTTTAAAACATCACCATGCTCATCAAGTTTTACTTTGAAGATCCACTTTAGAGCAATGATCATAGCACAATCTGGAGCAGGTACTAATTCCCATACATCTAGTCGATCAAACTCATGAATTTCTTCTTGCATGGCATTGAACCAACTGTCTTCATTCATGGCGGTTTTAACATATTTTGGTTCGACCTTAGAGAGTACGGAGTCGAAGAAGCACCATAAGACATCGGTTTCAAGTTGTTTTCGCGTGGATATAGGACGAGAGGGGTTTCCAATGATGTTGTCCAATGGATGATCATGTGTCCATTCTCTAAGGTGTTCATGTGGTTGTTGTTGAGGAACCAAGTAGCAGAGTCGATATCTCCGATGAAGATGGTTACGATGATGATTCAGAGCAAATATGTTTTCAAAGGGGCATCTTCAAGAGTAGCAAAGGATTATCTCCATCATTGATGCCGTAAACAATTCCATGATGTACACTTGATGATTGATGATTTGTTGATGAGACAGAGTGATCAGCAGCGCTTCTTGACTTAATGACATTGAAACCAAGGGTTAACTTCATTGACAGGATAGAAGCGACCTCTGTTGATGGAATTGACATATCATTAGCACTTGGCTCATAGTGTTCATCAAACATTGGATCAAATAATTTCTTCAAATCATCTTCAAGGAGGTACATAAGGAGTTGCCGGTGAGGATTTGAAACAAGGGTAGAACCGATAGGACTACTTGATGAAGGTTGAAATGCGGGTCCGAACTGGATTGTCCTCGAGCCATTTGCCCGGTCACTCATCGAACGTGACGTGAATAGTTTCCATGATATCTCGAGTTCTTTTGTTGTAGATTCGTAACCCTTCTTGTTTGATGCATAACCTACAAAACTCCAATGTCCGCCTTAGCTCTTAGTTTACCTATATCTTGACCATCATTCGTAGGATAGCACAAAGCACCAAATACACGAAGGTAGGAGAGATCAGGTTTTTGTTTATGGACAAGTTCGTATGGAGTTTTTTCATGAGAGGTGTGTATAAGGGAACGATTCTAGGTGTAGCAAGCAGTGGCAATGGCTTCAGCCCAGAGAAACATTGGAACCTTTGAGTAAATCAGCATTGTTCTTGCGGCTTCCACAAGAGTTCGATTTCGTCTTTCAACTACACCGTTCTGTTGAGGAGTTCGTGGAACACTTCTTTGATGACTGATTCCAACACTTTCATAAAATTGACTCAAGTCTTTGTTAACGAACTCTGTGCCATTGTCTATTCGAACAATTCTAACAATATTGTTAAGTCGAACTTGAAGCTGCTTGATAAGTTTGATGATGACATCTCGAGTTTCATCCTTTGTCCTCAAAAACTTTACCCAAGTAAATCGAGAGTAGTCATCAACAACGACTAGAATATATTTCTTCCCATTTATCGTTTGCACTCTCATTGGTCCGCACAAATCCATATGAAGGGTATGAAGAACTTCCATTACTGAGTTAGTGGGTTTGGGTTTGTGGGCATATTTCGTGCTTTTACCCAATTGGCATGCTGAACAAAGATGATCTTTCTCATATTTCAATCTGGGTAAGCCTCTTACTAGGTCCTTTCTAGACAGATTATTAATGGTGCCGAAGTTCAAGTGATTGAGACGACGATGCCATAACCATGACTTTGTTTTAGAGGCCTTTGATAGCAAGCAAATTGGAGAAGACTTCATCATATCTTCAATAGAGATGGTGTATAGGTTTGAACCACGTGTACCTCTTAACAGTTCCACACCATCAAGTTCTCTAACGAAGCAGGTATGTTTTCTAAAAGCCACTTCTAGATCGGAATCACGTAATTGACCAACAGAGAATGATTATGACCAAGACCTTCTACATAATATACCCCGGAGATTACACTTTTACCCACAACATAGTCTCCATAACCCATAATTGCACCAAAATGGTCGTTCCCGAATCTAATAAATTCCGATGAATTTACTCACGAAGTTCATGAGTCATGAGCGATCTCTAGTCATATGCTTGGAACAAACTGAGTCCGTGTACCACAGAACGATTTGAACGATCTGCAGTTGAACACAGACAAGAATGGATAACTGGATAATTGGGATCCCCATGCAAGAATGGGTTCCATTTGGTTAGTGACAGTGATTGGAACACCCACATCAGAAGCAGAATCAATGGAATCATTAGGGATAGATGCAGTACTAGTGTGCAAATTAGACCTATTCAAAGTATGTTCACTTCTTAAAGGAATAGTTCTACCTGTTGGCATCCATTTCCTAATGGCCATTGACTTAGCTGATTTAGGGGACATCTTATTAAGATTGAACTTGTGGCCAGTAGGTATCCACTGATAACCTATGTTACTAAATTTTCTTCCTGTGGGTTTCCAATGTTTTCTAACCTTCTTTCGCCATTGCTTTCTAGCCTTCTTAGCTTGATTTTTTGCATTAACTATCTTAACAGGGCATTTAACAACATTGCTCAAATCATTCACAACACATTCAAGATTAGTAACAGAAATCACGCAATCATCATTACATGTTTTGCCAAAAGTAGCAGAATTCGCATTAATTACAGTACGCTTAGAGCTAACACTAGAATCAACACGATTTGTTTTATTCAAATTCTCCCTAAGGTGATCTTCTACTTTCTTCCACTGAACATTCCTAGCTTGCAAGGTCCTATCATTCTTTGTGTTGCCTTGAGGCTTTGACCTGCTCGCTTTGGTGTCAATTTTTACTAATGTAGAGGGAATTGGAACATTAGTTGGTTTTGCTACTTTTTGCATTTCAGGGTTAGAAGTGTTGGGATCTGAACTACTTGAAGGCACACTAAAGTTCACATTCAAAACATTGGGCATCGAATGAATTGCATACTTGGCACTAGGCATAGAACAAAGAATCAAAGCATTAACTTTCTCCCCTAAGGATTTAGGGCATATTATGATTAAGCATTCTAGAAGTTCTTGAGATCGTTTGGCATATAAGCATGCATGCCCAATTGCATTATCAAGTGGTTTCTCTAACTTATCCTCTTCTACAATCTCACGGAGACATTCTAGACTATCTTTAAGGTATGAAAAATATGTTTGAATTGCAAGTTTGTTATTCCTAAGATGAGGAGGAACATATTTCACAGACAAAGCATATTTATTAGAAGCATGCACCTTTGATATATCATTCTCCCCATTGGTCATTGGCATTTTCCCTTTTACCTGACTCTTCAGATTCTCAATTTCCTTTTGCAATGAAGCTATTTTTTCGTTATTTTTGTTGCGAGTGACCTTTATTGATTCAAATAACTCATTGAAATGTTGTTTAACTTTTTCATTTTCTTCTAGAAAACTCTCATTTTCCTTTTGTAAAGCATTAACCAAGTTTTGAAGATGAAAATTTTGAGAGTTTTGAGAATCCAAAGGAGGCGGCATTTGGGAACCAGTCACATTGTTTTTTTCACCCTTTAATTGAGAAATTTGGGTTCTCAATTTTTTGATCGTGTTACAATGAGCTCGAATCTGGTCATCACGTTTGCTAATTTCAAAAACTGCATCAAACTCTGGAACATCCGAGGATATCTTGATGTTTGAGGTTTTAACATTTTCTTTGAGATGTTGATATTTTAGTTGTAAATCAAAATGTTCAACTTCCAACTTAGAAAAGTGTTTTACCAAATTATCGTGATCATCCTGCTCAATTTTCTCATTTAGTTTCGAGTTTTTTATTTCAAGCTCAATGACACGATCATGGGAGACTTTCAAAGCAACAGATAATTCATGAAATTGAGAAGCAAGAATGGAGTAATTAGTAGCATGTAGAACACATCTTGAGCAACACATTGAGAGATCAAGTTCTCATTTAAGATATGCGATTCTTCCTTTTAATTTCATTATATTTGAGTTGCCGCTCATAATTACTGACCTCAATTATCATTGCATCAAATTCCTTTTCCATTTCTTTAATCTCTAGGTTTATCCCTTTGAAGACTCTCAAATTGACCTTTAATTGTTTAAAGAAAGGCATGACCTCGCTTAAATAGCATTCCTTAGTTTGCTCAAAACCCTTTTCCCTCGCTTATCCCAAGTAGGTGTGATTCTCTTTACACGTTTTCTCAAAATCAACAAATAGTTGGTAAACTACATAAAGGCCGATTAAGGTCTTGCTATTAGTGGCAATGGTTCTAGGAACTAAATGCATTGGTGTATTCGGAGGATACACAACGTCAGCAGCATTTTCCTAAGGGAGGGTTTGTTTCAAAGAAGTGCTTCTACTTTTGCTTATCCATGTCTTTCTTCCAAAACACTTGTTCGGTGTTAACAAAGTTTGAGGCTTAAACTTGTTCAAGGAAATCCAATTTTCCTTTTTGTAATCATGAGGTTTGACTATTAAGTTTCGCTTTTACACTCGGGATCATTTAACTTCTCATCCATTTTCTTCCTAGAGGCATCTTCTAGTTGAATATCTTCCTCAAGTGTACTCAATGCAACTAGGTTTCGCTCTAGGTTTAAGAATCTCATTGCCATCATAGATTACATTTTGAGCGACTTTTGCTTTCTTACCATACTGTGGTTGGATTCCTTTATAATGGGGATACTATGCTTATCGCTTAAGACTCTATGCTTAGTGATCATGTGAGCAGTTTGAATGGTGTTCCCTTGTATGTACAACTTATTTTCAAGCTTGTTTTTCAAAGTTTTTAGATTGGAAAAGTCATTCAAAAGTTTTGATTCCTTATCATTAAATTCTTGTTTAAGCACTTTAACATTATCTTGAAGCTCTTGATTTTGCATAATAGTTTTAGAAAGCTTTTCTTGTAAGGAGTTTAACTATTGTTTTAACACTTCTTCTCTAAAATTACTTTTTCTGATAATTGTACGCACTTGGTTATCCAACTCCGCTCACGAGTAGTTAACTCAAACTTAGCACGTTGTTCATAAATGGCAACTTGTTCTTTATAGGCATTTAGCTCATAAATAATCGAATCATCGGGGCACATGCAGTGTATTCATCAAAATATAGTCATCATTGACCGCAGAAGATGCATCACTTGGTAACTTTCACTTTGTTTCACATGTTGATCATATGGGACAACATTGATATTACCCATATTTTCAATATCTGACTCAATAGTTTCAATTGATTGTACTTTGTCATGTATCTTTTGCTCATCAACATCATCGTATAGTTTTAATACCTCTGAGATGATTGATTCTTTAGATGGACGAGCCTGTTGTGATGAAGAGACCTTAGGAGAGACCATAGGTGAGATGCTAGCCATGAAGATTGTATGGGCAGTAGGTTCATCATCGACATCAGAGTCAAATGAATCATAGTCGGCAACTTGAAAGGCATTTTGATGATTGTGACCCATTTCCGAATTGGTCGCTCATCTACATCAAGATCATATGTCTTAGCATTCCTTCAAAGAAGAAACAACAACTCCTCTTCATCCAAGGTCGCTCCATTATCCCGAGCTTGAACAAGCAACATCTTATCTCTCAAGTATTCTACATTCGTGGACGTTTTGGAGATGTGCGCCCTAGCAATATGTCCTCACCACCACAGTTGTAGCATTTGATTGGCTTTGCTTGCCCTTGATTGGCATTTCTTCCACGATTCGATTAGCCACAAAACCTCCACCTACTCCAAGATACCATAACTCGCTCCAACCATCCCTTGTTCATACCTTCTTCCTTGCACATTCTCGCACCACTACCTTACCATCTCTCGACGGTAGCTTCGATTGTGTGGATTGGATGTCGCTCGAGGTTATTGTTGGTGTGTGGAGTGGAATTCATATTTTGGCTAACCATGAGAGACAGCTTGATTGATGAAGTTTTCCATGAGTGTGTTTGAGTCCGAGGCTTATATGTTGGATCGGGAATGAGCTTGTAATTACCATTACCGTGGGTATGACTTGAGAAGCTTTGGTGGTAATTCCAACATTGGTGTAAAAGGTCGTTGAATCATTTGATGAACTTGTTTCTCCTGCTTAGATTTGAACCGATTAAGAATCATTTTTTCAAACATGGCATGTCTCTCATTCTCAAGGTGAAGGCATATAGTTGCTCATAGTTGGTGTTCTTCAATCCTTTGGTTAGCTTCACGGAGGTGACAAATTTGTGCCATTCGGGATTCATGTTGTTCACAAACTTGGAATTCAGCTGAATATTTGGCATGGTCATTTTGATGTTTCTCATGTCATTTACAAGCTTGTGGAATCTCACATAGTATTCATAAACACTTTCTTCTGGTTTCATCTTAAAATGCTCAAATTCATCATACAGTTGTGATTCTCTGTCTTCCTTGGTTAGTTCAGACCCTGAGAGAAGCATCTTGACATTGTCCCAAACTGCCTTAGCTTCAGTGTTGTGATTGATCAGCTTGTAAATGTCCTTAGGTAAACCCTGAAGTATGATGTTAGAAGCTCTGATGTCTGCATCGTATCTCTTCTTCTCCTTATCACCGCTCATCATACATTTTAGGTCCATCAAGTCCTAAGATCATTGTCCCATCGGCAGCAGATTCGAGTATGTCTCGGTTGTCTCAACTTGATACGGTCCTTCATCTATTGACTTGAGAATGTTGACTCCATTTTCTTTTCCTAGCACAAGACAACCTAATTCGTTGAGCCCATGAGTCATAGTCGGCCTCAAGCATAGGTGATTTAGTATCCGATCCACCGCTTGAACGCCCTCAAGAATGTAAGAGATGATTGTAGGTATGTTGGTAGACATGGTTACAGATTTCACGGATTTTAAAACTCAATGATTAAACCGGGAAATAGATTCTTTCACGGGATTTTACTGAATCAAGAGAAAACCGTAGGATGTAATCAAGAAGAAAAACACTAAGTCACAAGAGACAAATCGCTCAACAAGACAAATCGCACAGTCAACAAGTCGCTCAAAAGTGACAAGTCGCATCTACTACCAAATCGCTTAAATCACAACAAGTCGCTTGATCAAGACAAATCGCTTAACCAAGACAAATCGCTTAAGCTTACAACTCGCTTCAATAAGCAAGTCGCCTAAAATGACAAATCGCTTAAATAGCACAAGTCGCAGAAGATACACAACTCGCTTAAATAAGCAAGTCGCTGAAAAGTGACAAGTCGCTACTCCGAATAATTCGCACAAGTACACCCACTATCCGGACAAATCGCTTAAACAAGTGATTTGAAACTGACACAAATCGCTTCCAAAACAGGGACAAATCGCTCACTTGAAACACTTTACCGAGAGACAAATCGCTTCAATGAACATAAACAAAACGCCACTTTTTAATCCAAAAACAATCCAACCACAGTGATTCAAGCCTTCCAAATCACAACCTAAACACTTATGATGATCCTAAACACAAAAGTACTATCAAAATCCAAACTTTAACACAAGAAATTGTCCAAATGATGCAAAAACCACTCAACTTTTTCAAACCCAAAAACCAATAAAAACCACTAGAAATCCAAGAATATGTAAGAGAGATGATCAAACCATGGCTCTTGATACCATTTGTAACATATTGGATTTCATAAATACATCAAACCATGATCAATAAGAGGCGTACACTTGAAGGTTTTAGAGAGAGAAATAGTTAGAGGTTTGGGAACTTAGAAAATGAGAGAAAATGAAAGTATTATTATGAGCTCCAACCTCTACCTTGGGAGGTAGAGGGTATTTATAGTCTTACACAAATCGCCACCCTACTTGGGGCTACCATAGTGGATCGCATACAATCAAAGCTTCCAAGGTAAAGACCCGTCGTCCCTCCACGGTGTTACATAACTAAATACTACTTAACATTAAATAACTACGACTACGAGCATTCTAACGATTACATATACTTGAGGTGACCGACACTTTAATAAGAGCATCCTCTTTAATTTGTGACAAATCTTCTTCATAAGGATTTACTAAATCCTAACACTCTTTCGTAAGTCACAAAAGCAATACCGTGAGATTTTGAACTTGTTTCGCCATTCATCTCATGCTCATACACCTTTAAGTAGTTGTAAAGATCATCAAAGTCCATAGTGTCAAAACCAGTTGTCCTCCGATCGAGTAGCAATCACATGCCATACGGATGGCAAACTTCTTAAGAACTTGGTTTGCATCTTCAACAGATACCCGCTTTGTATAACTCTAACATGCCGAGGAGATTTTGGAATCATCATAGGCGACATCAAGACCTTCTCTTTCACCAACAAATGAATGTTTCAAACTATTGCTTCAATGATTTCTATGCATCTTCTTCGAAGCATCATTACCTCCAAATATTGTCTTGAGAGCGCCCATAGTTGTTTTGCATCCTTAGCATCATGGAACTTGAGTAGTGACCATCGTGAATAGCAGATAATAGTATGTTGAGAGCCTTTTCTTGATTTCATCGTAGCTGGCGGCAAGATGCCTTAGGTGGTTTAGGTTGTCCAGAACTTCTACTGTGTTCTACAACAACTTCATTACCATCGACAATTACATTCCACGGTGCATGGTGCGTAATAGCAATGTATCGCCTCATCTTCATGCTCCAAAGATCATATTCTCCTTCGATGATAGGTATTCGAGTGAGGTGATGGGTGGGGTGGTGCAGATTCATCGACATCTTTAGGGTTTGTTGTTAAGTCGGTTTTAGGGTTTTTCTTAATCGTAGTTTCCACACAAGCTCGATACCACTTGTTGGATCGATATACTCTAACCAAACTAACTATATAGCTTGTGCGGCTTAGCAACCTCGGATAAATCATAAGTCACTAACAATGAAACACCGATATAACTTTACTAAGTATGCGAAAACTACTTCAATAAAGCTAAGAAGAATAACTTTAACTTCAACGATTTTATTAATACTTTGAACCCGCTTGATACACAGATTCACTAACAATCCCTAACAGCTCTAGTATTCTCTCTAAAGTCGTATTCTAAGAACGTGAGAACATATATCTCTAATGCCAATCTAGGGATCCTTTTATAGGCATAAGGATAACCCTAGTCGGTTTACAACTCTAATCCTTGTACGACAAGTAATACTAAACTAAGAACATTCTAGAATTACATAATAATACTTAACGATTTGCATAGCAGTCCTTTATCTTTGCAGTACTTTGATGAGTGAGCAGTACTTTGCCCTTCACATAAGCAGTACTTTGACCATCTTCGGTACTTTCATATTCTTCAGTACTTTCATATCCTAACAAGTGACGCCTTCCAGAATTAAAGCGTGACGCCGTCATGTTGTAGAACCAAAATCACACCTGAGTCGTCGTTTGCAATTCTATTAGAAACCCTCCTTAGCGACGGCGTCGACCTTTAGGTTGAGACGCCGTCATGTGCAGAATTCAGCCTTGTTTCTTGACTTTGCCGTTTTCTTCATGTTTTTGCTCATTTTCATCCAAAAGTGTTTGATTCCAGCATTTTGCTTCTAGAAGACCTAAAATGTGAAAAAGAGCGATTTTAAGTAGTAACGGATATAAAATGTATCGATTTAGGGCTTAAATGACCCCCTAAAAACGTATGTTTTAAATCCTTATCATTTATTTTGGCGATTGAAGCTCTTAATATTGTTCTACTTGAATTAACAAACAATAATATATTTCATGGTATCAAAGTGATAAAAGAAAAGGTTCACATCCCACATCTTTAATTTGCGGTTGATGCACTAATTATGAGAGAATGGTCTTTATCAAATGTTATGAACTTGGCAAGAATCCTTACTTGTTTCCATTTTGCTTCCGGGCTAAAGGTTATTTTTGAAAAAGAGAAAGCTCTGTTGATTTGGCATTACAGATGTTGAACTAATGTCTCTAGCCTCCATAATTGGTTATCTTGTTTCCCAATTTTCTTGCACATACTTAGGACTACCTATTAGCATGGGCGGATTTAAGGGGGTCACAAGGGTCTTGTGCCTTCTTTGCAAAAAAAACTGTAATGTAAATTTTTTAAAATATTTGGATTTTTTTTGTAATTTTGCCCCCTCAGGTACCAATTTGTAGTGTAGTTTCTAAAAATTATCAAAGCGTGCCCCCTCGAGAAATTTTTTTTGGCTCCACCTCGCTTAGTAAAGCTCAATATGTAACCAAATTTACCATGTATCCAATCAACCAATAATAGTCATTCATTTTTATTACGATAAACTTTCACCCTTTTATAAAATTAAATATCTTGCAAACCGTTAATCGTTACGCGATAAAATTATATTATCGTGACGAGAATTAAATTATCTTTCTATAGATATGCACTACTATATATTTTAACAACTTTTTTTCAAAATTTCGGTCAACAAAATCATATACGATTCGATTTTACTGAATCACATATGATTTTTGAGAATCATATATGATTGTAAAATCATATATGATTCAGAAAATCGAATCATACATGATTTTTAAAATCATATATGATTCGTAAAATCATATATGATTTTTCTGACGAATTTTGAAAAAAACGTCATTTAAAATACGTAAAAGTGCATATCATGAAAGATAATTTAATTTTCGTCACGACGCAGATTTTTATATTTCAAGATTTGGTTCAGAAGATATGCTGTTTAAAAAAGGTGGAAAATAATTTGTATTAATTTAGATAAAAATGGATACATGACGGCTCATTTGTTTCATGACAAATACGAGCTCTATATCGATCTCAACTCCCCTTGCCTATTGGTGAAAAATGTCAAGGTGTTGCCCGTCAATGTGGTGCTTATCTCGAGAAATCAAGCTAATTTCATTTAAGGCAATGGTTTAAATCTACATAATCTCAATAATTCATTAGTTACACATTCAAATGAAACTATGTACTATCATTTATTCGCATCAACAAAACATCAAATGATTCTGTAATATGAGAATGATTTGAAGTGAAGGGGAAGATACATGCACAAGTTGTATGGATGTAAAAAGTCCAAATGGCCAAGGCTAAATGCACTCTTGACAATTCCATACACACTCTATATTTTGACTGATGGATTGATCGGCGCGAGTTGCAAACTAGATTCGTTAGTTTTACATATAAAAATGGCCAAAACTTTTTAGTTTTTCACTAGATTCAAGTATTGAACATAAAATCTTAAGTTGCCAAATTTTTGATTATTTTTTAATACAAAAGTTAAGCATATAAATCATATTTGTTTAAGAATAAAAGGTGACATTTTAAGTGATTAGTGTGTTATGATTAAAAGTATTATCACGTTAACTTTTTGCCTATAATACATATTGTATAATTAATACAAAAGCATATTTTTATAGCAAAAAGTGTTTTTTACGTTAAATCCTCGATTACGAGTATATTACGATATTTTGCGAAAAAATTATAAAAAAACTATAATTTTAGATATAGTAAATACATGAGATTAAAGTCGATGGTTCTGTAATTTGCATAAAATAAGGTATTTTTTGCAGTCAAATGCACAAAGAGATAATCCTTATTTAAAGTGAGGACAATTTTGTCATTTAAAAAAAAATCCTCGTTTTAGTATTATACCATAAAGTTGAGCCAATTTTATATCACAATTTTGCAAATTTCCCTTTTAACTATGTTAAAAGCTTCAACAAAGTAAAAAAGAATAATTATAAATAAGGGTGAAGGCTAAACATACATAACAAATTTTATCAATTTAACCAATATACGTAACATACTTTTTTTATTGTCAATGTACGTAATGTACGTAACATAGACAGATTAATATTTTAAAAAGTTACGGTTTTGGTATCTGCCGTTTACTTTGACTTTCACCGTTAGTCCTTTGATATTTTTTAATTAAAAAAATTACAGTAATGGTCCCTTGACATTTGTGTTAACTTCCACTGTTAGTCCCTTGACATTTTAATACGCTTTCGTCTATTTTTCTTTACGTTTTCATACGTTTTATCTGTCTTTATCCATTTTTATACGCTTTCATCCGTTTTCATCCATTTTTATACGTTTTCGTCCGTTTTTATACGGTTTCGATTTGTTTTTCTTACATTTTTATACGTTTTAATCCGTCTTTATCCGCTTTCATTCGTTTTTATACGCTTTTATTCATTTTATGCGTTTTGTCCGTATTTGTATGTTTTATCGCTTATCCATTTTATATGCTTTCATCCGCTTTCTTTAGTTTCATCATGCTTATCCGTTTTATACGCCGCGTCTATTTTCTTATATTATCATTTATTTTTATCCGTTTTTATCTGTCTTTATCCGTTTTTATATGCTTTCGTTCGTTTTCTTACATTTTCATATGTCTTATCTGCCTTTGTCCGTTTCATCCGTTTTTATACGCTTTCCTTCATTTTTCTTACATTTTCATACGTTTTTATCCGTTTTTATATGGTTTTGTCCACATTTATACGTTTTCATACGCTTTTATCTGTTTTTATCCGTTTTTATGCGGTTTTGTTTATTTTCATACGTTTTAGTCCATTTTTATATAGTTTCGTCCATTTTTGTTATGTTTTCATACGTTTTTATCCATTTTCATCCATTTTTATTCATTTTTATACGGATAAAAACAGATAAAAATGGATAAAATGAATAAAAACATAAGAAAAACGGACGAATGCGTATAAAAACGGATGAAAACGCTTAAAAACGGACAAAAATGGATAAAGACGTATGAAAACGTAAGAAAAACGGACGGAAGCATATAAAAACGGACAAAACGTATAAAAACGGACAAAAATGGACATAACCGCATAAAACGGATGAAAACATATGAAAACGATAAAATGGAGAAAACGATAAAACATATGAAACGAATGAAGACGGATAAAAACGTAAGAAAAACGGACGAAAGCGTATAAAACGGATTAAAACATTTAAAAAAGACAAAAACGGATAAAAAGTAAGAAAAACGAACAAAAGCGTATTAACACGGATGAAATCAGATAAAGACAGATAAAAACATATAAAAACGTAAGAAAAACAAATGAAAGCGTATAAAAACGGATGAAAACGTATAAAAAGGGACAAAACCGGATGAAAACGGATAAAGACGGATAAGAACGGATAAAAAAGTGAGAAAAATGGACGAAAACGTATGAAAACGGATAAAGACGGATAAAAACGTAAAGAAAACGGACGAAAGCATATTAAAATGTCAAGGGACTAACAGTGGAAGTTAACGCAAATGTCAAGGGACAATTACTGTAATTTTTTTAAGTAAAAAAATGTCAAAGGACTAACGGTGAAAGTCAACACAAATTGCGGAGACCAAAACTGTAACTTTTTTAAATTGTAATCTATCAATGTTAGGCTGGACGCAGTAATGCTTGAGGATCGATATACACGATCGATCGTGTATCGATCGCCCTTGTGTGGCATGAATCGATCGTCCAAAAAATGCCCCAACTTTGTCACCTGCACGATCGAAATACATGGTACATTTAATATGCAAAAAAGTAAATCCTACCGTTGCGCAAGGTTCAAACAAAAAAAAATTTCCTACCGTTTAAAAAAATATATGACCGTTTGTGGGTTTTAAAAAAAATAAAAAAATCTACCCTATAAATACACAACATATTTATACACTTAAATTCACAAATCTCATTTCACACATTCTCTATATTCTTTCCACACTATGAGTTTCAATTCTTACGAGCTATTCATTGCCGATTTGTCACCGGATGATGAAAATGAAGTTAGTAGCGAGTTTATGATGTTTGCGGAAGAGTGTTGGCAGGCTTTTCAAGCGTCACAAACTAAAATCTCAAGAAACCAAGTTACTAGGGATCGTTTGGGTGCTCATAACCGTTTAGTGGCTACTTACTTTAGCGAGACCCCCAGATACGGCGATCAAGCATTCCATGATCGTTTTCGAATGGGCCGACGACTATTCACACGAATTGTCCGAGATATAACCGATCATTCACCTTATTTCCAACAAACTCCTAGTTGTGCAGGCGTACTTGGTATTTCTCCATTGATGAAGTGTACTTCGTCAATCCGTCAATTGGCATACGGAGTCAATGCTGATGCTCTAGACGAATACGTGCAAATGGGTGCGTCAACAATTCGTGAGTGTCTCCAAAAATTTTGTGAGGCCATAATGGAGTTATATGGTGCAGAGTATTTGCGAAAGCCGACGGTTACTGACATTGACAAACTCTATGCTCATCACTACGAATGTCATGGGTTTTCTGGGATGATAGGAAGCATTGATTGCACATATTGGCCGTGGGAGAATTGCCCGCATGCTTTAAAAGCTCAATTTTGTAGGGGTGATCACGGGCAAAATCCTTTCATTTTATTGGAAGCGATCGCGTCCCAAGATTTATAGATTTGGCATGCGTTCTTTGGTGTCGCCGGGATGAATAACGACGTAAATGTTTTACGTGCATCGCCTCTTTTCAATGATCTCAAACGGGAAAGCACCGGATATGGAATTCGTTGCTAACGGCGTGCTTTATAAACGCAGATATTATCTTCTTCGATGGGATATATCCGGAATACTCGGTTATTATGAAGTTTATTAAAAATCCAGGGACTAATGATCACAAACGAATATTGTATAAGACGATGCACGAAGCGAAGAAGAAAAGATGCGAACGTGCTTTTAGTGTACTAAAGAGGAAGTGGCTAATGATTAAACATCGTGCTAAAGTGTTTGACAAAGAGCGCCTATCACATATAATGTACACATGCATCATATTACATAATATGATAATTCAGACGAAGAGCGGGCGATATCTCCGTATTCTTTCCAAAGATATAAAGACCGCTCTTATGATCCCATAAGAACGCATGTGGAATCGTAGAAAATTACCAGGGATATATGCAACAAAACAACTCATCTTAGCCTCAAAGCCAATTTGGTGGAAGACATTTGGCATCGTCATAATCAAAACTAGTTTAGTCGTTGTATTGTCGTAATGTTTTAATTTTATTTGAATTATTATGTAACGTTTAATTACTAATGAAATTTGAGTTTGTGTTAAAAATGTTTCTTTTAAAAAAAAAAAAATTGATCATGGTCGCCTTCTTCGGGCACCTAATCGCTTCGAAGGTCATTGAGAGAGAAACCGACGTGGCAATGAAAATGAAGGGATTCAAGCCCCTTACTAGGGGCAGCCTTACGTACTTTGGTAATTATTCAAAAGTATATTACGTACGTCGACAATAAATAAAGCATATTGCGTATATTGATTAATTTGATAAAGTTTGTTACGTATATTCAGCCTTCACCCTATAAATAAAAAGAAAGTTGCCGCATATGATGAGATGTCAAATATTGGTAGTTGATAAGGAATATTGATAAATTATTTTAGAGAGAAAATGCAGGAAATGGTCGGATTAGGTCCAATAGGCCCACAACTTGATTAAAAAAACCCTCTTCCCAAATTAGTTATGCTCGACCGTGCAACTAACTGAATCGAGCTCTTTTTTGACACGTGTTCCTTGCAAGTACAAGGCGTTTGTTGGGTTTAACGATTAGGGAGGCTCACAAAATCTTACAAAATCCTCACCCACTAAAAAACGCTTTTTGTTTTATTTGATAAAAATTGCTCGACTTGCGGCTGCTCAATCGACGATGTGGTACTTGATGGTTTTTTCTTAGAAAGGTACATTCTCAACGGATTTTGTTGGAAAATGTTTTACGGGGATGTGTGCATGACACACACATCTTCAAAAAACACACAAAACACATAATAGTTTATTGAGAGACAAACTAAAACACACACACACACACCGGTAACTGGTAGCATACCTTCGTAGATCGTTTGTGTACTTGTGTTCTAACGGTAGTTTATTTAGTTTTAACATCGGTAACTGGTGGCTTAACCGAAACGCACCAAACCGAATTTTTTATTACAATAGATTGTCGATACATAGTATTGACTAAATTGTCAATACGTTGTTTTGACATATTAGTCAGTACGCCGTTTTGGCATTCTAATGTCAATACTACATTTTGCAGAAAATGTACTTGCATGACTTGATAATTCAAAAAACTCATAAAACACTTTTCAATCCTCATATATTTTATAAATATGCAAAGTTTTGACACTAAAAATGCGCGAAGTATGAGATACCAAAACGTAGGTGTTATGCCAAACATCTCATTTATACTCATTTGCAAATTGTACATTTAGGATCATTTCATACATATCCAAATCTGAAAACCTGAACTTGAAAGTATTTGTGAAAAACTAGAAGGGAGTTGAATAGTTTTACCGTTTTAAAATTATAGTTTTAAAACTTTTTATGAATTCAAACAATGATAATGTATAAGAACAAGTGCGCAACAATATATAAAAATAAATGCACAACAATAAGTAAATAATAAAAAGATCAAACCAAAGCACGAGTGTTTATAGTGGTTCCCTCACCCTACTCAACTCCCCGAGTATCCCTTACTATGTCAACAAGCTCCCTTCTCGACGGAAAAAACCTTACAATGTCGCTTACAGTCTTTACCGATACTAAGCTAAGTATCGAGTTCTAATCGAGGTAGAACCAACATTTCTCTCTTAGTACTTTTATGACTAAAATACTAATCTACTTCACTATGTTTGATGTATTGTGGTGGTTATGAACTTGGAAATATGGTAGTGTGAAATGGTATTACAACAAGATTATAAACACGTACTAATGACTACAACACATGAGACTTGAGAGATCTTCAAGTGTTCTTCCCTCACTAGAGGAAATATTTAGTTGTATGGATCACTTAAATGAATATTAAACAAGATAATGATCAAAGAATGAATGTATGAATGTAAGAAGACATGCAAGAAAGATGATGGAAAATGGTGAGAAAAATGCATGCAAAAGGGTTGCTTAAATAGGCAAGCTTGGGACATTAGGCTACCCACAACCCCCTCTACGGCCCCCTAAAGAGGGGGTCGTCCAAAAGGGGTCGTCCCTCTGACAATGGCTGAAACGAGTCTATTTTTTTGAGTGATCAGTCCTACTTTTCCTGGAATCTTTTCAAGGTTGTCATGCATGAAATGTGCAGGGATGAGATCCTAGTATCTTATTCAATCTTTGCAAAATACTCAATAGTATAAATGGGTCTTAAAATATTCTACAAACAAGATCTTGTAGGATATTGTCCCAAAAGGGAAGATTACTTCAAGATGCAAGATCGTTAATAACCAAAATGGAAGCGACAACATTTACTCCGGATCAACATTCTCTTAAATAGTAGTAGGAGGTTGACTTGATAGTTGGGTAGTTGGGACGTGTCAAAAATCTAGTGGAGAAGTACAAACATTCAATGCTCTTCTATTCTTGGAAACATGTCAACCTTTCTTTTGTGAACACTTCTGTTAATTGTTCACAACCTTTTTACCAACTCGTAGAATGTGGACTTTAATTTGAATAACTCTGTTATCCCGCTTTTTTGCTTTATCAAATTAATCCCGCCTAAATCAGTCTAAGAGATTTAGAGCTAATCTCAGTTGGTAGTATAAAAGAATAATCAAGTGTATTAGAGTATTGTCAACATCTGATTCACTTTAAACCTTCAACGAGCTCCTTCTACATATCAACTGATATCCATCTCTGCTAATGAGTATGTCTTCAAGTAGTCTTTGACTTCCTTAACGATGTCTATGACTTAAGCTCTACTAAGGTTGCTCGCTGAAGCTATGCTTCAGCGAGTCTTCTTTGTTCCACTGATGTATTATCAGCTGGTCTGATTAACTTTTCTGTTCAAATCCTAGTAAGAGACCATTGGTCACTAAAACGGCCTAACAGGTTTTTAGTGGGTGGGAGATTTTGTATGATTTTGTGGGCCACCCTATTAATTAAAACCCCAAACCAAAGCATGTACTTGCAAGCACACGTGTCAGAAAAGGGCTGGAGTCGGTTTGTAGCATAATCGAGTATGACCATTTTTAAAAGAGGGTTTTTTAGACATGCTAGAACCACATAAATTTCACAAAACAAAATTCATAAAATGACATATCTTAGTGATTATTAGCTACAAATATAAGATGATCTTTAAAAGAAAAAAAAGAATACCACATATTAACATAACACATCATGAACCTATCGAAGTAAATCCGATCAAATCTGGCATTTTCTCTTATTAAAATAGGTGAAGAGATGTTTGATGGATGATTGAAAAACGTCAACCGTGTAAATAGCAAAATCTAGTAACCAACAAACGACTCTAAATCAATCATAATGACCTATCCCATCAATCAATCATGTTTTATTTCATAGAATATGAACAATAATACTGTTACATGTAGTGATTAGTGAAGCTATTTACAAATCGTATTAGAAATCAAGATATACAAATTTTGGTGTAAATGGGGTAAATTTATTTAGTGAAATAAGGTTAACAAGACATATGCATGGTTAACATGTTTATCCTTAGATGTAAAAATAGTTTAAGGAATTAAACAACTATAGGAGAGTTTATAATTGCTTAAACACTAAAAAATTACGTGCTTTATTCTATGACAAACTCGATCGATTCAGAATACGTGGTAAAGGCAAGTTTATTATTCTTTCAAGTGTCTTAATCGATATAAAGTAGTACTATCGTTTGAAGGCCTCAAATGACATCAACGGATGTAAAAGTACGTGAGACATTAATGGATAAAACAAACAGTAGGTAACTTACCCAAATGCATTGGTTCATTTTGGTTATCCATTGAATTAACGTGAGCTACAAATACCTTCATATAAAAAGTTATTAACTAAAAGAAATTAGCCAAAAAGCTTTTGATATCTAAAAAGCCAAGTCACAATGTAATTTATCTTCTTGCAAAAACGCTAATAATTGATAATCCTAATTGGTTCACTCGCTACGACATTCAGTTACAAGAACAATACGTGAAAGATAATGTTTAGACTAACTCAATATCCCGTTTAAAAGAGTGAACGCCCACCTTATTTACATGCCCTATGACACAAAACTTCATTTTTAGCAGGATAGGTTTTGCCATTCAAAAAAAGATTACGACACAACTTGTTGCTCGTTTGCCTGTCATCTTATTGTAATCAAGATAATTATCTATAATACTTTATGTCTTTCAAAACTAACCGACCTATGTATGTTGTTTAAGTTAAATACAATAAGCAGGCAAGAAACGAATAAGGCCAATCTTTTAGGTTAAGTAGGGTCCATGAACAAAGTCCCCTACGACCGTGCAACAATACATATAATAACGACACTTTGAGGTCCCATTTTTCTTGCATGACTTGCTGGCATGGTTGGTCCTAATAGCTAGGACAACCTAGCACTTTGATATCCCACAATGCCCATGTTACTACCACCATCACCAACAACAACACAACCACAGCCATAATTTATATCCATCCAATCCTTGCTTTCATATCCTCTTGATAATTTGTATACAGTATACAGTAGTACATTTTGGTTCTAGCTATAACCTATAATATAGCTTTATGAGAATTCAGATATTTTTAATGAATGCATGGTGTTAAATCAATGTTATCATATGCTCTTGTCTGTAACAAGGAATCTTGATAGTAGGTAATTCGACATAAAAAGTTCAAGCATTAGTAATGTGACACGTTTATGATGCTGAATGGAGAGAATTTGTTGGGTTATCCATGCTTGTAATGTTAAACATATGTTAGTAAAATCAACAAGAAAGTAGTGGCGGTAACTGGGTCAACGCCACATTAGCTATCTCTCTCCTCTCATTTTTTTTCACTTTTTTTCAACTTTCATCCGTTTTGATCACCTTACTTTCATCATTCATTAAAATACCTATTTTATATAAATATATCTCACTAAATATCTCACACACACTCAAAAAAAAAAAAAATAAAAAAAAAAATTACTTTTATCAATGGAGCCCACTTAGTCACTATGGTGAGCAACTCACCAAACATTTGCAATTTGAGTGTGACTTTGCACATCCGTTTTGGTCCTCACTCGTGACTTTGCACTGTAGGTGACCAGGTCACCCACCACTCCGTTTAGTCTAACTTATTGGATATTAGTTATGCAAAGACCGATTTCTAGTTTCAAATGTTTACATATTTTTCCTAAATAGCTTAATTTTACGAACAACTCTAATCGGAGTGTGTTTTGGACACAATGCGAACCTTCCTTTATAGCTGCAACTCAAGCAACGTTCAGTTGAGGAATAGGTGCTCCAGAGCTGGCCCCAAAATTGATAATGAGGTTTGAATTTGTGCCCTTGCTACATGCTAAACCTTTGAGATAATGTTTATATATTTCTAAGTTGATGAAATATATATATATATATATATATATATATATATATATATATATATATATATATATATATATATATATATATATATATTCCTTTCAAGCTCTTTTGAACATATGTATAGTACATTTTATGCTTAACAAAATTCATTTACTTCTTAGATTATCACTACAAAATATTGTCCTGTATTGACATAAAATAGGTGTTATCCAAAGTAAAAATATGTCACAAAAGTATAAAATGCCCAAACAAAAAGTTAGAAAAAGTTGTCACTAAATTTTTTGGATGTTTTTCTTATAGATAAAAGGCTTATGTAAAAGTGAAATATGTAAAAGTCTAATTATAATGATATAAAAAAAAGATAATACCTTTAAATCAGATCATACTGCTGCAAAATACTTTTTCGAAAGAATGAACAAAAATAATAATAATAATAAAAAATAAAAAAAAATCTTGTTATTTTAATATTGACATCTTGTCTTTATGTGAGTAGTTTGATCATTTTATCCTTTCAAGTTACATAAATGTTCTCTGTGGGTTTGCGAAATTGCAGCCACCTTCTCTAAGGCAAATTACATAAATAGTCCTTTAAAAAAAATTTTTTTTTTAAAAGTGGACGAAAAGTTAAGAAAACAGACGAAAACGTATATAAAAACACGTAGATAAAAACGTAGTTAAAAAATAGCGGGTAAAACCATAAGGAGTGGATCAAAAAAAAAATTAGGGACGGTAATGCAATTTTCGCTAACACAGAGACTATTTATGTAATTTACCTTAAGGACGGTGGATGCAATTTTCGCAAACTCCTAGGGTAATATAGTCAATTACAGGTTTTTCATTACACACATAAAGACAAAAGTGTCAATATTAATATTCATATAAAAAAAAGATGTCAATATTAATACTCACAAGAGTATTTGTTTTTGTTCGCTACTCAGAAGAGTATTTTTATATAAGTATAATACTTTTTAAAGGTATTATCCCTATAAAAAAAAGTGTAACGATAACCTTTTTTGCTTTTATAACAGATAATTTTAATAAAAAGTGTCATTAAATCTCAAAATTTTGGTCTTTTATTCACTTTATTCGAAATGTCACTAAACATTTAGATTTTCTGACTGTTTTGTGTCATTAGAATCACAGTCACTAAAAATCAATTTTCTTCTAAGTATCCATGGTAAGAAAATAGGTGATACCATATGGTTTTGTTGTAATAAAGAATTTTGATAGACGACATTTGACACCGTACCAAAGGTCGTCTTAGCATTGACATTTGACAATACGATAGGATGATCTGATTATGAATCGTGATATCTTGCTTTGTTGTTTGTACGTGTTTATACTCTCATGGTAGAAAGGTATTGGTCATAGGGACAAAAAGATATGGTTTCCACTTTTCTTAGTCACGAAAAATCCTGATATCTTCTAATGCAGATTTTTTTTTTTTTTGGGAAAGGATCTTCTAATGCAGATTTGTTGCACAAAACGTTGGTTCAAGATTAGTTTACTCATATGATTATGTCTGCAATATAGATTCTTGATGTTTGATGGTTCGACATAGAGGAATCATTGACAACATGGCAAGATTATGATGTTAAATCAAGATAATCTTGTTTAGTTCTATGCATTATCGACTCGTAAAAGTATCATTTCACATTTAACAATTTTTGCCATCCAGTGGAACAATACTAAGGGTATGTTTGGCAAATATAGCGGTAGCACTAAGCAATAACAGTAAACAGTAGCACTTGTTTTGATAAAACGTTTACTAAGATATTTGTATAATCATAATTTGTAAGTGGAAACGCTATAAATAAAATTTTGATTTGGAGCATTTAGAAAAATAAGAACGATAATTGCATGTTTCCAAACAAGCATTTTGTGCAAAACACTAACCGCTAGTTGCTTGTTGTTTCAAAACGCTTTTAAATGCTTGATACCAAATATAAACTAGGAAAATTAAAATGGCCTTTGCCCAACAAATGACACCAAAGACAGATTATAATCTTGTTAATTAAAAGGGTAAACTGCAATTTCGTCCCTAAAGTTTGCGATTTTTTCACACTGCCCACTGAAACCAAGTTTTTATACCAAATGTCCCTAAAGTCGTGGTTCTGTTGCAAAATAGCCATTATGGCTAATGGGCATTTTTTTTCCCGTTAAGTCCCATCCAATTGAGGGCATTTTCTTCATTTTACTGCTCCCACCCACGCAACCCACTTGCATACCACTTCCCAGAAACCCTGATATCCAGGGACGAACTTTGCAATGAAACTTTACTATATATAATTTGCACCACACATTTTAGTCAAACCAAACTGTCCCATCAAAACAAACAGACACACTTACAAAGAAACACTACCAACATGGTTATTTGAGAATGTGGGAAAACCGTTTAAATCAAAACATCCTTAACTAACATGAACCGATCGAAGGTTCTACTGTTGTCCTACATTGGTAAGAATCCTCCTAAACTATCGTGGTAGTGCAATTGTTTTACTTACAATATGTGTGACTCAATATGTGTTATCTATATAATATAGGGTTCTAATTGTGGCTTTATTGGGTGTTAGAACCCCCTCCCCCCAACCATGTGCTACTGAGCAGTCGGTGTGATTCATGGTCTTTTAAGGGCCAAGAATGAGGAGCATGTATTGTTGCTGAGGGAGAAGGAAACGCAGATGGAGAAGCTTAAGAAGCTACTTGTTTGAATTTGGATTTTGGTGATCGTCGTGTTTAAGTTTTTTAAGTTTGTGAAGAAGGTGTGGTGTTGCCTTTTGGGTATCTCTAATGTGAGGGAATAAGGTCATCCCTGATTTGTATTAACCTTTTTTATGCTAATAAAAAAATTATGTTAATAATACTAGTTGGATCATTGTTTTTGTTTTTTGTAACTGTAAATCGACAATGTATTTGGTATGAAATGTTGATGATGTTGTTTTGATTTATTGGAATAATTGAAATGGTATAGAATGTTATTTTGTGTTAATGGGTCAATGATGTGGTTAAATGTTTGACTTTTAACAGTCAAACACTTATTTCATTTGCATCATGTAAGACACTATCAACTAAGGTAGCATTTGTGAAACCACAAATGCAAACAAATATCTTTTTCAAACAAAACCAAAAAAAAAAAAAAACACATTTGCCATGTTAAACCACAACTGCCAAAATTTGCCCATTGTTATAAATTGTCCATGTTTGACTTTTAACAATCAAACACTTATTCCATTTTGATAAGGATTTAAAGCGTGTGTTTTTATAGGGTCATTTAAGTTCTAAACTCGTACATTTGTGATTAATTATTGACTTAAATCGTTTATTTTCACATTTTAGGTACTTGGGATGCAAAAGCTGGAAACCGACATATTTTGGGCTAATTTGGACAAGAAAACGAAGAAAACGACCAAGTAACGAAAAAAATCTGGAAAATGGATCCAGATGGCGGCACATGCTACAACGTGACGCCGTCACTTGTATTTTGGCATGTAGATTTGATGAATATTTTACATGTGATGGCTCATAAATATTACAAGGCTTGAGAGCTAACGGCGTCGGCGTCACCTCCAACGAAACAGTTCATGACGACGTCACAAGTTACTTAGCGACGACGTCACAATGACAACTTATACAAGAAGAAACCCTAATAACGGCGGTAGCGTCACACACTACAAAGTGCGACGCCACATCAGATACCTATATATATTTTTCAGAGATTTTCATTCGTAGTAACACGTATTTGGGAACACTTTGAAGGACGAAATTCTGCAGTTTAGTTTGGGTTTCTACAACCCTCAACTCCATGTTTAATTGTTTCTATTTAATCATTAAATATGTCTACGTGTTGTTTGATTATATGTGTTTCTTTTCTTTCAATTAACATGTTCGGCTAGATTTATTAGTGTTTGCTTGGATTGGATAAAACCTAGTTATTAATTATTAATTGTCGTCTCTTGTTTAATTGGTTGTCGCGCGTTAGGAGTAGGAAAACTGGCTATAATCTTATATGTGTTAGCTTGTGAATCCGACTAAACGCATTATACCTTATAGTGCACTCGTGGTTTTTATTCGTTGTATTTATTGTGTGAATTGCGGCTCGTAGATCTTAGGAGATTCCAGGGAGATGAATTATTGTCACTTGTAGATCTAGGGTTTCTTAAAGAAGACTTATACATTCATAGAGTTAGGGAATTTGGCACCACCCTACGATTATACCGGAATACAACGCGCCAATTAAATATTGACGTGACAATTCGATTAATTAATAATAGATAACTAGGGAATAAAGATAATATAAGTAAACACGTTTTTCCTATCATACGAGTTCACCAATTTACTTTTCTGCATCGTTAGTTTAGTTTAGTTATAATTAGTTTAATTAGTAGATTTAAAAACTACTCTTAAAACCCCGAGATCTAATTGCTTTCATGAAAATATAAAAATACAAAAAGAATCATCATACACCTCTAGACCTAATACGTCATACACTTCGGCATTCACAACACTATTCTCCTAGAGAACGATCAATACCCCATATCTTATCTATACTACACTACAACGGTTAGGTATACTGCCTAGGAGGATTTTAAAACTTAGTGTGTTGCAATCCGACGCATCAAGTTTCTGGTGCCGCTGCCGGGGAATAGTTTAGGTTTCGATTTCTATCTCGTTTAGGGTCTACTCACTAGATTCCTATCAAGTGAGATTTTTATTTTTATTTTATTAGCTTTCTCATAGTTTATATCTTTTCTTCGTGTTTTTTGTTCGTAAAAACTATCATTTGCCATCATAGTGGATGATAATATCTTTGAACCCCTTCACCAAGAGCCACCAAATAACCGCGACCCACCACACCTAAACCTACCACCACAAGACCCACCTAGAGCCTGTACTCTTGGTGAGTACTCTAGACCAAGCCACCAAGGCTATCGAAACACCATTGAGCTTCCACAACAAGCCAATGTAACCCCCTTGCGATCTGATACCATCCGGTTGGTGCAAAACGGATGTGCATTCCATGTACTTTGTTTCGAAGATCCTAACCAACATCTCAAGGATTTCCTTAAAATCGTTGACTCAATTGATCTTGATGTTGGCACTTGAGAGACAACACGATTGCGTTTCTTCCAATTCTCTCTACGTGATCAAGCTTGCAATTGGCTTGAGCGTTCTACCTGCAGGATCTATCTCAACTTGGGATGCTCTTACTTCCTATTTCCTCGCTCAATTTTCCCCACCGGGGAGAACTACTAAGTTAAGGAATGATATTTTGATGTTCCAACAATGTGGTGAAACGCTTTACGAAGCGTGGACTCGTTTCAAGGACTTACTCCAAAAAGTCCCTCATCATGGCATTGATCTTTGGCTCCAAGTTCAATTGTACGTTTTATAACCATGTCAATCCCTCCACAAGGCAAGCCATTGACCATGCGGGCGATAGTAAGCTAGGTGACAAGAATGCGGAAGAGTCGTGGGGTATTATGGAGGATCTCGCCCTCTATGACAACGAATATTGGAATGACCCTCGCAAATTGAGCAAAACTGTCAAGGCAATATTCTTGCCTTCTAATGTCTCAAGCATTCCCGATCTTAGGATCATTAAACTTGAAGGTCAAGTTAAATTCTTGATGAGTTCCTACGAAACTCCTAAGCTTTCACGTCAAGTGAACAAAACCACTTCTTCATGTGAATTATGTAGTGGTCCTCATGACACTCGTGATTGCGTGGAACTCTCCGAACAAGCTTTTGCGGACTATGCATCTTTGGGTACCGACGGAGCGGGAGACAAGTAGTTCACTTTCAAACTCGAGCCAAACAATCTAGGTGATTCAGACAACTCCTCCAGGAAAAATCACCCAAAATTTAAAGGTGTAAACAAAATCAAAATTTGACTCAAAACAATTTTTCAAACCCACCTAGTCGTTTTCAACCAAGAGGTTCATCCTCGAACCCTACCCTTAACAATAATCCTTCAACTTCCAACAACTCTAATCATCTTGAAGGATTGATGTCTAATTTTATATCATCTCAAGAAGATCGATTGTCGAGATTTAAATCCGGTTTCAAACAACAACAAATCGAGATGACAAATAAAATTGATGCCCTCTTAAAGGTTCTCAATGATCGAGTAATGGGAGCACTCCTAAGTGACACCGTCAAGAACCCGAAACTAAGTGTCAATTCTATTTCATCGGTTTCGTCTCCTTATACTTGCCCTAAAAAAGAAAGTGCATATCCGTACCTTTCACGTCAATTTCACTCGGTCATTACAATTAAAACATGTTTCAAGCGAACTCAAAGTATTTCAAAAGACCAAAAACACACAAAAATTACGCTAAACAAAGTGTCTGTCAATCAAACTCTTGAAACACCAACCAATCAAGAATCTAAATTAACTTTAGATGATTAATTCAAAGATCTCTACGTTGAACGGCCGGTTCTTGATGTCTTAACTCATACGTCTTACTATAATGCTTCAATGGATAGATATGAGAAACGATTTAGGGCCCATTTGGTTTGTGGGTTTTGAATTTAGAAAGAGAAAACCTTTGTTTGGTTGAAATTTTGTCATTGGGATTTGGATTTCAAATGACAAATTGAAGGGTTTTATAAAAGTAGAGGGGAGGGGTGGGGTTTGATAAATATTATGTTTTTAGTAGGCCTCACTTACAACTCTACTCTCATCTATCTCTATATTTATTTTTAATAATAATATTTTTTATTACAAAATTATTATATAAAATAATTAATACTATTAAGTATTTTTTCTCTCTCCTAAATCAAATCAAAATCCAAATCCTAATCTACAACTTTACATTCAAATCCAAATTCTAATCTAAACTCATCTACAAACCAAACAAGCCCTTAATTTGGGTAATACTGGATCCACTTTTGTTCAAAACAAGTTACCTAAGAAGTTAAATGATATGGGCTAGTTTTACCTTGTAGCATGGCAGGTTCCAAAACCGTAAGCTCCCAAGCAGTGGGAGGAGCCCAGGGCTCTAACCGCGTGCCTGTTGAAGAATGAGCCGGCCGCTTTTCATACATTAGCCGACTTAGGATCAAGCATTAACTTACTCCCGTTTCCCCTTTATAAAAGTCTCAACTTATGGAAGTTAGAAGAAACGAAAGCGGTAGTTGGTTTAGCGGATGGAAGTTTAGCATATCCGGTAGGGATACTAAAGGACGTAATTGTAACCACCGGTAAAAATCCGCCTTTATATTAACTAATGAGTAAATTACATAAATGGTCACTATGGTTTGTCAATTTTTTCACATTTAGTCACCGAATTTTTTTTTTGACATACATGGTCACTGAAGTTTTAAATCGTTACAGATTTAGTCCATTTCATTACATAAATGGTCACTGAAGTTTTAAACCACAGTGACCATTTATGTAACGAAATTGAAACCTTAATGACTGGATATGTAACGATTTGAAACCTAAATGATTGACCTTGTCAAAAAAAAGGTCAATGACTAAATGTGAAAAAATGGACAAACCACAGTGACCATTTATGTAATTTACTCTTAACTAATAATAATTCATTTTCTACGTACAATTTTTTTTATTTGATTACAATAACTAGATAATATGCTGCACTCACAAGCTGCTCATTTGCATAGTCAATGTCTTTTGATATACACACTCTTATATGACAATGGAAGTCTCACAACATCACTTCTATGTCTTACTTGAAACTTCCCGGCATGGTCACCCATGCCAAGTTGTGTCCTCACACGAGACCAGTGATGTCTGGCATATATATTCCCTATACCACTAGCGTCATTTCCAACAGAATGCTTACTACATATATTAGGGTTTTTCCTAAAGCTTTGATTTATAATAATTTTGATATTATGTCATAAATCCTAAAGTAATCGTAAGATATAACTTTCACATACACATCAAACCATAACACAAAGTAGTATATAGATGGAATTCTAGAGAGAAAGTTAGAGGTTTAGGGAACTTAGTGAGAGAAAGTGAAAGATATTATTATGAGCTCCAACTCTCTACCTTGGAAGGTAGAGAGTATTTATAGTCTTACATAACTCGCCACATTTTGGGTGTGGATCGCATACAGTGGGTAAAGACCGTCTGTCCTCCACGGTGTTACTTAACTAAATACTACTTAACTTAAAAAGAACTACGACTACGAGCTTTAACGATTACATATTCTTGAGGTGACCGACTCTTTAACACATGAAATTTCTAATTCCTAACAATCTCCCTAATGGAGGTCACCTCAATCATGTACCAAAATTACATTGAATACAATTAGATAATACATTAACAATTGATCTTGCATTCTTGATGTAGTCCTTTGCTCCTAAGCTCGTAGTCATTGATTCTTCACATTGCATGTTTGGATATTCCAGTGGAGGTCTTTGATCGATCCACGTGATAATAATTTTGAGCCATCATTTGAGATCATCACCATCAAAATCTCTCAGACATCCTTTGTGATGTTGTGACATTAGGACCGACATGCTCACATTCTCGATCATGAAATCTTCTCATCGAGTAGCGGAAGCTTTTGTTGAATCATGATATTGGCGCAGCCGAGCGTAAGCATGGAGTGAAAATATCGTAGTCATTGATGCACTTATCATGATTTTTCGAGATGAATGTGTAGTGAGCATGCGGCTATGGATTGACCGCTTCATTCCGATCACCGAAACGCCGGGTGTACCGCATACAACAGCTAGTTAATAAATCGCGCGAAAGTGTCTTTGATCACTCGATGAATTGAGGTACACGCCCACGGTTCCTCGCTGATCAAGACAAAATCGTCAGATCGTGTAGGATTCCAAGAATCTCCTTGACAGTGGTTTCGCAATGCTCTAGCCGTTCTCAAACCGAACATCTCAAAGAAGACAACACGGAGTGAGTGAACCAATAATTTTAAGTCCACCGATTGATGAAAAGAGATTTGAAAACAATCGTATTGTTTCAATAGAAATTGTTTTTGCAATACAACGAAGGTTTTATTGAAAATCAATTATCAATCATAAAACACCTTTTGGTTTGAAAATGAGTACACGGTCGATGTGCAACGAAAAGAGTTTTAAGCACAAAGACCGGTTTTCAAAGGTATCCGTCAATCCATAACTCGAACCAGATTGATTCAAGAGATTGAATCGCCCCATTGTTTCTGCTCGGTTGTCACATGGTTGATCCATATAATAGATCTCACATGCCACCTACCAGAGCTTGTTTGATGTTGGCTCCTAAGGCTTTCCATCTTCATTGTGAATATGTAAACACATCACTGGGATGTTCGCAATACCACAAGGATAATGCGAGGACTCAAGATATAATCTCTTTCCACATTGTGTGAAACAGAGTCTTCATTGAAAGTGTCCTAATGAGATTTATTGATGATCTCGTGGCTCTAGACTCAATTTGTGCATATTTGGATCCTATGTCGGAGACTGGGAGAGGGTCTCCTCTTCAATATCAACCATCTCTAAGAGAAAGTCGATAGATAATGTCGGTTCCCCATGAGAATGAAACAAGCCCTTTAAGAGGAACTTGAGTGGTTTGAAAGTTGAAGTGCAAGGCATCACCGGGTCCATGACGCCTTGTCTTCAATACCGATGTTACCATCAAGAGTATATGAATTGAACCCGGTTTCGCCTAAGGTTGAATAAATGGAGGGCTATTTGTTTTCACCATTTTCATTCAATTCCTTTTAATTCTTCACCCTTCAAGCTTACCAAGACTTCATAGCTAGAACCTTGTTGGGTTTATTCCAAGACTAGCTCGCCTTAGTCCGCACTTTTCCCATATCTCATTTTTCTCCTTTATCATCATACCTAAGGACTTCTACACTAACTAGTGGATTGTCCTCGGTAGATCCCTCCGGTTCGGCGGATCATGGGAACACATACCTAACCTTATCATCCTTATATCACCGTATATGAAGTAAAGTTGGTCGGTCTATTTGGTATTGTTCACCGCCATTGGATCCAATTGAAAACCATTTGAAAATCAATTCGATACTTGTGATATATTATCAAAGCATTTTGTACCGAATTGTTTTGATATTTTTAGAACGAGAACTCCCTCAACATGTGCATCAAATATTTGAAAATGTTTTGCACACTTGAGGCAAGAGAAAGAATTAACTTTGATTACTATTTTCTAAAGATATCAACATCACTTCCCACATCAAATCAAGTAGAAATAGCATTTCCGGAAGGATGAGGTTTCATTAATTTGCTCCCCTCAATATGTGCCTCGAGGTTTGAAAAGAGTTTTGCACATACTAGAGGAACTTGCACATTGAGATAAGTATCAGCATTTCAAATCATAGGTTTAAGATAGATGCTCCCTCAACATGTGCATGAAAATTTGAAATCGTTTGTCACATGCGGAAGGATGCATGTACATTCTTATAAAACCATTTACCAATTATCGCTTTAAACCAATTTAAATCACATTCTCCCGATCACAATTATCAAAACATTTGAGATTTGTGATCTCGATAGATTTAAATTGATTTTGAAAGCTTTTAAGGAGAATTGTGACTAGATTGTGAAAGCGCTTGAACTGATAAGGATCGGATTTAAGACTTTAAACTCCATTGATAAAACATGCATGTATATCTTTGAAAACAATTTAATGCAAAATAACTTTTAATTTAATTGAAATCATTCTCCCCTCAATCAATGACATAGGTTGTTGATTGAGAGATAGAGATTTTGACAAATAAGTCCCGATGATTATCAAAATAGAGACCGAGTTATTTTCAAAGCATTTAGTTTTCAACAGATAAATGTTTATAGAATCGAGCATGGAATTTTGAAAACATGATAAAACATGGCTCTGTTCTTTCTTTTAAAACCGGGTTATTGCCTGAAAATGACAATAAACCATTTCTCTTTCTCCCAAAAATATTTTTTTGATTTATTTATTTATTTTTTTTATTTATTTTTTTTTTAAATAAAATTCGAGCAACATCTAAAGTCCCGTGTCATTCTTTGAATGACAACATCAAGACCGAGATATTATCGAATCGAGAGAAACATGACAAAAGACAATATTTTTGAAGATTTTTCAATTTTCAAATTTTATGGATTTTGAAAGTTTTATATTTTTCTATTTTGTTTTTCAAATAACTATTTACAAGAGATAGATAAAGATAGACCTTTCCTCGCCTTCCTCCCGAAAACGCTTTGAGAGTTTCGTTGAAGGCTTTTCAAACCAAGTCGTGGAAGAATAAACTCAAAACGTTCTCTTGGAAGAGCTTTGGTGAAGATGTCTCGCTAACCGATATTCGCACCTCACAAAATATAGTTCCACCACACCCTTTTCCACTTGTTCCTAATGAAATGATGTCGAATGTCGATATGCTTTGCTCTTGAGTGTTGAACGTTGTTGCATGAGAGAGCAATAGCACTTTTATTATCACAAGACAGAGGAATTTTGTTGAATTCAAAGCCATAGTCGATAATTGAGATCTCATCCATAAGATTTGAGCACAACAAGATGACATGGCTATGTATTCACCTCAGAGAGGAAATAGAAGTACTCATTTGCTTCTTTGAAGACCACCACAAGCTTATCACCCAAAAACTGAGCACCTCCCGACGATTTCGACGAGTATCTTGACAACCCGCATGATCAAGATTCGTGATAGGCCGTTAGTGACATACCGTGTCCTTCGGGTACCATAGTCCCATATTGATGGTTCCTCGAGATACCGAAGACCCGCTTAATCGCTTCAAGGTGCTTTTTAGTAGGCTTAGCTCGGTATCTAGCACACATGCAAACAAATGAACAAGATGTCTCGTCTACTAGCGTGAGATACATCAAGGATCCAATCATACTCCCGATATTTCGCTTGGTCAATCATGATCCCCGAGAGGTCCTCATCAAGTTTGGTTCGGTCAATCATGGGGTGTCAACAGGTCACATGAATCAAATCCAAATTTCTTTAAAATCTGTTGCATATTTAGATTGATTTATGAAAATGCCTCCGGACTTTGTGAAATTTGTAATCCCAAGAAAATGACATTTGTCCCATCATTGACATTTGAAACTTTGAACTCATTTCATTTGAAAACCGATCACATTCCATTGGGTCCGCATCGAGGCAAAAATAATATCATCAACATAAATTTGAACATGAATTAAATGTTTGCCGACTTCGGTGAACAATGTAGGATCAATCGCCTTTGATGAATCCGTTGATAGAAGAAACTTTGTTGTATCATACCATGCCCTTGAGCTTGCTTTAAACCGTAAAGAGCCTTCTTCAAACGATAAACGTGAGTAGGATGCTCTTGATTCACAAATCCTTCAGTTGGCCGACGAGACGACTTCTTTAAGATCTCCGCTCGTAAATGCCGCCTTTACATCCATCCGATAAACTACCATGTTCTTACTAGCAAGATTAGCTGTAAAGATTCGATTGCCTCGATTCGAGCAACTGGAGCAAAAGATTCTTCAAAGTCTATACCTCCTCTTGACGATATCCTTTAGCAACTAATCGAGCCTTGTTCTTCAACACATCACCATGCTCATCAAGCTTTACTTTGAAGATCCATTTTAGAGCTATAATCATAGCACGCCTCTGAGCAGTGTACTAACTCCCATACATCAAGACGATCAAACTCATGAATTTCATCTTGCATGGCATTGAACCACTGCCTTCATTCATGGCGGTTTTAACATCTTTTGTTCGATCTTAGATAGTACGGAGTTGAAGAAGCACCATAAGGCATCGGTCATGAAGTTGTTTCCGGGTTGATACAGTGACGAGAGGGATTACCAATGATGTTGTCTAATGGATGATCGTGAGTCCATTTTCCGAGGTGTTCATGTGGCAGCTTGTTGAGGAACCGAGGTAGCCGAATTGATGTCTCTCAAGAAGATGGTTCGATGATGATTCGTGAGTAGCAAATATGTTTTCAAATGGAGCATCTTCGTGAGTCGCAAAGGGATTAACTTCATCATTGATGCCGAAAAATTTCCATGATGTACATTTCAAGAATGATGATTTGTTGATGAGATCAAGGATCGCAGCAGTGCTTTTGACTTAAAGATATTGAGACCAAGGATTGACTTCATTCATCGGAATATGAGCATCCTCTGTTGTAGGGATCGACATCTCATTAGTAATTGAATCATACAGTTTCATCAAACATAGGATCAAACAATTTCTTTACATCATCTTCGGATGGAGGTACATATGGAGTTTCTTGAGAGGAGTTTGGAACAAGAGATGATCCAATGGGACTGTTTTGAAGTGCTGGTCCCGAGCCGGAGTGTCCAGGAGCCATTTGACCGTCACTCATCAAACGAACGTGAATTGTTTCCATGATATTTCGGGTTCTTTTGTTGTAGATTCGGTATCCCTTTTGTTTGATGCATATCCTACAAATACTCCAATGTCGCCTTTGGCCCGAGTTTGCCTAAGTCTTGACCTCATTAGTTGGATAGCACAATGCACCAAACACACGAAGGAAAGATAGATTAGGTTTTCTCATGGACAAGTTCATATGGAGTTTTCCATGAATAGTGTGAATCGTGGAACGATTTTGTGTGTAGCATGCATTGGCAATTGCTTCACCCCAGAGAAACATTGGAACCTTTGAGTAGATCGGCATTGTTCTAGCAACTTCAACAAGAGTACGATTGCCTTTCAACTACACCGCTCGCTGAGGGGTTCGTGGAACACTTCTTTGATGGTCGATTCCAACGCTTTCATAGAATTCACTAAGTTGTTTGTTGACAAACTCGGGCCCATTGTCTGCTCGATAATTACGACAGCTTTGTTTAGTCGAACTCGCACTGTTTGATGAGTTTGATGATGATATCCGAGTTTCATCCTTTATCCTTAAGAACTTGACCTGTGAATCTAGAGTAATCATCAACCACAACTAACACATATTTCTTCCCAAAGATATTCTCGCACCATTGGTCCACATAAACCATATGAATCATATGAAGAACTTCATGACAGAGTTAGTAGGTTTGGGTTTATGGGCATACTTCATGCTTTTTCCCAATTGACATGTTGAACAAAGATGATCCTTTTCATACTTTAGTCTAGGTAAACCTACAACTAAGTCCTTTCTCGAAAGATCGTTGATGGTGCCAAGTTCAAGTGATTGAGACGACGATGCCATAACCATGACTTTGTTTTTGAAGCCTTAGATAACAAGCGATTGAGAGGCCCTCATCATGTCATCGATAGAGATGGTGTAAAGGTTTGAGCCACGAAGTCCTTTCACAGCTTCCTCACCATTAAGATTTCTAACAGCGTGTATGTTTTTCAAGGCTACTTCTAGATCGTAATCACGTAATTGACCAACAGAGAACAGATTATGACCTAAACCTTCCACATAATACACTCTAGAGATGACACTATCACCAACAACATAATCTCCATAACCCATAATAGCACCGAAATGATCATTACCAAATCTAATAGTCCCGATGAATTTGCTCACTAAGTTCATGAGTCAGCGACCGTCTCCAAATATATGCTTGGAACAAACCGAGTCCAGTACCACGTAACGATTTGAACGATCCGTTGAACATGCATAAGAATGGATAATCGGATAATTGGGATCCCCATGCAAGAATGGGTTCCATTTGGTTAGTTACAATGGTTGGACCACCCACATCGTAAATAGAAGCATTCATATCGTAGTGAGGTAATGGAATCATTGTGAATAGATGCAATACTAGTGTCTCAGATAGCATCTGCCATGTGCAGACCACTTCTTAAGGGAATAGTTCTACCAAGAGGCATCCATTTTCTAGTGGGCATTATCTCGATTAGTCTTATGACCAATGTGTATCCAATAAAAGCCTATTCAATAATGTTCTTCGTGGGTTTCCATTGTTTTCTAACTTTCTTTCGCTTTGCCTTTTAGCCCTTTTTAGCATGAATTTTAGCATTAACAATATTAATCGACAATTAACATCATTAGGCAAAACATTGACACAACATTCATGATTAGAAATGTAATTCAAGCAACTATCGCACAAGGTTTGCAAGTAGTATCGAATCAATTAATTACAAGACGCCTATGGCTAATACTAGAATCAACACGATTCGCTTTATTCAATTCAAGCTTAAAGTTCCTAGATTGTTCTTCTACTCTTCCAAAGGCACATTCTTAGCTTGAGAGGTCCTATCATTCCTTGTATTGTCTTGAGACTTTGACCGCTCCCTTTAATGTCACCGACACTCCAGTAGAGGAATGGGAACATTAGTTTGTTTTACTACTTTGCACCACCGCTTAGATGTGCCGATCCGAACTACATGCAGTGCACTAAGGTTCACTTTCTTAAAACTAGAGGTACTAAGATTAGTACTCCTAGAAGGCATCTTCGAGTTCTCTCTTAGCATCGATGATCTAGAATCTGAACTACTCAAGGTATACTACGGTTCACATTCAAAACATTGGGAATCGAGTGCATATCATATTTGGCCTTAGGCATCGAGCATGGAATCAAAGGGTTAACTCTCTCACCTAATGTCTTCGGGCATATTGTGATCAAGTATTCTAAGATTTCTCGAGATCGTTTGGCATATAAGCATGCATGTCCAATTGCATTATCATGAGGTTCTCTAGCTTATCCTCTTCAACAATCTCACGCAGATATTCTAGGCAATCCTTAAGGGATGAGAAGTATGTTTGAATGGCAAGTTTGTTGTTCCTTAGATGAGGAGGACATATGTCACATATAAAGCATATTTATTACAAGAGTGAACCTTGATACAACATTCTCCCATTGGTCATTGGCATTTTCCCTTTACCCGACTCTTCAGATTCTCAATTTCCTTTTGCAATGAAGCTATTTGTTCGTTGTTTTGTTACGAGTGACTTTAATTGATTCAAATAACTCATTGAAATGACGTTTAACCTTTTCATTTTCTTCTAGGAAACTTTCGTTTTCCTTTGTAAAGCATTTACTAGGTTTTGAAGATGAAATGTTTGAGAATTCTCGAGAATCTAAAGGAGGAGGCATTTGGGAGCCTCGTCATATTGTTCGCTTGACCCTTTAATTGAGAGATTTGGGCTTTCAACTTTCTCGATCGTGTTACATCGAGCTTGAATCTGCTCATCTCGCTTGTTAATTTGAAAACCGCATCAAACTCGAGCATCCAAGATGTCTTGATATTTGAAGTTTTGACATTTTCTTTGAGATGTTGATATTTTAGTTGTAGATTAAAATACTCAACTTCTAGTTTAGAAAAATGTTTAACCAAATTGTCGTGATCATCCAGTTCAATTTTCTCATTTAGTTTAGAATTAGTTTTTCAAGCTCAATGACACGATCATGGGAGACTTTCAGGCCATGATAGTTCATGAAATTTGGAAGCATTAATAGAGCAATTTGAAGCGAAGAAAAGACATCTTGAGCAACACATTCAAGAATAAGATTCTCATTTAATGTATGCGTGTTCTTCTCTCAATCTCATTATATTTCAAACACGTTCATAGTCACTAACTTCAACAACCATTGCATCAAATTCCTTTTCCATTCCCTTAATATCGCTTTATCCCCTTTTAAGACTCTCAAAGTGATCTTTTAGAAGTTTAAAGAAGGGCATGACCTCGCTTAAATAACATTCTTTCATTTGTTCAAAACCCTTTCTCCTTCGCTTATACCCGTGGCGTGATCCTTTTCTTGCAAGTTTTCAAAATCAACAAATAGTTGAAATATAACGATTGACTAATTAATGTCTTGCTTTTAGTGGCAATTGTTCTAGGTACAAAGATGCATTGGTGTATTAGAGGATACACAATGATCTAGGCATTTTCCTAGGGAAGGGTTTGTTTCAACAATATTTTCCGCTTCGCTTATCTAAATCTTTTTCTAGAAGACTTGTTCGAGTCAACAAAGTCTCGAGGCTTAAACTTGTTCAAGGAAATCCAGCTTTTCCTTCTTGTAATCATGAGGAGTGATAATTATGTTTTCTCTTTGCATTTGGGATCATTTTGTTTCTTATTCATCTTTTCCTAGTGATTTCATTTGATTTCTTATCTTCCTCAAAGGCACTCAACGCAACTAGGTTTCGCCTTGGCTTAAGGATTTCATCACCATCATAAAGCACCTTATGAGCATTTCTATCCTTTTAATTACCCGGATTCGGTTCCTCAACAAGGGAATGCTATGCTTATCGCTTAAGACTCGATGTTTGGTGACCATGTGAGCAAATCTGAATGGTGTTTCCTTGTATGTACAACTTGTTTTCAAGTTTGTTTTTCAAAGTTTTGATTAGAAAAATCTCTCAAGAGTTTTGATTCCTTTGCATTAAATTCTTGCTTAAGCATTTTCACATTTTCTTGAAGTTCTTGTTTTTGTTTAGTTGTTTTAGAAAGTTTTTCTTGCAAGGAATTTAATTCTTGTTTCAATACTTCTTCTCTAAACTTACTTTTTCTAATTATCGTACTCACTGGACATCCATTTCGCCACGAGTGGTCAACTCAAATTTTGCACGTTGTTCATAAATAGCAACACGCTCCTTATAGGCATTTAGTTCGTAAATTAAGGAATCATCGAGGAGAACATGCGGTGTACTATCAAAGACATAGTTATTGTTGATCGCAGAAGATGCATTACTTGGTACAACTTCACTTTCACTTTGTTTCACGTATTGATCGGATGGGACAATATTGTTATTACCCATGTTTTCAACATCCGATTCAAAAGTTTCGAGTTGATTGTACTTTGTCATGCATCCGTTGCACATCAAGATCATCGTATAGTTTTAATACCTCGAGATGAGTTTGTCCTGGATGGGCGACTTGTGGTGAAGAAGAGATCTTAGGAGAAACCATTGAGAGATGCTAGCCATAAAGATTGTGTGTGCAGAGGGTCCATCATCTACATCGAGTCGTATGCATCATAGTCGGCGACTTGAAAGGCGCTCGATGATTGTGACCTATCTCCGAATAGGTCGCCATCCACATCTCGCATCATAGGTCTTGGCATTGCCTCAAGAAGAAACAACAATTCCTCTTCATCCAACGCAGACCATTGTCATGAGCTTGTACCAAGAACATCTTATCTCAAGTAACGGCGATTCGCGGACGCTTTGGAGATGTGCGTTCCTTGCAATGTGTCTTTCACCACCATGCTTATAGCATTTGATTGGCTTAGCTTGACCTTGGTTACCATTTCTTCCTCGATTAAGTTGCCAACATACCTCTCCTAGCTCCACCTCTTCTCCGATCATACTGTCTTTCCGAACTGGTTGCCCCATAATTTTCCCATCTCTTATCAAAGCATGGTTGTGAAGATTGGAGGCGGTTCGGATCTCATTGCAGTGTGGAGTTTGTTGGTGTGAGGTGAAAGTGTCCTGTTTCTTTAACCATGAGTGTTAGTTGAGTGATGAAATGTTCCATGACAAAGATTTGCATCAAAGTTGCTTGAACCTTGGATCGAAATGGGTTTGTGATTATCATCATTCATGGGTGCAACTTGAGAAGCATTGGTGGAAGTCCCATTATCTCGTGAAGAAGGCGGTTGAATCATTTGTAGACCTTGTTTCTCCCGACCTTTGAGCTGATCAAGAATCCTCTTTTCAAACATGGCATGTCTCTCATTTCAAGGAGGAAGGCATAGAGTTGCTCATAGTTCGTATCCTTCATCCTTTAGTGAGTTTCAGAGAGTGACAAACTTGTGCCATTCGGGATTCATATTGTTTACAAATTTTGAGTTCAATCGAATGTTAGGCATAGTCAACTTGATGTTTCTCATGTCATTCACCAACTTATGAAATCTCACATAGTACTCATAGACACTCTCATCCGGTTTCATCTTGAAGTGCTCAAATTGGTCATAGAGTGGGATTCTCTCGCCTTCCATAGTTAGTTACGAACCCGAGAGAAGCATCTTAACATTATCCCAAACGCTTTTGCTTCAGTGTTATGATTGATCACTTGTAGATGTCTTTAGAAGACCTTGAAGAACAATGTTCAAGCCTCGATGTCCGCATCGAATCTCTTTTTCTCCTTATCATCAAGCTCATCATACATTTTAGGTTTGTCCATTCCGTAAATGTGAGTACCATCTTCATTAGTATCTAGTATGTCTCTAGTTGTCTCAACTCGATATGGTCCTTCAACAATGGATTTGAGAATGTTGACACCATTTTCCTTTCCAAGGCAATACAATCGATTCGCTGAGCCCAAGAATCGTAGTCGCCTGCCAAGCATGGGTGGATTTAGTATCCGAGCCACCGCTTGTACATCCCGACAGCAAGGGAGATGACAAGAGGGACGTTGGTAGACATGTTAACGATTATACGGGATTTTATAACTCTATGATTAAACCGGGAAATAGATTCTTTCACGGATTTTACTAAATCAAGAGAAAACCGTAAACAATCACTCAAGTCGCTGAAGATTATGCACTAAGTCGCTAGAAGATAATGCACTAAGTCGCTAGAAAATAATGCACTAAGTCGCTAACTCTTAATTCGCTAGACGACTAAGTCGCTAGAATCCCAAGTCGCTAGATGTAAAGCAAGTCGCTAGTAGTAACTCGCTATAGACCAAGTCGCTAGCCAAATTTTGGCAAGAATTGCCACACAAGTCGCTAGAGATACAAGTCGCTAAAGAGCAACTCGCTCTGGCATCAAGTCGCTACCACCAAGTCGCTACTCGTGAGTGGAGAGTCCACTACTTGTACTTTAACTCGCTAGATCTAACTCGCTAGCTCCAACACCGTAAGTCGCTACAAAATGTGAAGCAAGTCGCTACCAAGAAAATACTCAGTGAGCTAAGTCGCTAGCTTGAAAACCATATAAACTTCACTTTTCAATCCAAAAACAACCCAACCAAGATGATTCAAGCTTACCAAATGAAAACCTAAACACTTGTGATGATTCTAAACATGAAAGTACCAACAAAATTCAAACTTTAACACAAGAAATCACCCAAATGATGCAAAAACCACTAAACTTTTTCAAACTCAAAAACCACCTAAAAACCACTATAAATCCAAAGATGTGCAAGATATGATCTAACCATGGCTCTTGATACCAATTGTAAGATATAACTTTTCACATACACATCAAACCATAACACAAAGTAGCATATAGATGGAATTCTAGAGAGAAAGTTAGAGGTTTAGGGAACTTAGTGAGAGAAAGTAAAAGATATTATTATGAGCTCAACTCTACCTTGGAAGGTAGAGAGTATTTATAGTCTTACATAACTCGCCACACTTTGGGGCGTGGATCGGCATCTGGTGGGTAAAGACCGTCCAGATCCTCCACGGTGTTACTTAACTAAATACTACTTAACTTAAAAAGAACTACGACTACGAGCTTTCTAACGATTACATATTCTTGAGGTGACCGACTCTTTAACACATGGAATTTCTAATTCCTAACAAGTACAAACCCTTAAACTTAATGTACAAACTTACAAAGCATAAAACCCTAACTTTATAGTATTTCCCGGTTCAAACCCTAATTTACAAACTCTGTGATTTTATGTGAATAAAATCACAAACTACAATTAAAAATACACATGAAACTTTTACAAATTACCAAAGTACAAGTCTATCAAGACAATGTACAAGTCATTGATGCATAGGAGCATACTACTAACATAAAACTCATTATAAACCTTGGTGTATTTATTTTAAAACACATTACGCAAACCTTTCAAGCACAAGCCCTAAAAAATGTCTTTCTTTTAAGTACGTACAACAATCTAATACCAATGTACAAGTGTTAATGCACAAAGCTAAAACCTATACTTTTATTTAATTACACTTAAACTAAATCAAACTAGCATTTATTTAAAACAAACTAGAAACCCTAACTAAATATCTTACACCTCTACACTCTAGGTACAACACACTAAGGCCTAGGTATAACCCTTTTAAGCATAACGCCCCTCTTGTTACCCTTAGTTCGAAATGAACTAGGTCCCAACCACTTAGTTTCCTACCTATTACTTGTAAATCCCCTAACCACAAATGCTTACTTGCTCCATGAATTTATACATCACTTTCTTACCATGAGGATTTACCCAAGTCAAAGGTTGTGGGTAAAACTCTTGGCTAGGGTTTTACTAGACATGGTGACTTAGCACCTTGTGAACTCTTGCCTTCCCACACCTATAAATAACGACCCCTCCTCCTCCTCAAGCCTCATCCATCACACGCACCATATAACACTTCCCATACTCACATACATTCTGAAATTTGACCCTAAGTAGTGTAAAGAAAGGCTAATCTAGAGCTTAGAAGGTGTGGAATTATCTTGGAGATTATTAGCAGCCATTAGAGGCTTTTCCTGGTTTAAGCAACTCATCACTTGTAAGTGTTCCCACTCTTTTTATTTAACCATTTTCACACATCTAATATCACTTATTTAGGGTAATAAACTCATAACATGTAAAACTAAAGTTAGAATATGGTTTTTGTATACTTTCTGTAAAATTCGCACATACATGATAATCTTTTTGTTTTGTGATATTGGCTAAGGAAAAAGCTATAAAAATTAACCATTAAGTAGGTTATATAATCAGCATGGAAAATATAAACCTAAACCTTAAAGTCCTCACAAAGTTAAAAACATTTTTCTGGTTTCTGGTCTTATCGCCAAAACAGGCTCAACACCCCTATTTGCGCTCTATTTTTCTACATCAGGTTAAAGGTATTAGGGCCAACCAAAGGACCTTTGTAATCACCACCTAGGACACTCTAAAACGCCCCCTAACCTGGTTGAAAAGCCTTAGTGTCATGCATAAAAACTTCCCTACTTTAGAGCCATATGTCCTAAAAACCAAAAGCCCCTATACATCAGGTCTTTGGGAAAACTTTTGATTTTTAATAAATTCGATCTTGAACTATCCTAGAAACATTGAAAATGAGTTAAATAACATGTCACAAGGTTGCATGCAAAAGTTATAAAGTTTTAAGGTTTGAAAACGAGATTTTCAATTTGTCAAAACTAGCCTAAGTAGCCCTTTTCAATATCTCGCTAATTAAAGGATTGTAAAATATGAGAGTTACACCGTTTTAAAGAGCTCGCTGCAAGGATTTTAAAACCCTAAGAACGTCTTTAAAAACCCTTATGGTCTCCTTTATAATCAATCAAAAAGAAGGTGACTCGTAAAGATTTTCATAAATAACTCTTGCATGCACTTTTCAAAATTTGAGTCTTATGAGTTATAGGATGTTAGAGAATGACTTAAAATGAGTTAATTAACTATTACAATGTCCCTAGGTTACACCGTAAAAGTTAATGGGTCAAAAATGAATTTTCCTTAAAACGCGACGTGGCCAAGTGGCCATGTTCACGGGCTTGTTTCTCTCTAACCAAAGATAACTAGAATGTGAGACCTATACCATTTTGAAGAGCTTACAGCAAATTGTTTAAAGGATCAATTGCGTCGTAAAAATATTGGTTTGCCTTGTGTAAAATTTGTCCGCATTTGGGCTTGTTGTCGCAAAAACCAACACTTTTAAATAAGGCACCTAACCCCCTACTTTGGGAAATTATTGCGACCAAACCGTATAAGCTTAAGACTTTTAGTTTGAACCATTAGAAAGACCACCCAGCAAACTCTTGAAGGGATCAAGAACATAGTAAAAACCTCTCAAGGCCTCGCTTATATTTACCCTTTGTCGACTTAGGCCTAAAACAAGTGAATTTTTCTTAGAAAACTACAAGGGTAGAAATTGTAATTTCTGAAAGGTAAAGTCTTCTTGGGCTAAAAATGTAATTTCTTCAAAGTTAATAATGCAAGGGCTGATTTTGTCTGAACACCCCCAATTTCGTGATACGCATGAATTCAAACTGGGTGTTACTTCATGGCACATGAATATAATAATAGAAAACGAACTCTAATGGAGTCGTTTTAAAGATATATCATTCGATTTATATAAATATCGAGTTTACAAAATGAGGTCTCAAATGGTTCCAAGTTTACAAAATACATTAAATTGGTTTCGAATGATAATAAAATTTATAGCATTCTTGAGTATTAGTGCTCCTCCGTACCGACCTCGTACAATATGGACACGAAATACATGCTTAAAACTGTCAACACAAAGGTTGAGTGAAATTCATAGAGTTTGTTAAATGGTTGAACACATTATGTTGGTAGTGTGAGTTAATTAGACTCACACCAATGTTTTGAAAACAAAAGCTTATTATTCACTAAGCATCATGCAATCAAGGCGTTAACTTGCGTCATATAATAGTAACCGATGCCCCAAGTAGGTAAAATTTGCCGTTTTACGATGTACTCAAATATAGTGCGTTTGTTTACGGATCTGGTCAAACAAACGGGATTAAATCAATCCCGATAGATCTATCCACAATATTCGCTCACTTCACTCGTGATTAATGATTCATGATTTAGGGACTTAAGATTGGCAAATGCGGTAACTTAGTGCAAGTAAAATAATCACATAAGTATAGAATTTGAAAGCAATGTGTTCGGTTTAAAATAAAGCATGTATCTCCCCCAAGGGTTTGTAAAACAATTAAGTAATAGAAAGTGGGGCTATGAACTCACCTCAGAGTAAATGTTATCAAATGTATAATGAGAATGATGGATATGCAGTGGGAACTTCTACAAGCAACCTAAAATAGAATGTTGCGACTTAGGTTTGGAATAATGTTTAGGAAAACATAAACCATCCTATATACGTCTCTATGTTGATTATGATGTAGTACATGGTATTTGTGTATGTCATTTATAGAAATGGTCTAGTTGTGAAAACATGTTTAGTTTATAGATATCATACTACCGTTCGGGCCATCATAATTCGAGAGGTCATGCGATGGCGTCGAGGAGCTAGGACACTTTAAATCGTAAACCAACAACTCGTCAGACGTTTTACTCAAATGAAACCCCTCACATGAAGCTCCCTAATATTGTAGCACTTAGTAGATACAATATATGTTTTGAGTGAAGATTGTCATATAAATAAGTTTATCATGTTTTACAAGTTCTAAATGCGTTTATATATATTATTACCATAGTTAACGGTCTTGAGCAAACAAGCCTTGAGGCTTTAGCCATGGCCTTGTCGTGACTTTGGTCTTGACTATCATGGTCTTGAGACTTAGCTTTGGCCTTAGCCGTAGCCGTGGTCTTGGCTTATGGCGATTAGGCCTCTTGGTTTGCTTTAGTTGTGACAAAAGTATAGTTATGAGACCATATTTACGGCGGTTTACTGCTTTTGAAAGATTATGGCCTATTTATGCCTTTTCAAGGTCCGAGCTTCTTGAGATTGAAGGAAAGCGTCGTTCGGACAACTTCGTGTTTTAACTTTTGATGATTCGTAATGAAATATCACTTTAAAAGCAATGAGAACTCTTAACAGTTTATACATGGCAGATTTGGCGTTTAGGTTTCGCTAACTTCTTTTGCTTATAACGTTTGACTCGTTTGTCCGTTTCGGGTGATTCAAATGGCTATGTTTACCTTTTTATCTTGTCTACCATATTATGTAAGTTAGAAAGTCCTTATGTTACTGTTTTTAATGGTCTCACATGTGTAGAATATGACTAGTTTACTAGTTTGTCACTTTTATGACAATATGTGAATTAAAACAAGTGATTGAGTATATGTACATCATGAATCAACATAGTAACTATATATATAGCATGAAATAGTTAAGATTATGAATAATAAAGATGAGATGATGGTGGTGATAAGTTGCTTACAACTTTTGGCTTTCAATAAGAAAGGAGTAACTAGTAAGGATCGGACATTGATTGAACACTTAGGACTTCGGATTGAGCTAGCTTTCCACACCTTGGCACCCTTGCAAACTTGAAGAGTTGGTGATGAAGTACTAAGTGACTTGAGTGGATTTAAACTCAAGAAGATCACTTAAACTTGCTAGAGATTTGATGTAGAAGCTTGATCTTTGGAACTTCCTTGCATAAACTTGGAGTTTATAGATCAAATGATGGAAGATATGTATGATTTGTGATATGAACGACCCAAAAAAGATTGTGAGGGTTCTTAGGATGCATATCACTTGCTATTTATAGGAGGGTAAGTTTGGTTAACCATATATTGGGTTAAATATTAACCATGGTTAAGTTAGGACACTTGTAAAGATCTAAATGAACCATGGTTAGGATGATGCCACCAAAATGATGACTCCCCCCCCCTAAGTTGGCCATATAGTGATAAGATGACTTAGGTGGATAGTTTTGATCTTATCTAGAGTTTAGAGCATGATTTGGTTCCGTTAAATGCCAACCGTAAGTCGTTAAGCCATAAAACGTAAAACCGGGTATCGTAAAAATACGAAACTTGTAGGAGTGATGAAACTCATCATTATACTCCATCTAAAAATATAAAATGGGTGATAAGTGTCATTGGGTGCAAAACGCCGCTAAAGTCGAAATACTGGTCAAAACGCGTAATTGCGGGTTTATCGAAAAGAACGAAATTTCGAGGGAAAAGACCGTGAATTTATTTAGAGTTGACTAAAATTAGTCTAAAAGTGATATGAGATGTTAAAATGTGGTTTTAAATCATACGGGATAACTACGATTATTCGTGAAGTTTAAAAGTTCTGCGATTTAAGCAAAAATGTAGAACGTACAAGGTTAATTCATTTATGATCAAAGGAGGAGGAAATATGTTTGACTTTTCCAAAAATTTAAAAGTGTCAAAATATATTAGAAACACGGTCTGAGGAATCGTTAAGTACGGATGTAAGTAGAATTGTTTAAAAGCGTAAGTTTAGTTTTGTTCTGTACTGGGCTTATTTGGTAATATTAAAATAATGAATCTTAAAAATTCTCAAATTAATCATGAGTGATCTAAAATTTATCGATGCAAGGAAAATTGTCGAATTGATTTTAGTTATGTGTGTGATGTTTAAGCGGTGGACCGTCTAAAACGAAACTTTAAAACGATGTTTACTTAATAACTTTTGCGAAAATGATCTAACGCTGGTTGAACTCTTAGGTTATTACTAAAATAATTTATCTTACGAGAATGTGAATTAAAAAATTTACGGGATGAATAGTGAAAGTGAATAGTAAATGTGAATAGTAAAAGTAAATAGTAAATTCTCGAAAATGAAAAGTAACCTAAAAATGCGGGTGGTTCTGATCTCACCCCTTAATGGGAATTCGTCACGGAATTCGTGGTGTGTTACCCGATGTTGAATTGTCTAGGAAATGTGGATGTATGTAAATTCTAATCTTTGTGTTCTCAAGTTTTTTTTTTGGTCATAGAATGTGTTATATACCATGTGGCTTAAGTTGATAATCTAAAGGGTTTTGTTAAAATCTTATAGAGTTTAATATACCTAAAGTTTGGTTTTCCCCGATTCTCAAAACGAATCATATCTTATTGTATTGAGGTTATCAATAAAACCTTAATTTCTAACATGGAGTTTTTGGTGATAGTGTGCGGCATGGAGCCTAATTTGTATGGTTTCCTTAGTTGTTTCGTGGGTGATTTCTGAACACCTTAGTCCATCAAATGGTTAACTAACACTTTTGTCTATATAGTGCCTCAAAATGGAATAGTTTTGTTGTTGTTAGGGTATCTGTTGTTATTCAAAGGTGTAAGATTTTGTTGATGTGAAATAGTTTATAATGATGTGATAAGCGTAGTTGTAGGAAAGTCTTGTTAGTGATAAGTGATTATCCAAACTATTTCAAAGTTGATCATGTCTTAGGTGGTTTCGGGATGAGGGCTATATCGTATAGTGTTTATGTCTACTAGTGTTTAGAAGAAGCATTAGTGCTGTGAAGTTTTACATACTAACTTATAATGGAGTTCGAGATAATGATGTGATATGTTGACGATTAGAAGATTGTAGTGTAAGTCTACCATTAAACCTAGGTAGAGATGTCAAGTTTGCTTTAAAATCATAAGTGGATTGTAAAGGATTATGGCGAAATGATATCCTTGAAACCTAAACAGGCTAGTACTTCTAAAAAATGACGAGAAGATCTGATGACTATCCCAAGATAGTAGTTTGGATTGTCTCATGTTTGAAAATTTCAAGAATGAAATTAGGTAGTATAAATGAGATGTTAAGATTTTGGTGAGTGGTAAGACACTATCGTGTCTCTAGATCTTTTAATGAATTCGGTGGTTTATCGAGTTTAAGTAGAAATTAACCTGAATATAACACTTGTATAACTGTTCTCAGTGTTTGAAAAATTTAAGTCGAACATAGTTAATCAGACTATGTTACATCCCTAGGTTAAAATATAGGTGATTAGACTATATTTAGCCGAGGCTCGATAAATTTTTCAAATACCTAAATTAGGTATACTTGTGATATGTCCATAGCTTTTGAGAAATTGTCCACTAAGCAAAGGCGATATCAAACCATTCAGTTGCAAGTCCTGGCCATAAAAGACTTGTAACCTATGTTTTCACATTCCATTGCATGGAAGATAGTATGGGTAGGTACGTGTGGAAAGGAAATCTTAAGTACTAAAATAGTCCATACTTGGCTAGCATCACGGACCTTTAACAATGAAGGTTTCAGAAGAGAATTTTGATGAATGTAGAGAAAGTTGCTAAACTTCAGCTTTTGTAGATGATGAGTCAGTTTATCTTTTAGAAATCCCATTTCTTGTATTTCCATTAGGGAAATTGGTAGAATGTGACGGGTTTCATGTAAAACAATATCCTATATTGTTTATAAGATAATTTTTAGAGACTTTGTATAACTTACAATGTTTGTGAAGTAAATTAAACCATTGTGTAACTCACAAGGTTTGAGAAATGATGGAGAGATCATTGTGTAACTCACAATGTCTTGAGAAAAGATGGAGAGATCATTGTGTACTCACAATGTCTTGAGAAATAAATGAGACCACTGTAGGATTTACAGTGTCTGAGAGTGTAATAAAGACTACTGTATCTCACAGTGTCTTGAAAACGAATGAGACCATTGTATCTCACAATGTCTGGGAAGTAAGAAAGACCATTGTAGTCAGTTACAATGTCTTGGAGGAAGTTTCGTAATCCTAAAATGCATGAGTAGATGCATGATTGGGAGATTGGGAAAATATGATTGTGCCGTAATGCTTTAGAATAGGCATACGCAGATACGTTTAGTCTATAGTTTAGCTAAAATGATTGAAAATATGTTGAGTGTATATATCAATATACTAGTATGTTTGTGTAGCATAAACTACCTTGAAGTCACATAATCGTCTGAAGGATGGAAGGCACGGAGAACGGAAGGCTATAAAATGTTTTTGTTTGAAAAAGTAGTTATAGTTTAAGTCTCGATTAGACCCATTTCTCTATAACTGTGGCTAAGAGAAAAAAGTCAAAGAATCTACACATCACAAGAAAGTGAGAGTTTCTAGTAATAGTAGATACGTTTGACTTTCAATGCCTAGCCACGAAAGATCGTGATACATCGCTGGTGAACCGCTTCTTCTTCTTCCACGAAGATTCACACAAAACCGAGCTTGGATGGAACTGAACAAGATTATGGTCAATCAATAGGTCCGCGGATCCATTCTTCTATACGATAAATCGCCATCTCGTAGCACCACCACGACACCAATTCCCGTGAAAACCCGATTTCCGAGAGTCCATTCACGGGCACCTCACCAAAGCGGATATCCTTCGGTGACCTAAACTACCATTCAATTTCACTCTCTTTACACTCCTTTTGATGTTAACGAAGGAAGAAGCCGGCTCCGCACTTTCTTGACACCTTTCGAAGCACTTTCTAGTGTGCGCTTTGGTTTTGAATGTCTCGTTCGTCACGAGTCTACAAGCCTTTCTCATTTTAGTGCTAGCCCTTTGAATCTTGATAGGGCCTTTAGTCTTTGATTAGAGTAGGGTCGCGAGAGAGCGGGCGTGCAGCCACCGCCATAGTCGCGAGTGCGTTGTTGACTATATCAGCGATCGCGACTATAAGCAGACTCGCGACTATGGCGATGCACGCTCCGCTCTCGCGACCCTACTCTAATCAAAGACTAAAGGCCCCATCAAGATTCAAAGGGCAGCTCAAACGAGAAAGGCTGTAGACTCTGACGAACGAGACATTCGAAAACTAAAGATACTAGAAAGATGCTTCAAAAGTATTGACAAAAAAGAAACCAACTTCCCGGCTTAGAAACAATTGATTGATTGATTAAAGGTGCTTAATAAAGAAAATAAAAAATGGAAATGCTTTTGCCAATGAAATCGAGAGAGCATAAGAAGCAAAACTAGAAGAATAAACAAGAGATAACGCATACAAAGAGGATTCTTAACCGTTCGCAAAGAGAAGATAGTTGTTTTAGGCAAGGAAAAAAGCCAACCACAACAGTAACGCAATCAAAGCTTTAGTCCTTGGCGCTCCTTCAACTGATTTCATTCATTCATAAACTCTTCATCTGGCCGCATTGCATCAATATGGATCAAATAATCCATTGGGTGTACATTCAGAGATGGATAAAATCTTCTCTGAAATCGTAATTTTTCTGATAGGAACAGGCTAAACAAAAAGAAAAGGGGTTGTTGACACAATCCCATTTCTTTCTCCCTTTCTTTCGAATACATTGATTATCTGGGTCCGATCGTCGCTAGAGGCCCGTCGACTATAATACACTGTTCGAAATTGATTCATTTCTGCCGAAACAAAACGGGATTGGCTATCTTAACCTTAGCAGTTTTGCGAGCAAACGTAAGTGAAGGATATTCAATTAGTAATGAAAAAAGGGGTAGAGGGGATCCGTATATGTTGTTCAGGTCGATCAGAAGGTGCAGAAATAGCTAGAACTGAATGCAAAAGTATGGAAAACATAACACCCCAATTTCGTGATACGCATGGTGAATTCAAACGGGTGTTACTTCATGGCTGTGATATAACAATAGAAAACGAACTCTAATGGAGTCGTTTTAAAAGATATATCATTCGATTTATATAAATATCAGAGTTTACAAAAATAAGGTCTCAAATGGTTCCAAGTTTACAAAATACATTAAATTGGTTTTCGAATGATAAAAAAATTTATAGCCTTCTTGAGTATTCGTGCTCCTCCGTGCCAGCCTCGTACAATATGGACCTGAAATACATGCTTAAAACTGTCAACACAAAGGTTGAGTGAAATTCATAGAGTTTTTTAAATGGTTGAACACATTATGTTGGTAGTGTAGGTTAATTAGACTCACACCAATGTTTTGAAAACAAAACATTATTATTCACTAAGCATCATGCAATCAAGGCGTTAACTTGTCATATAATAGTAACCGATGCCCCAGTAGGTAAAATTTTCCGTTTTACGATGTACTCAAATATAGTGCGTTTTTACGGATCTGGTCAAACAAATGGGATTCGTCAATCCCGATAGATCTATCCACAATATTGGCGCTCACTTCACTCGTGATTAATGATTCATGATTTAGGGACTTAAGATTGGCAAATGCGGTAACTTAGTGCAAGTAAAATAATCACATAAGTATAGAATTTGAAAGCAATGTGTTCGGTTTAAAATAAAGCATGTATCTCCCCTAAGGGTTTGTAAAACAATTAAGTAATAGAAAGTGGGGCTATGAACTCACCTCAGAGTAAATGATATCAAATATATAATGAGAATGATGGATATGCAGTGGGAACTTCTACAAGCAACCTAAAATAGAATGTTGCGACTTAGGTTTGGAATAATGTTTAGGAAAACATAAACCATCCTATATACGTCTTTATGTTGATCATGATGTAGTACATGGTATTTGTGTATGTCATTTATAGAAATGGTCTAGTTGTGAAAACATGTTTAGTTTATAGATATCGTACTACCGTCGGGCCATCATAATTCGAGAGGTCATGCGATGGCGTTAGAGAGCTAGGACACTTTAAATCGTAAATCCGAGAACTCGTCGATCGTTTACTCAAATGAAACCCCTCACATGAAGCTCCCTACTATTGTAGCACTTAGTAGATACAATATATGTTTTGAGTGAAGATTGTCATATAAATAAGTTTATCATGTTTTTACAAGTTCTCGTCGTTTTATATATATGATTACCATAGTTAACGGTCTTGGGCAAACAAGCCTTGAGGCTTTAGCCATGGCCTTGTCGTGACTTTGGTCTTGACTATCATGGTCTTGAGACTTAGCTTTGGCCTTAGCCGTAGCCGTGGTCTTGGCTTATGGCGATTAGGCCTCTTGGTTTGCTTTTAGTTGTGACAAAAGTATAGTTATGAGACCATATTTACGGCAGTTTCTGTTTTTGAAAGATTATGGCCTATTTATGCCTTTTCAAGGTCCGAGCTTCTATAGTATTGAAGGAAAACGTCGTTTCGGAAAACTTTCGTGTTTTAACTTTTTGATGATTCATACCAGAAGTATCACTTTAAAAACGGCAGAACTCTTAACAGTTTATACATGGCAGATTTGGCGTTTAGGTTTCGCTAACTTCTTTTGCTTATAACTTTTGACTCGTTTGTCCGTTTCGGGTGATTCAAATTGCTATGTTTACCTTTTATCTTGTCTACCATATTATGGAAGTTAGAAAGTCCTTATGTTAATGTTTTAATGGTCTCACATGTAGAATATGACTAGTTTACTAGTTTGTTACTTTTATGACAATATGTGAATTAAAACAAGTGATTGAGTATATGTACATCATGAATCAACATAGTAACTATATATATAGCATGAAATAGTTAATATTATGAATAATAAAGATGAGATGATGGTGGTGATAAGTTGCTTACAACTTTTGGCTTTCAATAAGAAAGGAGTAACTAGTAAGGATCGGACATTGATTGAACACTTAGGACTTCGGATTGAGCTAGCTTTCCACACCTTGGCACCCTTGCAAACTTGAAGAGTTGGTGATGAAGTACTAAGTGACTTGAGTGGATTTAAACTCAAGAAGATCACTTAAACTTGCTAGAGATTTGATGTAGAAGCTTGATCTTTGGAACTTCCTTGCATAAACTTGGAGTTTATAGATCAAATGATGGAAGATATGTATGATTTGTGATATGAACGACCCAAAAAAGATTGTGAGGGTTCTTAGGATGCATATCACTTGCTATTTATAGGAGGGTAAGTTTGGTTAACCATATATTGGGTTAAATATTAACCATGGTTAAGTTAGGACACTTGTAAAGATCTAAATGAACCATGGTTAGGATGATGCCACCAAAATGATGACTCCCCCCCTAAGTTGGCCATATAGTGATAAGATGACTTAGGTGGATAGTTTTGATCTTATCTAGAGTTTAGAGCATGATTTGGTTTCGTTAAATGCCAACCGTAAGTCGTTAAGCCATAAAACATAAAACCGGGTATCGTAAAAATACGAAACTTGTAGGAATGATGAAACTCATCATTATACTCTATCTAAAAATATAAAATGGGTGATAAGTCTCATTGGGTGCAAAAGCTGCTTAAAGCTAGAAATACGGGTCAAAAAGCGTAATTCGCAGTTTATCAAAAAGAACGAAATTTCGTGGAAACGACCGTGAATTTATTTAGAGTAGACTAAAATTAGTCTAAAAGTGATATGAGATGTTAAAATGTGTTTTCGTCATCGCTGGATAACTTTACAGATTATTCGTGAAGTTTAAAAGTTACGTGATTTAAGCAAAATGTAGAAACGTACAAGGTTAATTCATTTATGGTCAAAGGAGGAGGAAATATGTTTGATTTTTCCAAAATTTAAAAGTGTCAAAAACATATTAGAAACACGGTCACGAGAATCGTTAAGTCCGGATGTAAGTAGAATTGTTTAAAACGTAAGTTTAGCTTTGTTCTGCTATTGGGCTTATTTGGTAATATTAAAATAATGAATCTTAAAAGTCTCAAATTAATCATGAGTGATCTAAAAATTTATCTGATGCAAGGAAAATTGTCAGAATTGATTTTCGTTATGTGTGTGATGTTTAAACGGTGGACCGTCTAAAACGAAACTTTAAAACGGTGTTTACTTAATAAATTTTGCGAAAATGATCTAACGCTGGTTGAACTCTTAGGTTATTACTAAAATAATTTATCTTACGAGAATGTGAATTAAAAATTTTACGGGATGAATAGTGAAAGTGAATAGTAAATGTGAATAGTAAAAGTGAATAGTAAATTCTCGAAAATGAAAAGTAACCTAAAAATGCGGGTGGTTACATTGTCAATAACCCATAGTTGAGTGTATAAAGTGTCATTTTTAAAAGTGCAAGGGTAAAAACCGTAAATATTCAAAATTGTAAAATATAACACTTTTGGAAACATATCATATTTAACAATTTGGATTTCGATAAGACTTATAAACGATCAACCGAGCCATAAAAATAAGTATGATAAGTATTACTAAATTTTGAAGAGACTTCATGTTCACCCAATCATCGATAAAGCATTATCATCACATATACTTGAATTCGAATACTAAAAACATGACATACCAACTCTGGTCACGAGTCGGAGCAGTTTATTCACATTACTTAATCTATTTTCCATCCAGACTACGTTATCACCGAGGTGAGTTCATAGTCCCACTCTAACATATTCTTTTCAAACTCGTGGGGAGATACATGCTACAAAATCGAACACAAGTATTTTTCTGTATGCTATTGCCTAAATACTTACTGTTGCCACTAAAAGTCCCTCCTATCATGAACCATTAATCACTTGCGAGTGAAGGCGAATATAGTGAATAGATCTATTGACAACTGACGCCCCATTTGTGTTAGCCGGATAGGTAACCAAATTCACTTTATTTGAGAATACTAGGAGAATGGTAAACTCCTACCAGAGGGCATTGTTTCTCACATCATTACTATGATGTCTGTAACTTACGTCATTATTATGACGCGTTCGTGTTAAGGTTTGCGTGTCATGAGACTTAGGGCAATATTGCAATATTACTGATTTTACTACTGTTTATCTTGTGTTCAACTGATTATTATACAAACACTATGGATTCACTCAACCTTTGTGTTGACTTTTTAGCATGTTTTATCTCAGGAAACTAGAGCACGACTTGGCACGGAGTGGCTATGGACTTTCTTATATAAAATGGTGTCCATTTTGTTATCATTCACAAGAATAAAACTATGTATTTCAGTAATTCCGTTGGAACCATTCTTTTGTAAAACTCTGATTTAAATAAATGAATGATAACTATTTTATCTAAACGTCTCTTTGAGCCGTTTATCTATCATTATATTGTGATCCATGAAATAATACCCCAACCTTAATTCATGCGTATATCAAATTTAGGGGTGTTTGATGGTGTGCATATAGGAAAATTAACTATTTTGGTGGATTTTCATGTCCTTGATATGGTTAGTGACACTACATGCCCATTGTTAGTTGGAAGAGGATTCTTAGCTACCGCTAGTACTATAATAGATTGTAAGATGTCCAAAATAACGGTAGGAGAGGGATACACTAGGTCAATTAACGATGTCAAAAAGCATACTTATGATAATGATGAGGAACAAGAGCTTCAATGGTTAATTAGGGATAGGAAACCATCGAGATATGGTCCCCAAATCAATAGAGACTTTATAGGACCTCAACGCGCATTTTACTTGGAAGATGAATTTGTGAAGAGTTCAACTTACATGAAATAACAATTGGCTAGGGACACCGAGATGGACCCATTTGAGGACCCTTTAGTGTTTAGGAATATTATTAAATTTCTAGGAGCCTTGCTAATTAATCTTGGGAGAAGTAAATGGGTTGTGGAGGATCCGAAGAATAATGGAATTGGGATAAACCAGCAAAAGAAGGAGATTTATTATGGCATATTAAAATGACGGTGATAGATCCCGATGGAGAAAAGTTTGAAAAGTCAAACCGAACAAAACCTACTAATAGGAAACTACAATAGAAATTTGATCCAAAAGATATCCTCAATGAGGAACTTCCTATATGACGTAGGTTATGACTTTGAGTCTATATATGTTTCATCACCATTGTTTAGTTTTCCATGTTTCGAATAAATTTGTGAAAATGCTTTATTTTGTTTTTAACCTCGTCTTAATTACATATAAAGGTATTTTACAAAAAGATAAGTGTAGGAAAGTTCACATTTGTTTAAAAGAAGGAAAATAGAATATGAAAATTTACAATTGATGATGAGCATATATTCTATCATATTTGTGTGTTTGTTTCAGTCAAATGGTTGTATCGAGTCACAATGAATGTTTTGCAGGAAATTTCAAGTTTTAAAATATAGATTTTTTGAAAATTTTCGAGGAAACGAAACTTCAAATTCTGTCAGGTCAATCCTGACGGCGTCAGACTTATAACCTAACGACGTCAGGAACTGTAGCAGCAGTTTTCCAGATTTTTGTTTTTCTGTCGAAACTTAATTTTTTGGAAATTTCCAGAAGTTTTAAAATTCCAGGATTCTGTAAATATTTATTTTGCAAACATTATATCTTATTCGCTTTCTAGGATAGTTTTTATTATATATATAGTGTTTACCGCCGATTTTAGGCGAGGTTTCGTGTTCGTTTTCTTAGAAATTTACAGGTTATATTAGACAAGAAGATTCAAGTGCATATTGGAAGAGAAGCGTATCATTGATCTTATCTTCTTGGAGGAGGATTTAACCATATTTCTATGCCGATCAAATCAGGGGAGTATTAGTTTCTCTTATCTCTTTTATTCTTTCCGTTATCATATATTTGGTACTTTTTAAGAACATTGGGGATAATGTTCACTTTAAGTGCAGGGAGGAAAAAAAGGGATACCTTAGAAACTAATCACTTACTTGATATTTGTCGTGTTTTCTAGTAATTATGTGATAAACCAAAATAAATACTTGTTAGGGTAATTTTAGCATCAATTAAAAAAAATTATGAGTTATATAGCTAGCACAAAAGCCCTACCACTCAAATTTCACCCCCAAAATGTGAGATTCGCCTTTAGATATATAGGATAAAGGCATTCACTTTTAATGCTTATGAGTGTACCGGTAGTATATATATTCTAGGACTTGTTTTTGTGATGCATTCTGAGATCGCTAGTGAGACTAGATTCATATAGTTAGGATTAACTAAATGATAAGAGGCATTAGGATAACCCTTGTTTTAAAACTTGTTTATATAATTACATTGGCTACACCGATCGAGTAGTTACCCCACACCCTTGCTATGTACTCATTTTTAGTACAAGATACCCCTAGTTAACCTCTGTGAGCATATCCTTTTCGCGGTTCTTGTGATATTTTAGCCTTTCTTGTATGTACTCATTTTTAGTGCATTATTGTTATTTGTTAAACACTTAGTTAATTGTCCAGTTGATTACATGGTTGCTAAGTCGAGTCATATCTTGTGTATACAGTTTTAGGATGATTGAGACTCATAGGTTTAGTAATATTTATTATGGAGTAATGGGGATGAAGACAAGATTATAATCCCCATATCGACGTAAATGTTTAAGTACTCCACGTGTTTTGATCCTCGCAATTCGGGTCATTAGTTAGTTTTTATATATTTAAAATTTCAAGTGTAGGGATGCAACTATAAATCCCTTACAACGTATTATTTTGCGGATGGTAGGGAAAAAGTGTATGGAAAAAAATAGAGAAAAAGAAAAAAAATGTAGAAATAGAAAAAAAAGAAAGAAAAGAAAAACATACGGACTACCCATCCCGAATTTTTATCTTTTATTTAAGTCAAGAAAAAAAAACAAAAAGAGTTACTAGTTAGTGAGTCGAGTCTTGGCTTAGCAATGCTACGTTTTACATGTGATTAGCTAGATAATTGACTTGCCACCAGTAAAATTGCCTATCCATCAAACCTTGTTTTCCATGCCCTTACACCTAACATTACAACCCTTTAAAAGCCCTCTTTGATTGTTTATCCTAGGTGCTTACGCCAAAGCGGTGGAGGTTTGATCTTTTTTCTTAAGCCTATGGTAATTTATGTACTATGACAGGTAGAGTGTTTAATTTTCCCGTTTCCATACATGTTATAGAACTCATACACCTGAGAGATGAGAGAGTCCAAACACTTTATGTGAGGTGCTAGTATATAATTTCCGTGTTTGTTTTGACTATTGTAGAGCTTGTGGATGTTGTAAACTACTTTAAACCAATGTTAAATGCCCCAAACTTGTAAACTGATTGGATAAAAGCATATTTGCTTGAGAACAAGAAAATCCCAAGTGTAGGGATATTTGATAAGGATTTAAAACGTGTGTTTTTATGGGGTCATTTAAGCTCTAAACTTGTACATTTTTTTTTATCAATTATTGCCTTAAACCGTTCCTTTTCACATTTTAGGTACTTGGGATGCAAAACCTTTGTACGAGGCAATTCTTAAGAAACCAATAACTAAGAAACAAGAGATTTGTGGGAACTTCATAATACCATGTAACATTGGTGACTTTGAGAATATAAAAGCCTTAGCCGATCAAGATCCGATGTAAACATAATGCCGCTATCAGTCTATAGTAAGTTGACTAAGGAGGAACCAACTAAGATCAATCTTAGATTTTCGTTAGCAAATCATTCATATGTTTATCCCTTAGGAGCGGAGGATGTTTTAATTGAGGTTGCAAGAGTTATTTATCCAGTGGATTTTGCAATTGTAGACATTGAGGAAGATAAACACATGCCATTAATCCTTAGAACACCTTTCCTGGCCACCGCCAAGGCAACAATCAAATGCGGTGAGGGTGTCATGATACTAAAAAGTGGCAAAGAAAACGTTAGGATACCTATTGCTCCAAGATATCCTTTGAAGATTAAGGAAAAGATAAAGAATAAGAATTCGCGAGTCTCCAATAATACAGTTAAGAGGAAAATTGTTGAATGGGAAAAAAAGATTAGGGATTTCGTGAGTGAGGGGATGGATTCAAAAATGTGGAAACATGATAAAAACATAGGGTACAACTATACCACGGAAACACTCCCTCAAAAGAACCTTAAAGAATTTTTGGAAGGAGACAATGTGCTTTTGTGTAGATCAAAATTAAAAGCATTAAGAGGAAGGAATAGGCCAAAATGGTTTGGTCCCTATACGGTGAAAGAGACAAATATAAGAAGTGAAACCATTATCATATTAGACGACGATGGGAGGGAGTTCACGGTAAGTATACGACGTGTACAACCCTATTATGAACGCTTAGTGAATGAAAATGATGACGGTAAGGAAGTCACGTAGGAGCACGACTTCAAGTCTAGCTACAAGACTCATAAATAAAGAAAAGCGCTTCGTGGGAGGAAACCCATGCTTAATTGTTTGCTTCTTTCATTTTTCAATTTTTGTGTGTCTTATATCTTTTTCATTGTTGTTTATTCTCATGTTAGACTTTGTGAAAATGCTTCATTTTGTTTTTAACCTCGTCTTAATTACATATAAAGGTATTTTACAAAAAAAAGATAAGTGTAGGGAAGATCACATACATTTTAAAGAACATGAACATGAGAATTATAATTAGTGAAATTGATATATATGTATCTTTGTTAGAGTCAAAGCTTGTATTGAGTCATAATGGATATTTTGCGGGAATTTTTCGGTCTTAATGATGTAATTTTTCCAAAATTTTTCCATAAAAGCAGAAGAGCCACTTTGTCGGGACAACTGGCGGTGTCGAGATTAAAGCTGACGACGTCAGCTATGTAGAAACAGTAACTTCGGTTTTCGTTTTACGTGCAACTTATACATTTTGGAAATTCCCATGTCTTAATTTTCCGAAAATCGCAAACATCCGTTCCACAAGCATTATATCTTACATGCTTTCTAGTGTAGTTGTGTGTCATATATAGTTTTAACGCTGATTTTACGCGAAGGTTTTGTTTGTTTTCTTATAAGTGTGCAGGTTATATTTGGAAAGAAGAAGAAACACAAATTGGATGAAGCTTATTACTCATGCGTTCCTCTTGGAAAAGAATTTAACTGCAAATTCACACGTATCCTACTGAGCTAATCAGGGGAGTACTAGTTTCTTTTCCTTACTTACCTTCCTTTATAATTACTTTGATGCTTTCGGGGAACATTGGGGACAATGTTCAGTTTAAGTGTAGGGAGGGAGAATAAAACGGGAACCTTAGAAACTATTCAATCACTTGATTATTTGTCTTATCCTTGGTAATTTGTGTAATAAACTATGAGAAATATTCGTTAGGGCAATTTTAGCACCAAATTTAAAATTTTTTATGACATTTACGTGCTAAACTTTAGTCTTAATAAAGCGTCTCATGGATAGAAATTATATGACTAGCACAAAAAACCGTTTACCACTCAAATTCCACACAAAAAATGTGAGGTTCGCCCCTAGATCTTTAGGAATAAAAGCATTCACCTTTAATGCTTAGAGAGTGTACTGGTAGTATAATAAATTCTAAAACTGTTTTGTGATGCACTCCGAGATCGCTAGTGAGACTACACTTGTGTAGTTAGGAGTAACTAAATGATAAGAGGCATTAGGTTAATCCTTGTTTGAAACATGTATTATAATTACCTCTTCCACATCGGTTGAGTAATTACCCCACACCCTTGCGATGTACTCATCTTTAGTACACGATAAACCTAGTTAACCCCTCAGAGCCTATCCTTTTCGCGGTTCTCGTGATGTTTCGGTTTTTCCGGAATATCAATAACGAGCATTGTTTACAATCCACCCCCAAATGTACACCCAAATCGCCTTAGCCTACCTTGTATGCACTCACCTTTAGTGCATTATTGTTATCATTACTAAACCCTTAGTTCAAATATCTAGTTACTTGCATGGTTGCTAAGTCGAGTCATATCTTTTGTACACAATTTTAGGACGATTGGGACTCATGGGTAAAAATTAATATTTTATGGAGTAATGGGAAAGAATGATAAATTCAAATTCCCTTTGTCTACGTAATTAAATACTCCAAGTGTTTTGATCTTTTCAAATCGGGTCAATTAGTGTTAGAGAAATAAAAACTCAAGTGTAGGGATGCTCCTATAAATCCCTTATATTTTGATGTTATCATAGAGGATGGTAGAGTGAAAAGGTATGAAAAAAATAGAAAAAAGATAGTGTTTGAAAAAAAAATTGAAAAAATGAAGAAAAAAACATACGGGCTACATCCTACATCTATCTTTATGTTTATCCTACATCTATCTTTATGTTTATGTTTTTAAATTTAGGTTTGTTTTGTTTCAAGTTATCTAGTTTAGTGAGTCAAGTCTTGGCTTAGCAACGCCACGCTTTACATGCTTGTGACATAAGATTTTTAACTTGCCACCACTAAATATTCCCGATCCAACAAAACCCTTTGTTTCCCTACCCTAAGCCAACGTTACAACCCTTGTAAAGACCTCTTAGATAGTTGTTCCTAGGTGCTTACGCCAAAGCGGTGGAGGTTTGATCTATTCTCAAGCTTATAGTAATCTATGTACTATGCCAGGTAATGAGTGTTTATCTTCCATTTCCATTCGTATTATATTTCATATAAACCCGAGAGATGAGAGAATCCAAACACCATTTGTGATGTGCTAGTATATAATTTCCGTGCTTGTTATGACTATTGTGGTGGTTTTACTTGTTATGAACTATTTTAAACCAATGCTTCATGCCCCCTAACTTATAAATTGATTGGTCAAAAGCACATTTGATTGAGGACAAACAAATACCAAGTGTAGGGATATTTGATAAGAATTTAAAACGTACGCTTTTAGGGGTCATTTAAGCCCTATTTTGACACATTTTATATCCGTTACTGCTTAATTTTGTTCCTTTTTACTTTTCAGGTCTTTTGGAAGCAAAATCTGGAATGAAGCACATTTGAGCGAAAAGGAGCAAATACATGAAGAAAATGGCAAAGTCAAGATCGAAGCCACTCAAGATCGATCGTGAGAACTGGCGTCCCATCCAGGCGACGCCGTCCTCTATGAAGACTTGATCAAAAGATGCCTGACGGCTCAGTGAAATTCCTGGTTGTAAAGCCTGACGGTGTCACGCTTTAATTATGGAGGGCGTCACTCACAGTTTTTACTCCAGACGGCCCAGATCTAGAATCAAGACGACGTCTCCACTAAAGAGCGACGGCGTCACAACTCTAAAGTGATGCCGTCCCATCGATGACTTGGCCCAGACGAAAACCTAATGGCGGCGACGTGAAGGCGTCCCATGCAAAAGGGGACGCCGTCGCGATTGTAAATCTATATATAGAATTCGATTTTTCTGTATTTTAAGGGGTAGACTTTTGGAGAGCAAACCCTAACTCAGTTGTAGTCCGACTTGGACAGTATTTTAGGGTCCCATACCCTATTTTACACATCAAGATAAGTTTGTTAATCCAAATTATCATTATGTCTATCCCATATTCGATTGATTGAGTGTATGCTTGCTTGTCTATCATGTCTAGCTAAATTACTTGTGTGTTTGTTTAGATCTATGAAACCTAGTTATTGCTTATTGTTAGGTTGTTTCTTGTCTTAATTTAAATTGGCTTAGGAGTGCAACTAGGCTTTTCGTTGTATTTAATGCTTGAGTATGCTTTTTGGTGATATGGTTCATGGATGAAATAGCTTAGGCTTGCCGACTCCGTGAGTCATATACGAGAGATAACCTCAAAGAACTAGAGACCACGCATACCCTACGACCTTTAGGAATACAACGCGTTAAGATAAAGGACGTGACAACTCAACCAACCAATGAAAGATAACTATAGAGTAATAGTATCTAAGTGAACACATCTTTAATCATCATACGAGCACACTTCAATTAGACATAGCTACCCGTAGTAATTAAATAATTAGATAATTAATTAAAGTAGAGTAATCGGTAGAAGTACCACCCCCAAACCAATAGCCCCGAGATTTTTACATTAGCTTTCTAAAAAACCATAAAAAAGATAAAATAAAGAATCATCCTCAACCCCACCTTCTCGTCATATATTTCTTACTAGAATTCCTATTCCCCTAGAGAACGATATCAATCCCCGATGCTTACCCCATACTACACGTCTACACTACAACGATTAGGTTCACTGTCTAGGAGGTTGCAAAACTTGCTTGAAGAAAAGGAAGTTTCCTTGACCCTGAACGCGCCTACCGTGCGCATCAAGCGTCACAATGAAAACTTGCACAAGACGAAACCCTAATGACGGCGAGCTGACGACGACACAACTACAAAGTGACGCCGTCACATCTGTATAACTATATATATTTTTCATTCAGAGTAACACGTATTTAGGAACACTTTGAAGGACGAAATTCTACAGTTTAGTTAGAGTTTCTACAACCCTCAGCTCAATGTTTAATTAAAGTTAAGTTATTTATATTTCATCATTCAATATGTCTATGTGTCGTTTGATTATATGTATTTCTTTTCTTTCAATTAACATGTTCGGCTAGATTATTAGTGTTTGCTTGGATTGAATGAAACCTAGTTATTAATTATTAATTTTCGTCTCTTGTTTAATTGGTTGTCTCGCGTTAGGATTAGGAAAACTGGTTGTAATCTTATATGTGTTAGCTTATAAATCCGACTAATTGCAGTGGTGGTTTTTATTCATTGTATTTATTGCGTGAATTACGACTTGTAGATCTTAGAAGATTCTAGGGAAATGACTTAATTGTCACTTGTAGATCTAGGGTTTCTTAAAGGAGACTTATACATTCATAGAGTTAGGGAATTTGGCACCACCCTACGATAATATCGGAATACAACGCGCCAATTAGACAAGGATGTGACAATTCGACTAATTAATAAGAGATAACTGGGGAGTAAATATAATCTAATTAAACACGATGTTCTTATCATACAAGTTCAACAATTTAGTTTTTCGCATCTTTAGTATAATTTAGTTCTAATTAGTTTAATTAGTAGATTTAAAGACCCGCTCTTCAAACCCCGAGATTTAATTGCTTTTATAAAAATATAAAAATACAAAAGAATCATCCTACACCTTTAGACCTAATACTTCATACACTTCGGCCTTCACAACACTATTCCCCTAGAGAACGGTCAATCCCCGTATCTTACCTATACTACACTACAACGGTTAGGTACACTGCCTAGAAGGACTGTAAAACTTAGGGTGTTGTAATCAGAAGCATCACATTTGCATCATATTTTGACCCTATTAATTAATACTATTTGTAAAATCACAAACCCTTTCTAAACCACAAAAGCATACAACCACCACGTCAAACAACAAATGATAACAAATGCTTACAATTACCAAAAATTTCCCAAGTTGCAGGCTTTCATAACTTCTGATATTACAACACCATAACTAAATTGTCTTCAACAAACATATATACATGAAAACATTGTCTTAAAACATACAAATAGATGACCATTACATAAAAGTCAAAAAAAATTGTTATAGCAACATCAAAGTGGGGTTAATTCATTGGTTGCTTTCCTTTCCTAAATGCTCTCTTTTTCCTTTGAGTTCCACCATCCTTTGTTGCTTGTGATTCCACTGGCTGACTTGTTGTTTCTGATACCTCAGTTGCCACCTCATCTACTACACCTTCCTTTCTTGCTCCTTTGTTCCCTTTTCCACTGACTTGTTGTTCTCTTGTACGTATACAACTTCTCGTATTATTTCCCTTTGCACCACAAGAGACTGTAATGCCCTTCTCTAACATCTTCCCACCCTTTACCATCATCTTTATAGTTTTTTCAGCCCTCTTATCCTTGTTCACTATTCTCCTCTTCCATGGTCTACCTATGGGAACGTGATGGTTAGGGCGCGGTAACAAACTAGGGATCTTGCATTTTGGCCAAAATCTGCTACCACTAACAGGTTCAACCTTATATTGGTGCATCTCCCTCCATGTGTTTAACCAATAACATTTATCAACCCAATCCTCTGGTATCTCAACTTCCTTGCAATAAGATGACATGTTGTAAAGTGTGGCAAAAACATGTTTGCATGGCATACCAGTTAGCTCCCATCTCCTACATGTACACCTCTTAAGACTCATATTCATAACACATTGGTCATTTCAAGGTCCTTTACTTTGGTATGTATCACCCCGTTCGAGATAACGAATAATCATTTGCCTCTTTCTATATGACCTTTCAGTTGTGCATGTTTTAGTAGCGTTATGTGTACTTTTATATCATTATTTGGTTATATTTGCGTGATTATAGTACTTAAGCGCATCAAAAGATGTTTGTCTAGTGTTTATAACCAAGTGCGGGGAAGCGGAGGAAAATAAAGAAATGTTCGACAAAGCGAAGATTCCCGTTTGATAAGTCTAAATCGGTATCTCAAGGACCTTTGAAGACCATAGTGATTGAAGAACCAAGTTCTACAAGACAAAGTGAAGAAAAGATCAAGTTTCCGTATCTCGGAAGATCAACGGATCGGTTACAACCGTAACGGATCGGTTGAAAAGCAACGAGAATCAATGTTTTAACCATCGCCGACCGATCGGTGCAACCCATAACCGGATCGGTTGGCTAGTTGTTATTGAAGACCGGCCGGATCGGTTGGTCGTATGACCGATCCGGTTGGAGAAGCTGCATTGCCAAATCTTCATCACTAAGCTTCCCTTTGCATCCAAACGATTCTAGGTCCTTCTCTTGGTGTATTCTAGTCCTTCCTTACTCCTTGGAGGCCAAGTTCACATTTAATACCCTAGGCCTTGGAATTAGTATAAATAGAGGCTAATTGTGAGCATATGAGACACACCTAAAATACAAATCTCTACTCATCAAACAAAGCCTTAAGCTCTCAAAATTCGTCCTTAGAAATCCGGAGAAGTTTGGAGTTCGAAGTTCCACATTTGGAGGCCAAAACACCAAGAAGTCTACCTCAATCCTTTGGGAATCATTACTACACCATTTGTAATCTTATTCCAAGCATTGTAAGACTTTTAATCATGTTTTCTAATGTTCAAAGTTACGAGTTTATGTTCATGTTTGCTATGAGTGGCTAGTTTCTTTATACACTTGCTTAAATGATGTTGATTATCATATGATTAGTTAGTGATTGTGTTAACATGTTTTAATTCAATTTCAAGTTGATTCTAAGATCCAATTGTGCTAAAGTTTCATAGTGACATTTGTTAATCAAGTTTGGCTAATTGATAGTAAGCGTTGGGTCGAAAGAACTTATTGTTATTCAACTAGTCATAATCATTTTGTCTATGGATGATTGTTTTACCCATTATTCTTGATTATACAAAGGAACTAAGGTGTGGTTGTAATAGAAACGCTTTTGATTATCAAATTGGATTGGTTGGAAACATCTAAATGGTCGTAAGATTAGTTGTTGAGAATCAATTGTAGCCTTTTGTCTATGATCGGTTACCTTTTGTATTGACCATTTCTTAAGCAATTTGATGAACAAGTGGATGTTTTGTGTTTAAGTTTATGTATGTAGACTTATGAAACTTGAATTGATCTTGAATTGATTGGTTAAACATAATGCTTGTTTTATGAACTAAAATCTTGTGAAGGTTTAACTTGTAAGAACAATAGATTAGTCTTCAAACTAATTATCACAACCAACATGTTAAGAGGTTAACACAATCACATTAATCTATGATATGAAACTAGTTTAAGCAAGTGTAGTTTTAATCATCGAATTTCATTATATCTATTTGCTTTATTATATGTTTTGGATAGACTCCGTTAATTCAAACTTGTGTTTAGATTCACTCAAATCCTATGAGCGATCGACTTACCTTCATAATCTTGCTATAACAGACGAGTATACTTGCTCGTATGTGTTATTAGTAATATTGGTAATTCACCTTTTATAAATTTAAAACTTGTACACAACCGACACATCAAGTTTTTGGCGCTTGCTTGGGGATTTGATTGTGTTTCAACAAGTTTTGAATTTCCCAAAGTCGATTCAAAAAAAAAAAAAAAAAAAAAATTTTCTCGAAACCTTAACGGATCCGGTTGCCCTCAACCGAATCGGTTACGAGTTTGTCCATCAATCAACTGGTCTAACCGATCGGTCGCATCCATAACCGATCCGGTTACCTACTCGACCCATAAAAGCTGTTTTCGTTGTTTGTCCGTGTGTTTAGATATTGCACGGATTCTCTAGGACATTGTATGAACACTCGGCGTGAGAATAGAACCAATTACACCTCTTACCAACCCGAGCGTTTGATTCGAAGAAGAAGGAGAACACGTTTCATACCATTGGAAAATCGTGTACCAAGAGTACCAAACCCACCATTTGATAACCTCATTGAAGCCAAAGTTGTTTACAACCCTTTCACCAATTTACCTTTTCCCATGGCGGACGATCAACCCATGTGGGAACCAACGAACCGTAGCACCAACCCCGAAAGTGCTATTGTTGCTATTAACCTTGGTGACAACTTCACCGTGAAGGGACATCACCTTTCTATGATCAAAGACCGACAATTCGATGGCGTGCGTGCGGGCGATCCGCATAAGCACATTGCGAATTCATCGAAATTTGCGGCATGTTTCGTTATGGCGACACCGATGTCAATGCCATCAAACTCAAACTTTTCCCATCATCACTCGCGGAGATGCTAAAGTATGGTACAATGAATTAACCCGGGAATCATCAATACTTGGGAGGAGATGAGGCAAGCTTTTGTGAGCGATTCTTTCCACCGCCATGTTTGATCGATTAATGGGAGAAATTCGTGCTTTCAACCAAAACCCAAGCGAATCACTTGTCGAAGCTTGGCGAATGAAAGATTTGCCGTAGTTGTCATGGACATGGACTATCAAAGGAACCATTATCCAAATCTTTTACCATGGACTAGATGAAATCTCTCAAGGCATCCTTGATCTTTGGAGGAATTTTCTCTATAAGACTCCCAACGATGCACATCAATTGCTCGAGGATCGAGTACTTCTCAAACTTGATTGGTCCAAAGATTCCAAAACCAAACCTCTCCGAAAAACCGTTGCTTTTGTCGAAAACACCGATACCTCAAAACTCATGGAGAAGATGGGCGTTAACCTCAAAATCGACTCGCAATATAAAGATATCAAAGATGAAATGAAAGAAATGCGAGACGGATGCAACAATTGTGGAGAAATCACCCATCGTCCGAGTGCGACGATAAACCTATGGGTGGACCAAAGGAAGGAGAAGCGAATTACGCTCGAGGAGGATACCGTGGAGGAGGATATCGTAGTAATTATTACGGTCGAAATTCGGAAATTGGCAAGATCGCCGACCAAGGGATGACAACCGTGACTCTCAACCACGAAGGCGGCGATCCACCACCACAAAATCCCGACAAAAGGCGGAAGAAACCGAATTCGAAAAAACCATGAGAGAATTCGTGGTGGTCAAAAATCCATAAATGATTTTATCAAAATCAATTTTCAATCTCAAAGCCAAAGTTGAGCAGGACGGAAAAATCATCAAGCATCTATCCAAGATCTTGAAAACAAGCTTAGCGGACTTTCGACCAACATTCCTCTAGACCATCGGTTCATTGCCAAGTAACACTCAATCCAACCCAAAACCATCAAATGATAAGGCGTACGAGTCCACCACAAACAAGAAATGAGCATATCAATGTTGTTTTCACAAGAAGTGGTCTCGTCACGATCCACCACCTAATCCTAATACTCCTGTCACCATTGATAGTGAGGATGAAAGCGAGGAACCAAACACAACTCAAACCACCAAAAGAAAAACATTCCATCCGTCAAGGCGTATACACCAAAAATTCCTTATCCTCAGCGCCTAAAGAAAGAAAAGATGGAAGAGCGTTATAAAAGTTCATCGAAATAATCAAAGAGGTTAGACTCAATGTTCCTCTCGTTGATGTCTTAGCGGAATGCCCAATTACGGAAATTTACGAAAGAACTTCTTAATAACAAAAGCAAGCTTGAGCAAATATCGTGACTTTTCTTAACGAAGAATGCTCACTATAGTTCAAAACAAAATCCCACAAAGCTCGGAGATCACGGGAGCTTTCTTATTCCATGTACTTTCGGGAATAATGTTAAATGCGATGCTTTGGCGATCTTGGCGCAAGTATCAATTTGATGCCTTATTCACTCTATTCCAAGTTGTGCAACAACGACTGAAACCAACAAAATGAGCATCCGATTGGCAAATCATTCCTATCAATATCTGTGGGAATCGCGAGAATATGCTTGTTCAAGTCGGTAAATTCATTTTCCGTGGACTTTGTGATCTTGGAAATGGAAGAAGATAGTAAAGTTCCACTCATTCTAGGAAGACCTTTCCTAAATACCGCCGATGCAATCATCAAAGTGAAAGGAAAAGAACTCAACCTTGGGTTGGGAAGATCGAATCACTTTTCTAATCGATAAAGCAATCGCTACCCACATTCGGTGATGACACTTGTTTTAACGTCGATATTATTGATGAAGTCAGCGATGAGGAATTAGATGCATTCTTGAGCGAATCCGATCCATTCATGACTACTTACGAAAAAATCAATGAAACAGATTTTGATAAAGAATTTGATGATTTCATGAAAGTAGAATTCGAAGGAGAGAACTCGGAAGAAGAAGAAATGGAGGAAGAGGAAGAAAATTTGAAGAAATAACTTTCAATAACGAGATCGAATTAAATCCTCTATCGAAGAACCACCCACGGATCTCGAACTCAAACCTCTCCCGGATCATCTTGAATATGCTTATTTGGAGGAAAACTCTCTTCTTCCGGTAGTCATATCTTCATTGCTCGAGGATAATGAGAAAGAAAGTTTAGTTTACGTCCTCAAAATCACAAACAAGCTTTTGCTTGGAAAACATCCGACATCCGAGGAATTAGTCCCAATTTTGCAAACACAAAATCAATTTTGAAGAAGGATTAAACTGTGGTAGAGCGTCAACGTCGACTCAATCCCAACATGAAAGAAGTTGTTAAAAGGAAATCATAAAACTTCTCGATCTTTGGAATCATTTACCCAATTGAGGATAGCCCTTGGGTAAGCCACATACCTTTGTGTTCCCAAGAAAGGAGGAATAGCGGTTGTAACTAATGAGCGAAATGAACTAGTTCCAACTAGAGCATCCTTTGGTTGGCGCGTTTGTATTGACTATCGTAAGTTAAACAAAGCCACGAGAAAAGATCACTTTCGCTCCATTCATGGATCAAATGCTTGAAAGACTAGCGGAAATAAATTCTTTTGTTTCCTCGGCGGATTTTCGAGGATATTTCAAATTCCCATCGATCCTAACGATCAAGAAAAGACCACCTTCACTTGTCCTTTTGGAACCTCGCATATCGGCGTATGCCTTTTGGTCTTTGCAATGCACTGCGACTTTTCGAGGTGTATGATCGCCATATTCAAGACATGCTAGAAACCTCCATGGAAGTTTTCATGGATGATTTTTCGATCTTTGGAGACTCATTTGAAGCTTGTCTTTCTAATCTCGATAAAATGCTCGAAAGATCTGTTGCACATCTTGTTCTCAAGCGGGAGAAATGCCACTTTATGGTAACAGAAGGAATTGTGCTTGCCACAAAATCTCCGTGCGGAATGGAAGTAGACAAGGCAAAGGTCGATGTCATCTCAAAACTTCCACCACCAACTAACGTCAAAGCCGTTAGAAGTTTTTAGGACATCTTTGGTTTTCTGCCGATTCATCAAAGATTTTCCAAAATATCTCGTCCAATGACGAAACTTCTTGAGAAAGAATCTATCTTTGACTTCAATCTTGATTGCATAAAAGCTTTGAAACACTTGAAATCTCAACTTACTAGTGCTCGATCATGGTCTCACCTAATTGGTCACTACCCTTGAACTTATATGCGATGCAAGCGATTTTCTTTGTTGGGGTGTCTTAGGCCAGCGAAGGAAAACATTTTCGGCCTATATATTTTGCTAGCAAGACCTTTGAATAGTGCCCGACAAAATTATACCGTCACCGAAAAAAATTCTTGGCCGTCGTTTTGCATTCGACAAATTCGATCATACCTCGTGCTCTAAAAAGCGAGTCGTTTTCGATCATTCGGACGCTCAGTATCATTCACCAAGCAAGATGCTAAACCACGTCTTATTCGATGGATTTTACTACTCCAAGAATTTGACATCGAAATCAAAGATAAGAAAGGGCGGAGAATCTTCTGCGATCACTTATCTCGTCTCGAAAATCCCAATCTTGAGGAATTAAAGAAGAAGAAATCGATGATTATTTTCCGATGAAACTCTCATGACCATCGATGGGCCGGCGATCCTTGGTTTCTTGACTTTGCGAATTACCTCATGGGGAATTCTCGAGAAAAGGTCTAACTCATGCTCAAAAAAGCAAATTCTTTTGAACTCAAATACTACTTTTGGGAAGAGCCATATCTTTTCAAAATGTGTCCGATGGGATGATCCGAAGATGTGTTTTGGTTCGAAACCGAAAAATTCTTGACGAATGTCATCATGGCCCAAGCGGGGACATTATGGTCCTTCCACCACAGACTAAGAAAGTTTTTGATCTTTGGATTCTATTGGCCAACAATATTCAAAAAAGCACACACTTGTTCAAAATTGTGGCGCTTGTCAAAGAACCACCAATCTCTCGGAGAGATGAAATGCCATTAACAAGCATTCAAGTGTGTGAAATATTCGATATTTGGGAATAGATTTCATGGGACCTTTCCTAAATCCCACAAATTCGAATACATTCTCGTTGCTATAGATTACGTGTCCAAATGGGCGGTGAAGCTTTACCAACAAGCGATGCTCGTGTAGTCGTTAATTTCCTCAAAAGCTTTTAGCTCGTTATGGAATTCCCAAGGCATTAATAAGCGATCGAGGAACCCATTTACGCAACCAACAAATGGAAAACCATGAAAAGATATGGAGTTCATCATCGATTTGCGACGACCTATCATCCACAAACCGGTGGTCAAGTCGAAAATACCAGCGAGCTCTCAAAAGAATACTAGAAAAAGCGGTGAAGGACAATCCTTGGTGTGGGCAAAAAAAACAGCGATGCTCGTGGGCATTTCGTCGACTTATAAAACACCAATTGGCACAACTCCTTACGAGACTCTTGTATGGAAAGACTTGTCATTTGCCGTTCGAAGTTGAACATCGTGCTTATTGGGCTCTCGAAATTGTAACACCGATCTCAAAATATTTGGGAGAAAAGATTCACGCAATTGCACGAACTCGATGAATTAAGACTCCAAGCTTATGAAAACTCCAAAGCGTACAAAGCTAGAACAAAAGCTTATCACGATAAAAGCTACGAATTGAAAAGAATTCAAAGCGGAGATAAAGTTACGCTTTTAACATGAAATTCAAATTCAAAGCTCTAAGTTACAACCAAAATGGTTTGGACCATATGTCGTTAAACATGGATATCCATCGGGTATGTCGAACTCTATGACAAACAAGGTGGAAGTTTCATTGTTAATGGACACGAATCAAGTTATACTACGACAAGGAGCAAGCGAAAGAAGTTTCGATTCTGACGGTTTCTGGCGACACCATGAGAATGAATTGAAACTATCACCTTTGTAGCACCATTTCGGGAAGAATCCCACAAGCTGTTCCATGGAAACCATCTGCTGAGTTAAATGCGGGACGATATTGAAGCTCTTGGTGAAGAATTCATGTACATCCCGAACTTTTCAAAATGTTCAAAGCGCCCTTGCGGCTAAATAAATTCGGGAAGACTCGAGTCGGTGATGACTCGGTAATAAAACAAGCGCTTCTCGGGAGGCAACCCGTGTGTTTTGATTTTTGATGGTCACTTCCCAAAGTTTAAACCTTGGTTGAACTTAAGTGTGGGGGTGCCATCCTTTAATAAAACCTTTTGTTTGTTTATAAGATTGTGTGCGGTGATGATTTCTCAGTGGGCCTTGGAGTGAAGAAGAATTTTAAGGTGATAAACTCGTTGACATATCTGGTTTCATCTCTATTTTCCCTATTTCTATACTTTGAAGTTCGTCTTTCATTGAGGACAATGTCTAACTTAAGTGTGGGGGTGAATAGGAAAAATTAGAGTTTTCATGCTTAAATTTAAAATTTTGTTTGCCCTTGTGATCTAGTTGTTTTCACACTTTTAGGATTATCTATTAGAATAAGCTGGATCATTCCTTTGGTAAAATTGGTAATATTTGAAACTTGAGATGTGTTCGATTACTATTGCAATCCATTCGGGATCGATAAACATTTGCTAGCACATATTATACCCTTTCCACTAAATTGTGAGGATTTGAGCCTATTTCTTATTAGCATACATCTTTTATGCTTGGATCTTTTGCTATGAGTGTCTGGGTGATTTTATTTATTCTAGAACTTGTGCTTGTAAATCATTACCGGACCGCGGTGAGATTGCATTCGTGCGATATAAGTGAATTCGTGTGATAAAGAGGCACCTTAGGATTTAACCCAAATGGCCTTCCATTTTACATCTAATGATATATTAGCTAGCCTCATTGGTTAGTTAACCACCCACATGGACCCATTTGTAGTGCTCATTTTAGCACTAGATACCCCTAGTTACACCTACGAGCCATCCCTTTCATTTTGCTTCACCGGAAAATACAAAAGATTTTACACTTTAAACCTTAGCCTATCCGTATCAATGTCTAACGGTTGGTTGCTAGTCACTGGAAAGTGAAGATTGTTCAAATGATTATGAGTACCACATCCTATGAGATTGATTGAGCCATGCGTTATGTATATGTTAAAAAAAAAAAAAAAATTGTGTTGAAAGTATGGAAATAATAGCCAATGTGCTATGATCGAAGAACAATTGTCATGGCAAAGCAAAAAGTTGTGGAAAGTGGAAAAGAAGAAAGCAAAGCTATAATCGTTTATTTGGTTAGTGGAATGTTTGGTAACTAGCAACTTGGGTATTAGACTTGATTTCATTTTATTTTTACACCAATTTCATAAACATTCCATGCCTTATCCATACCCTTAACCCTTAGCCATATCATTATAACCCGAATAAAAGCCCTCTTTAGATGTTTTACTTGGTGCTCACGCCACGTCGGTGGAGTTTTGTTTCTTGTACAAGCTTATGGTAATAATCTAATCATGGTGAGCAATGAGTGTGATTTATCTTGTTACTCCCCTAAAAATGAGTGATTGAGTGAATTATATTTCGTTCCTTTTTAGTGAGGTGTTTTGAAATGTTAATCATGCAAGAAAATCATTGGATATTGTCAAACATCTTGATTTTTCACCTTTATAAAGCATAATTGATGAATCTTCTCTCGTATTTATACTTGGTTGATTTGCATCACATTTTCATAATCACGATCTTGTACCGGTGGATGTCTTTTCCTAGATTTGCTTGAGGGCAAGCAAAGTTTAAGTGTGGGGAATTTGATAGCGCTTTCAGTTGTGCATGTTTTAGTAGCGTTATGTGTACTTTTATATCATTATTTGGTTATATTTGCGTGATTATAGTACTTAAGCGCATCAAAAGATGTTTGTCTAGTGTTTATAACCAAGTGCGAGGAAGCGGAGGAAAATAAAGAAATGTTGACAAAGCGAAGATTCCGTTTGATAAGTCTAAATCGGTATCTCAAGGACCTTTGAAGACCATAGTGATTGAAGAACCAAGTTCTACAAGACAAAGTGAAGAAAAGATCAAGTTTCCGTATCTCGGAAGATCCAACCGGATCGGTTACAACCGTAACGGATCGGTTGAAACAACGAGAAACAATGTTTTAACCATCGCCGGACCGATCGGTCGCAACCCATAACCGGATCGGTTGGCTGGATTATTGAAGACCAGCGGATCGGTTGGTCGTATGACCGATCCGGTTGGAGAAAGCTGCGCATTGCCAAATCTTCATCACTAAGCTTTCCTTTGCATCCAAGCGATTCTAGGTCCTTCTCTTGGTGTATTCTAGTCCTTCCTTACTCCTTGGAGGCCAAGTTCGACATTTAATACCCTAGGCCTTGGAATTAGTATAAATAGAGGCTAATTGTGAGCATATGAGACACACCTAAAATACAAATCTCTACTCATCAAACAAAGCCTTAAGCTCTCAAAATTCGTCCTTAGAAATCCGAGAGAAGTTTGGAGTTCGAAGTTCCACATTTGGAGGCCAAAACACCAAGAAGTCTACCTCAATCCTTTGGGAATCATTACTACACCATTTGTAATCTTATTCCAAGCATTGTAAGACTTTTAATCATGTTTTCTAATGTTCAAAGTTACGAGTTTATGTTCATGTTTGCTATGAGTGGCTAGTTTCTTTATACACTTGCTTAAATGATGTTGATTATCATATGATTAGTTAGTGATTGTGTTAACATGTTTTAATTCAATTTCAAGTTGATTCTAAGATCCAATTGTGCTAAAGTTTCATAGTGACATTTGTTAATCAAGTTTGGCTAATTGATAGTAAGCGTTGGGGTCGAAAGAACTTATTGTTATTCAACTAGTCATAATCATTTTGTCTATGGATGATTGTTTTACCCATTATTCTTGATTATACAAAGGAACTAAGGTGTGGTTGTAATAGAAACGCTTTTGATTATCAAATTGGATTGGTTGGAAACATCTAAATGGTCGTAAGATTAGTTGTTGAGAATCAATTGTAGCCTTTGTCTATGATCGGTTACCTTTTGTATTGACCATTTCTTAAGCAATTTGATGAACAAGTGGATGTTTTGTGTTTAAGTTTATGTATGTAGACTTATGAAACTTGAATTGATCTTGAATTGATTGGTTAAACATAATGCTTGTTTTATGAACTAAAATCTTGTGAAGGTTTAACTTGTAAGAACAATAGATTAGTCTTCAAACTAATTATCACAACCAACATGTTAAGAGGTTAACACAATCACATTAATCTATGATATGAAACTAGTTTAAGCAAGTGTAGTTTTTAATCATCTGAATTTCATTATATCTATTTGCTTTATTATATGTTTTGGATAGACTCCGTTAATTCAAACTTGTGTTTAGATTCACTCAAATCCTATGAGCGATCCGACTTACCTTCATAATCTTGCTATAACGGACGAGTATACTTGCTCGTATGTGTTATTAGTAATATTGGTAATTCACCTTTTATAAATTTAAAACTTGTACACACTGACTATATGAGCCACTTCTCCTTTCTCCAAAATAATGGTATATATTTAGCTAATAGACTATCTTTTAAAAAGAATATAGGCAAAAGTTACTAAATAAAAATTAGTTTTAGAATTGTTGGGTCTTATCGGGTTGACCGATAACCGATAAGATAAATAATTCAACCCTAACTGAGACCTATAACGATATCGGGTTATCGGGTTCGGGTCAAATTAACCCGATAAACATTTTCAACCCGATTAAACCCGACCCGATAAGCCTTATCGGGTTCGGGTTCGAGTCGGGTCAACCCGACCCTATTGACATCCTTATCATTACACCCTTCAAACAATGGAGTTGCTTTACTTGTTGATGCTTGAGTCTCAACAACATTTCTATCCTTCACAACTTTATTTGAATCATGCCATTGTAACAACAATAAACCCCCTGCCACTATTAGTAACCTCCTTACTACCAGCTTTATTAACCTAATTATCCTCCACAATTTCCTCAATAACCACACTGTTTCCCTGACCCAACATAACCTTTATAATGTGCTTTTGAATTGATGATACACCATTTTCAATGTACACCTAAATTTCTATATATCTAGGAACATACTTTAACATGCTAAACACATCTTGGTCAGACATTAGTAATACCAATCCTTCATCTAAGGATTTTCCAGGTATCCTAAAATGGGAGATCAAAATCCTACAATCCTTGAAACCTAAGTCCTCTAAAATTTGCATCATACTCGTTTACAGAAAACCTTTCACTGTCAACTAAATAATACCAATCTGTTACTTCAAAACGATATCTCCTATCTCGTGGTGAGGAAAAAGCTCCACTGTGATGGATTTTAGTAAGCACAGTTGTGATATGATTCATGTAAAAACATAAAACATCAACAAACACGAAAAAAAAAAAAAAAAAAAAAAAAAAACTAACTAATGTCTATTATTTAAACATAAACTAATTTATACGCATACTCTGCATGCTCGTAACATGATATTTAACAAAATAATCAAAAAGTAAAAAGGAAGCGAAGCTTACCATAAACGACTCCTAAATCACGGATCGGGGAACTATGTGCTCGATTTTGACCAAATTTAGATGCTACCATTTTACAATCTGTTAAATTTTGGTTGTGATTTGGAAATTTTAGGGAAGAAAATGAAAAGAAAAATGAAATCAAAATGAAATAAGGGGATTTATAGGGGTTTGTGATAGTTGGCAGGTCAGTTGTGTGGGCGGGAAAATGGAAATGAAGAAAATGCCTTCAATTGGATGGAACTTAACGGAAAAAGGTAACGCTCGTCAGCCATAATGGCTATTTTGCAACAAAACCACGGCTTTAGGGACATTTTGTATAAAATTTGGTTTCAGTGGTTAACGTGCGAAAATCGCAAACTCTAAAGACGAAATTTGCAGTTTACCTTAATTAAAATTAGCTTATGAGGTTTACCACAAACCCTTTCGATAAGTTGTACCGAGCATTTTGAATTAAAAAACTTTATTTTTTGTTGCAATACTGTGCTTTTCTATAGAAAAACATCACTTCAAATAAGTTTGTTCATGTGCTTTTGTCGATAACAAAGAATGTGTGTAATTGGTTCTTGCTACAGTGAATGCGATATATCAAAACATGTAATCATGATTATAATAGACGAGTGTAGCAAAAACCGCACTTCGCTGCGGATTTTATTGTTCGTGTATAAAGTTAAAAGCTATTAAAAAACCCTTGTCGGTATGAAATTAGATGATGATTTGTGATGTGTTATTTTAAATTTTCAACTCAATATATACTAATTCAATATTGTTTAGTTTATATGCCTTAAATTGCTCACAATCTTTTTAACATTGTGCTAAGGAGGTGATATCCTTTACAAAGTAATGAAAAAAAGCTCACAATCTGACAAGTGTCCATCATCCATTATCTCTCTTTTTTCTTATTAAATTTGGTTAGGAGTCATTTTGGTCGTTTTAACCTCTTTATTTGTTCCACCTCAAAACTTCAAACGTAAATAACTTTCAAAAGACAAATTTTTATCAAAAATCGATTACAACATAATTTTTTAAATTTAATCCTCTTTAATTTGGTATGCATCATGATATATGAACCGCAACTTTTTTTTTTCAATTTTTTAAGTGAGTGTTAATTTTTTTAAAATTTTTGGCATTTTCAGCATTATTTTTGTCTAGTTTAAAGCCGAATTTTGCAAAACTTAAAACACAAAAATTATAGTTTTTTTGGCCATTTTTTACCCAGAAATTTGAATCACTCAAATCTAACATGATATGAGTGAGATACCGTACGTTAAAGATAACAATAACTGATGAACGTTATCAAAAATAATCGATGAATGTTATAAAAAATAAGCGATGAACAATATCAAAATAGCGATGAATATTATCAAAAATAAGCGATGAATGTTATAAAAAGCGATGAACAATATCAAAATAAGCGATGAACGTTATAAAAAATAGCGATGAACGTTATTTTTCAAAAATTTGAACATTATAAAAAAATAACTAATGAACTATATAAAAATAACTTATGAACAATATTAAAATAAGCGATGAGCGTTATTTTTTGGCTTCTTGAATATTATAAAAATAATCGTGCACGTTATCAAAATAATCGATGAACAATATCAAAAATAAGCGATGAACTAATGAACATTACTACTATTTTTTTTAAATACTGATGAAAAAGACTAACTGATGAACAAGATTAATTGTGGCCTAATTGATGAACAACGTGATTTTTTTATTAGGAAAACTGATGAACAACATAATCTAACTTATGAACATTCTAATGTAACTGATGAACATTGTGAATATTTTTAGACAATTGATGAACAAAGTATATGATGAACAATATTTTTTATTGATGAACATTGTAATAAAACTGATGAACACAATTAAACAGAACTGATGAACAACTCATTTTATTGATGAACAACATTTTATATTGATGAACGATACTTTTTTGTTAGAAAACTGATGAACTATATGACTAACTGATGAACATTAATCTAACTAGAAATTAAAAAGACAACTTTATGTTTTAAAGTACAAGTTTACATAACCAAAACATTAATCAACTTTATCTTTTTTTTGCTACTGTCTTCATCCATCTCATATCCATCTCTCATACCCAATTGATAATGCATCCATAAATACTCTTTTCGAGAACAAAACCAATATATTCACCTAATTACCATTTTTATATAGGAGAAAAAGACAACAGCTTATTACACTTTCAATTAATTCGTCCATTTTATCAACAATATATTCACTTAAATCTCAGAGAAGTTATCTCCAATATGACAAAACACATGCACTACTATGTCTTTTACACAACCTAGAACTCTTCACAACATCATAGACGAAAAAAATATATCTTACAGGCAACTCTTCACAACCTCGGCCCTTTATCGATCGGATCAACTCCCACCTTCACTATATCGATCAGATCTGAACACTAGTAAGATAGTAACAGATCTTCAGTTACTGTATTTGATTGATGTGATTTTGAGATCTGTTAGTTTGTCTGAACAAGCGATTAATAGTTAGTTTGAAGATTGGTTGGTTAGTTATGTGTAACGGTAGATATGGAGACGGTAATGTTGCGGCGTGAAGACGGTTGATGTTGACAGCATGGAGACGGTGATGGTGATGGAGATGGTGCTGGTGACGGTGCAACAGTGGTGACGGTGATGAAAGATCGCCGGAGATCGTCGATATGAGAGTTGGATGAAGGAGGACAGATCTGATGGTGGTGTTGGGTGTAATGTTTATAAGTAAGATATAAATAAGAAAAGATGAAGAAACCCATATATGAGAAAGAAATGGTAAAAAGAGATGAGGGTAAGATTACGAAAATGCCCTTAGATGAAAAAACAGGAGAAACACGTGTCGCTATAAGAATACTTTTTAGACTTTTTAGAGTTGAGTCACTTTTTAATTGATCCCCATCCTTGTGCTAAGAATGGGAAAAACCAATAAACATATAATATTTTCAAAAGAAGGTTAAATCAATTATTTTCTATAAGCTTTTAAAATGCAGATAGTGATATTTTAATGAAATTTCTACTAAAATTTACAAAAAATATCTTAAAGAAATGGCCATAATTAGGGTCATTAATGGTCAACCCGACCCGACAAAGTCTCTATCGGTCGGGTCTTATCGGGTTTGCCCTTCGAAATATAACGCAACCCGACCCTATAAAAATCGGGTTATCGGGTTCGGGTCTTATCGGGTCGGGTCGGGTCGGGTCAACATAAAAGACACGTAAAACATAAGTTGGACCCGATATAACCCGACCGAACCCGACCTATAATTATCGGGTTTATCGGGTTGACCGATAAACCCGATAACTAACTTTGACTGACTCAACCCGACCTATAAGGCCTTATCGGGTTGGTCGGGTTCGGTCGGGTCGGGTCGACCATTTGACACCCTAGCCATAATACATGATATTTTGCATTATTCATACCCTATTTTGGCATGTTGACAAATATATATGTAACAATGTAAAAAACAATAATAGTAGAAAACAACTTTTGTAAGCTTAAAAGTTATTCGAGAATTATTGCGATAACTTTTAAAACGCTGATAATGATACTTGAATGAAATATCTACTAAAATTTACAAAATATCCTAGAGAATGGGCTATAACACATAATCTTTTGTCTAGTTGTCAAGTTTCATAATATGACAATTGGTTTTTTACATCCATATGAATAAATTTTAGAAGGATTTTGCTAACAAGTGCTTATTGAGCATAAGTCCGTATAGTTAATAAAAACAAACTTTTAATTTAATAAAAAAATGCACTAAATACACATTAAATAAACTGATAAATTACTATATTTGAACATTATTTCACTTAAATGAACCATAACATTCTTTTTATTTACACGTAAATACGTGCTGAGTGAGTATACGTTAGCAAAACCCATTTTGAAAAAGTATATTGTAGCAAACTTTTGATATTTGTGGTCCATTTTAGCATGTTGACAAATATATATGTCAGTAATGTAACAAAGTAAAAAAAAAAAAAATAATACTAGTAAACTAACTTTTATTAGCTTAAAAGTTATTTGGATTATTGTGATAAACTTAAATTAAGTATTTATTTTATGATTGTAAGAAAATTTAAGTACCAAAATTGTTCTTTTTATTTTAAAGGGTATTTGAGGATTATTGTACTTTTCTTTTAAGCAATCAAAATTGCACTGGAGGAAAGATGATGGTACTACAATGTTAGTTAAATTTATGTTAGATAGTTCTGGGTTGGGGTCTTTGGGTCAGGACGGAGGTGATTTTCTAGAGGAGAGAACAACGGGTAACACCAACATCAGGCAGTGTCTTCGCAATGGTGCGGATGGGAATTTTACGGCAGAAGTGAAAGTGCTATCCTCCTATTGTGTTGCTCCATATGTGATGATACCCGTAAAGCCTTGAAGGCTAAGCATCCTTATAAGCAACCCTATACATGTTGAGCAACACATTTTATGAGCCTCCCCTTATAGCAGATCTTGATAGTGGAAGAGATGGTTTGGAGGCATAACATATTTTAGATGCTTTATGTGTAGAGGTATTTGCTACCTCCACAGATCTCTTAAAGGCAATCACTTCGGTCGTTAATTTGTGGTTAGCGAAAAGGTGTCCGCCTGTTTTAGCAGAGTTTGTTGCCTCTACTCCTCTTGCGCCACTTCTTAAACCAGATAATGGGATTCGCTATTGCGGTAGGCACTATATGGAGACGTTTGGTTTCGAAGGTTACTATGGAAGGTGTGGGTAAAGAAATGGCCAAGTACCTTGGTGATTTTCAGTTTGGAGTCAGAGTGTCGGATGACGTTGAGGCTGTTTTACATAGAAAGAGATCCTCTCAAGTTGAGATGATTAACTTGAATCAAGTTGGGCATTTATGAGCCATTGGATTTGATACAATAGCTCAAATCAAAAGAACTTGTTTTGATTTGAGCCATTGGATCAAATCCAATGGCTCATAAACGCCCAACTTGAGTCAAGTTGATCCTATCAACTTGAGAGGATCTTCTTCTGTTTACATAGCGCTACTATGGTGTTGAGTCATAATGACGGGTCTCTTGCAATACTTACAGTGTATTTCTCGAATGCATTTAACCTTGTGGGTAGATCAGCATTACTCCACGAGGTTAGGGTGAGGTGTCCCTCTATTTCTTTGTGAAACGAGGTTGTATATAGGATACACACATATCTGGTCTACCATTAGGGTGCAGCAAGGCGACTGGTTGGGACCTCTTCTTTTTGCTATTGTATTGTACCCGCTAGTACATAAGATCAGAGACAATTGCAAGCTTCTTTTTCATGCTTGGTATCTTGATGATAGGATCGTTATTGAATTCAGAAGAGGTGGCCAGGTGTTAGACATTATAAAGGTAAGCGGTCCAGGTTTGGGTCTTGAACTTAATATCAAGAAAACAGAGATATTTTGGCCCTCTTGTATTGGTATGAAGCTTCGTGAGGGTTTATTCCCTGTTGATATTCGAAGGTCGTCATTGGGTGTGAAGCTTTTTAAGGGAGTTGTTAGTAGAGACGCGGATTTTTAGCGGGTTGTCTATGAAGAGAGCTTCGAGTGTTGTTGATTTGATGAGTCTTCTTCCACAGTTACACAACCCACATAGTGAGCTCCTTTTGCTTTGATCATGTATGGGTATTGCAAAACTCTTTTTTGGTTTAAGGACTTGTCAACCTGTACACACAAAAGAGTCGGCCTTGTTCTTTGAAAAAGGGTTGTGTGGGTCGATCGAGAACATAATGTTTGTGGAGGGCATTTCTTTGGAGACTTACAGTGGCGACTCGGTTCTTTACCCATTCAATTTTGAGAATTGGGTTTGTACTCGGCAAAAGTGGTTTCCTCTTATGCTTTTGTTGCCTTGAGGGCCCAATCTTGAGTGCTATAAGACCACATTTTATGGGACAGAGACATATGTGGTATGGATGATGATTATGTTTGTACTCAAGATTGTCTTCGTGATAATATTTCAAGCTTTTTTCACTAATAAGGACGCCGCCCCCTCTAAACCCCAACAAACATTGGCGAGCGCACTTTTTAGTGAAATGGTAAAGTTTATGGAAGTCCACTTCGACATGATTGTGAGACATAAATTAGTTTTTGAGTGTCTGTGGGCACCACATGCCCAAGATTTTCTTCCACCTATCCCAGTAGATAGGCTAGGTCAACATATGTCACCGGTGGAATATCGTACTATCCTTAACTATCGCCTTATGATTCCTTTATTTTCGGTTGATGAGATATGCCCAGTTTGTCGTAAGGCATGTTTGGATTCATTTTGCAAAGAGTTATCAGGCTTCAAGTAAAGACACGATATGGTTAGGGACGTCCTTTTTGACATATGTAGACGTGTCGGGATCTCTGCAAAAAAAAAGCACCTGCGAATTTTTTGACTAACCCGTTGGATGGAAGATCCACACTCAGACTAGCAGACGTTTTAGTTTTTGGATGGGTTTGAGGGAAACATGTGGTGTGGATCTAATCGGGGTTTCTTCTCGTGGGTTTGAGTAGTCGGGGTTTTACAATGGGACAGACTGCTTTGAAAGAGCCTCGTACAAAGTGACAAAACACGAGAAAGCTTGCATTGAAAATCAACATATTTTTATTTCTTTCGCATCTGATACTTTTAGTTTTCTTGTACCTGAGGCAATGGAGCTTCTCAATAGAGTTCAACGTGTTATGAATAGCAATGATATGATATCTAGATCAACAAATGTTGTTTTTAAGAAAATTAATTTTGCAATCCAAAAGGACTAGTGACACAACTTGTTGCTCGTTTGCCTTTCAACTATATGTAAATCCAAATTAATTCATGAAATAATTAGATTTGCGGAAATATAATATTTTCAACACTATTCATAATTCTTAAATACAATTGTTAACAAATTAAAATCAAAACATATATGTAAACTATAGAAGTTTAAGGATATAAAAGTAAATTAAGTAGAGAAAAATACTAAAAACTCGGTCTACAAACAAATATGGTTAAGAACAGGGCCGGCCCTAGGGGTTGGCGGGGTGGGCGACGGCCCAGGGCATCAAACAAATGGGGGCATCAAATTTTCTAGTGTTTTGATCGGTTTTATGTGATGAAAATGGTCTTGTGATGATAAAACAGAAGGTTAACGAGGTGAGCTAGTTTTAGTAATGGTATACTCGCCGGAAAACAGGAAGAGTTGTCGGGAGTGGTTAGTGGTATAAGGAAGATGAAGATAAAAATATTTCTTTTTTGTGATTGGTCATTTGGTTGGTTGTATGAAATGTAAAGTAAAAATATACTCTTTTGTAGGTCACGTGAAGTAGTAACATAAGGAATACAAACATAATTTAATTATGTCTTATTGTCTTAGAGCATGAGGGTGTGGTAACGATTCACTCTCGCCACTCCAACGTGACCAGCTCGCCGGCGCGTTTCATCCCTTGCCACCACACCATGCATGCTCGCCGGTTGTGGTTTCGCCATTGCAACGACGAGAAACACGACAATACCAAAACTTAAAACATTATCGTTTAATCACAACGGTAACTTGTTTACCTTTTTTTTTTTTTTTATATTCAAAAATTACCCACTCTATAAATATTACCAACATTTACACAAAAAAACTCACACCTCTCAAACACAATTCAACTTCAAAATTCACACTTCTCTTTACGCAAGATTATTATGGCTTGTCGTCTCCCGCATTCCGCTAAAGATATGCAAACGTACGTTCAAAATCAATGCAATAACGGCGATGAGGCTCGAAAAGACGCTATTATACGCGTCATCCAATTGTTTGAGCAGGCGAGGACGGAGAAGCTGCAGATGAGAGAAAACTACAAGAGTTGCAACGACATCAAGACCGAGCGAAAAGGTGTGATCGAGAAATTTCGAAGGAGGAAGTTCCATAGATGGCGAGATTATTGACAAGTTGTGGCGGTGTGTTCAAAAGGTAACGAACAACAACAACACCTAAGTCGATTGGAGCTATCGGGTGAACAAAGATGATGGTGCAGGAATCTCCGGTGAGGAATCTTCGATAGACGAGGAAGCTTTGTCTCGCCTCAAGGATTATATACCTCCCTCGTATGATTCTGCAAACGAGGAGTATTCAGATTAGGATTTAGGATTTATGGATTTTTCGTATGATTTTTTTATTTATCGTATTTTTTTTCATTTTCCGTATTGTAGTTGTATTTTTATTTTAAATGAATGAAATGAATTTTATTTTGTTTGAAAAATATGGAAAAGAAAAAAAATGAGGGTGAGTGGGGCCCAAATGAAAAGGTTTGAGTTAGTTGTGATTGGGGGTATTTTTAAGTGAGTGTGTTGGAGTAATGTGGAGGTGATGTGACACAATTGGAGCCCAAATGAAGAGCCATGAGTTCACCACCATACCCCATGCTCTTACATATTTCATCATTATCATTTAACTTTGATTTCTATATCAGCTAAAATACAAAACTCTCTATATATATTTGAAAGAGTTGAATTTTTGTAAATATAGTTTTGTTCTAAAAAAGTTGTGTGTATATACGAGTTAATAATATACAAACTTTATATTGTAGATATTTTGATAGTCGGGTACCTGATATCAATTGGTTAGTCTTTTGATTTACTTAATAGCTTGCCACATAAATATATTTGACTACATTTTCTACCTTTAGGGTCCGTTTGGTTTCCTTATAGGAATCACAATGAATATTTGTATGATAATATGGTGGTATGAAATGAGTTTGATAGTTTAAAAAATGTTGTTTGGTTTATATATTTAGGTTTGAATATTGTTTGATAAATATGAAGAAAAAGAGTTGGGTGAGTAAAATTAGTGATGGAATAGGACCCACAATGAATGATTTGACAAAATCCATCAAGTCCAACTGGTATGGATCTATGAGTTTCATTTGTATGACCCACATGAATGATTTAACAAAACCCCTCAACCAAATAAACATAAATGGTATCAAACTCATACCTCATTCCCACACCTTTATACCAAACGGACCCTTAACCTCTAAATGAATGTATTTCCCAATAACCATAGTAATCGAAGGTAATGAACGTTGTGCATAGTATAGTGAGCTAAAAAAGCACAAAAATAGTATAATGACTCGAGCGAAAAAAATAAAAGTAAAATGACTTTTTTTTTCAATTAACATTTCAAAGAAAATAAATCTAATATGATAATATGTAATTATCTTTAATCTACTAGTGTATAAAGTTCATTAGCCATATTATTTGAATAAGATGTAAAGTAATATGATGTTATTTAACTTTTATCGAGTCTATATGTGTATTTTTGGCAAGTTCATTCGAGTGATTCTGAGTCTACATGCTTGTCTTTTGTTTACGACACGTAGTGGGGGCATTTTTTCGATTATCTTGCCCAGGGCATAAAAAACCTGAGGACCGGGCCTGGTTAAGAACATTCGACATCTTTACCTAGATGGTAATCTTGATTCTTAGATAACAGTTACATCATGACTCCCTAGATGGCATGTTAATGTTGTAGCTTTATATGTACATTTCGTAATAATAAATATACATATCTTAAAACTTCTTATATTCATCGTCAAGACAATTTTCTTTTAAACTAAAACGAGCTGAGCCGACAACCTCTTGACTGATGAACAACTCACACACACGCATACACGCTATGCCAAAGGTTCTTTGGTTCATTCATTACAATTGTTATCGTGACAGTCTCTGTCTTCATCTTTGTTGACACAAACATTGATGATAAAAATGGACCATTTAAACATCCAACACCACATTTTTGAATGGTTGAATGTCCGTTAGAGTTTAATGATGCACACGTGCATAGTACAACAACTTTCATGGGCATGTTTGTATTGATTTGAGTTCTTACATCTTGTCCTTGTCTATGCGTTGGACCTAAATTGATTTATGCATCTACCCATACTTCATTGTTGCATTATTAATCTTCTGAATGCACCAATGCATTCATTAATCATTCTAGTTAGTTCAACTGGATTTATACTAGTGGTTTTCTTATCTATCAAATGTTGTAGGTTAGAATCTCAATTTTGTACATGTGTAGTGAATTATTATGTGGTGTACTCATAAGGTGAGCTAGCACATTGTTAGATACTTAGATGATAGGTTAAGGTCCAAGCCTAACTGTGAACTTAAAGTCCATTTGGTTTAGTCTTTTACTCACAATCGCATTGGTTTTATTTATAAAACGACAGAAAAATAGTTGAAAACGGAAAACAGGATATGGATACAAGTCGGGATGACTTTGGGAAAATTTGTGACCACAAATCTTAACCAAACGAAGAGTTTTGGGATACTTTATGATAGGCATTCAGGTCTTGTAGCACAATTGGCTTTTTTTTTTAATGATTTTGACCCATTTGAGTGAAACGCAACCCATTGTAACCATTGGTGTTAACTTTGTAAAAGCTTGTGAATTTTGTCTCCAAATTTGTTTGGGTCATCTGGATTGTAATCCAAATGTAGGCAATCATGTCTTGTACAACACCATCACTAAGTATTTAACATAAAACATAAGTTCGAAATATATTTTTCATTAATTACTGTGTAAAGAGTGTAAATAACCTGTCACAATAGTAGACTAAAATGGCAATATAATGTATGCACATACTATATTGTTCAGCCATATCTTATCATAATGAAGGCGGCAGTGTCTTTAACTTCGACATGTTGCTTGCATTTCACCTTTGAAGTTGTGCAGTTGGGTCGATTTGAAGTTACTTGTCTCAAATGCAATAGCTGTAAGATCAGAAAAGTATAACGGAAAAATAAGTATTCTGAAACACATCTTACATAATATGCATAAAGTAACATACAAAAATGAAAAAAATGCAATAAGTAGATGTTTATATAACCAACACCAAACAGTTTGTTGAAAGTTCTGATCACATTGATGTGGTTATTTTATATAATGGTATGTGCTAATCGGATACTCATAATCTGTTGATAACACGTTACAGTTGATAGTGTTTGTATATGTAAACTCTTTTATAAATAGATAATTAATTATTCAAGTGAGTGATTGTTTATAACATAGAATGAAATATTTATAACTTATCTTAAAGAAAGTTACTTTGATATTACTTATCTTTTTCACCTCTGCTTCCATCCTATTTCGACCGAAGAAACAGTCACGTTTACAAACTAACAACCGTTTACAACTTAAACCCAAACAAAAACGGTCACACCTAACAGACCCTATTCCATTCGCTTCACAAAAATAGTTAAAATAGCCACTAATCATTTCAAACAATCAACAAAAGCCTAAAAGCTAATAAAGAGTGGTTGTTTGGATCTTGGTTCTAGATTTTTCAAAAGAAATTTGTCATAGCTTGCGTACACGTCGCCCTGGTTGGCCTTATATCCATGCTACTTACTGATTTTTTGGGCTCTCTTCTGCCTAAATCTCTACAATGCCAACTTTCACACAGGTTTTAAATCAAATAAGTTCTATTACATATCTACTACGAAATCTGCGATTGAACAACTGAGTTTTTTGGATCGTATAAGATACCTGTTGATATTACAATGTATTGATTTAATCATTGAAATGCAATCGAGTTACATCGGCCATTCTGAGTACCTGCGTGGCCAAACCATTTAAATTGTAAAGATTACGTAAATTACAATACTTATAAAGATTCTCAAGATACATAATTCTTTTACTATTAGAATATACAAAAAAATTATAAGTCCGTTCAAAACTATTGTATTTATAGATAATTAAGGCCACAATTTAGCTATGTAAACGTATAGTTGTAGTAAATTGAAATCGACTTGTAACGTTTATAACGGTATTTGAGCAATAGGATACATACCTGAAGCGACACAGCTGAAAGAAACAGGCATCTGTAAGTTTCTTAAACCGTTTTTTTCTTTTAATCATTGCACCTAGACACAACATAAGAACATTGTAACACTTTCGTCCGCAATGTGTTTTTGAACCACTTAATAACCTATGAATCACCACATTAGCGTTAAGGAACTGAACCTCTATGTTATGAAATCCTAAGCACATATACAAAAGAACCCATCTACACACTTGTTCATTTGTTACCTCATGTTTCATGCTACAATTGATGTTGCCGTTGCCACAATATCTTCGTTCATCCTTCCTTCCTCATGCTAATATTTGAACTTGGTGACATGGATTTTGCTATCTCTCTTAAAGACCTGGTATATAAAATGTCAAGATTCATGGTCAGAAGCAAACAAAAAGGAAAGTGTGACAATTCAAAATTGTTGTTTCTTTATTAATAATAAAAAAAAAAAAAAAAAAAAAAAAAAAAAAAAAAGGGAATGTAAAATAACCTTCATACCTCTGATGTGTTTGTTAAAGCTTATAGAATAAGCTATTAAACACTGTCAGTGTATTCGCTGAAGTTGTAAACTGAAGAAATTTGTTTACCTGATAATTATGCTTCTTGTCATTGTCTTATTCTTGTTTTCATTTCTTGATGCTATTATGTAATTTACTGAAGTAATGTATATCAATAAAAAATTAACCTTTGAAATCTAAATACAGAGAATCAAAATGTGGTTTTAGAGGGAAACAAATAGCTACAGTTACGTGTGAATCATACCACCTTCGAAATCACGGCTTCCCACTTTTGTTTCCATTTAAAGCCATCAACCGCTCGTTTGCACGGCAATGGTCAGCAACAATCACAATGGTTGGTGCAAGCTTGTTGGGAATATGTGCAGCCTGGTTGAAAAGGCACGCCTGTCATGAAAAAAAAAGTATAAAATGTAAAGTTAAATGGGTGATATATTATGTGTGGGTCTGACCACCAAACAGGATAACATCTTTCTTTAAGATTTTCGATACTCATTTGAATGTAATTTGACTTTTAACTGATATAAAAAAGGCCCTAATCTAAATATCTAATACAATGTTTGTAGTACAAAATGGTTGATAGTTGTAAGTCTCACGTGTACATGAATTTACACCGTCCTTATAGCACTACAAATATCTATTCAGGAAATAATTAGATTCACAAAATTTGTCGGCCAAAGGATATTATGTTACTATGCTGTTTAATCATAAACTTAAGAGGCGTACAAAATGTATAGTTGATAAACACTAATAAGTGTATAGGCCATTGGATCAATATTGAGTCTCAAAAAAAAAGTTACTAATCTTTTCTATTCATCTAGATGCATACATTTGATCATAAATCCATGACTATATTTCCTTGACCATTAGCTAATGCATATGATTTATGAAATCAAAGTCACTATTTTGCTTATGTCTTTTCAAAATACAAAGATTGACAAACGTAAATCACATTGCTAAAATCTCATTAAAAAAGTTATTAGATAACAAAAGCAAAGTTTCCGTGAGTACGACAACAAAGAATTACCTTATGTCCAACCCAAATTATGGCATTACTTTCTTTTTATCATCGAAATTAATGTATTACTTATTGCTATTGCACTGCACTGCCTACGGAAACTTAACATGCTGTGTCTTATTTTGGGATATTTGGATAAATGGAAAAGTCAATAAAAGCTTTCTCTAAGAGCTGATGAGCTTAAATGTTGATAAGCTCATAAGGTCTCAAAAGTGAGGGTATTCGTTTTTATGAATTAAAAACAAAAAAGCTCATAAGTAGGAAAAATAAGGTAAACCAAACACCCCTTTTAATCAGCTTTAATAAATTTATTTGCTTCGTTTGAAGTTAAAGTTACGGATAAGCTTGTAGAAATTGCTTACCTCAAAATGCTTATTTGAGATAAAGTTTTTACCATCATATTAAACCTAAAACATTCAAGAAATTGTTACCTAAAATTGATCGAAAACAACAAATCGTTAAAAACTATAATGAAAATGGAAATGTGAATCTTAAATTAGAGCAGGTACCTTTATAAGCATTTATCCAAATGAAACCACTACCGATTGCCACACTCACTTTCGACCGTTACGGGGCTGGTGTTATTAGGAAAATGCTTCCAATTACAGAAGCCTACCAGCTCATAAACTGTTTTGTAGCATTAACTGAAACCTCACACGTGAACTAATTTATATACACAAAGCTGGGTAGCAATCTAAAATACCTGGGGATGTTATACTTCGGATATAATTCTGCGAGTTTGGCTACAAAAGTAAAAGTGATTATTTCCTTTTAGAAAACACAATAAGCAAATAAGTAGTCCAAACACCACTTCTCATGTAACCAAACTGTTATTGTAAACACGTAGTTTACCTGATTATGTGGTTATGGCCTTGTAACAATCGTAGGTACGATTTCATGGCACCGACTGCCACCGAGCATTTAATCAAACACTTTATGGACATCCTCCAACTTGCTGCCAAAAAAACTTATAAGTAAACATGATGTAACGATCATAGTAACAACAAATATAAGTGTGAGAAATTTGTTATCATAGATGTATAGAATAACAAACCGTAACAGAAAATTGTCAAGAAGAATCAAAACCATCAAGCAACTCATCCATTCTTTGAAGTAAAATTATCAGAGGGGAGAGGATTCAAGAGAGGATGCGGGATTTTAGAGAATGGTATTTCTGTGAGAAAGAAAGTTAGGCCAGGAAGAATTGATCTTGAAGGTTCTTGAAAAGGATTAGGGTGAAGTTAAGATTATATGGACACTTGGCTCTTTTGTGTAATACATATAACTGTGTAGATACGTATATTTTGGTGAACAGTAAAGATAGCAACACACATCGGCCAATGGTAATGTGCCACAACATTTGTTGTTGTACAACAATTTATATAAAAATGGAATGGACCAATGATATGTAGACAACATACTATGTATAACACCATTTTTTATACACCCACCAAACGGTGGTTAGTATATATATATAATATTGTATGTGTATATATTAGTCGGCAATTGATCATCACTACCATTAGAGAAGAAAAAAAAAGGAGTCAAATATTTTTAAATTATCATACTTACTATCATTTGTTTATTAGTAGCGAATAAATGTTTTTCTTTTATTGGTATTTATTTCGTTTTTTTATCTTTTATAAGTAATGATTACTATTTTACCTTTTTAAATTATATAAATGGTCCTTGTGGGTTACCAAAATCTGCATCCACTATCCAAAAGTAAATTTTTTCAAAAAAAATCGATTTTTTCTTTTTTAGATTTTTTTTCCAATTTCTTTTTTTGAAATTCTTTTTCGATTTTTTTTTAGGAATTTTTCTTTTCCATTTTTTTTTCCGAAAATTTTCTTTTCCTAATTTTTCTTTTTCAATTCTTTTTGTCGGAAAACTTTTTTTGGGAATTTTTTTTTCGAAATTTTTTTTTTCTTTTTTTCGTCACATGTGAAAATGTATAAAATGAGATGAAAACGTATTAAAATGGATGAATAAAAATGGACGAAAACTCGAGAAATCATATGAAAAAGTATAAAAATATATGATAACGGATAAAAATGCATGAAAACCTAAGAAAACGGACGAAAACGTATAAAAATGGAGGAAAACGTATAAAAATGGACCAAAACGTAGTAAAACGGATGAAAACGTAAGAAAACGGGCGAAAACGTAAGAAGTGGATCCACAAAAAAAGTTTAGAGACGGTGGATGCAATTTTCGCTAAACAAGAGGTACCATTTGCGTAATTTACCCTAGGGACGGTGGATGCAATTTTCGCAAATTCAGTGGGTAAATAGTCAAAACAAGTTTTCACTACCCAATTAAAAAAAAAAAAAAAAAAAAAAAAAAGTTCACTACCCAAAACAAATTATAAGTATAATCTTTTTAAAACATTGTTCATATATTAAACATACATACTATTGGTGTGCTATTGGTATAATATAGACAGAAAAACATTTTGAACATTTAAAACTGTAGAAGTGTTTATATTGGTCATGGAGGACGTTTAATTATAGAAATGATCAAGTGAACACTTTAATGATTCGCCGGCATAAAGGTTTTTGGGATTGCTTATATTTTCTGTTTGTGATTCTGCTTAAAAATAAGCACTTATAAAATAAGTACTTTTACAACTAGTGTTTGAAATTACTTGTTGCAAATTAAAAAAAAAAAAAAAAAAAAAAAAGGCATTGATATTTGTAAAATAATTATTTTAATATAAATTATCAATTAATTTCACTTATAAAGGTTTTAAGTCAAATATAAAAGTGAAAAATAATTTTAGTTTGATACCAATAAACAATACGAAATAAGCAGCTTTTAACCTTTTTATGAAAAACTATTTTCCTGCTTATAAAAAAGCAAAAAAGAAGAAAAAGATAAAGCAATCCCAAACGCCTTCTAAATTACAATCTAACTGATCCTGTAACTTAAATTGGGCTATTGCCCATCAATTTGGGCCTAGCTAAGTTATGGCCTTTTGCTTTGATTACTCAAACATTGCTTCTAAAATTTCTTTTGCATGAAAACTTATAAGAAATGTGTATAGACCTTATTCGACAATACATAATGTTAACGTATACTAGATATTTGATTGTGATGAGATAAAACTCTACAAAACACTTAGCTAGTTGTAACGGTAGTCGACATATGCATGAAAACTTCGTCTGTAAATATAATTTTAATCCGTTATTCTTTAACTTTGAGTTGTAAACTAATCACTAACTTTAAAAAGGCTAGTAAGTTGCAAGAACATATAGTTTTGAAAAAATCATGTGACGAAATTAATCATATGCTCGCTAAGTCACTAGCAACACTGAAAGCCACAGGGACGGATCTAGCATGTAAGAATGGTGTGGTGCCTTGCAATTTAGAAAAAGTTGATATTTTAGTGTAATTTTATTTAATTTGACTTTTTTCGAAAGTGACCCCACCAAAACTCAAATCACCCTCTCACATCTAAAATCCAACATTTAACTCTTTAAAGTTCTATTAAATCTTTCGTATACAAGAAAATCTCGATTTATCATTCGTTTAGTTTTTCTTTCGCGTTTTGTTCTTATCGTAAAAAAAAAAAAAAAAAAAAAAAAAAATTGCTCCCATATCCTTATTTTTGGGTCCGTCACTGAAAAGCCACATTATGCATACGCGGGACTATTGAAGTTTATCTATCGGTCCCCAAATAAAAGTTAAAACACTCGTAGCTTTTAAGTTTTTTTGGCAAAGTTTGTCCATACAAACAAACCAATCGGATTCAACTGTTTTATATTTGGTCCCATTTTTAATTATCTTTAAATTAAGTAATTAACATAGGCTGATTTTGTGGCATGTGAGAACAAGGGGCTACTTTGGCATGTATTAAAGGGTGTGGGCTATCTCTATGAAAATTTTGATTGAAGGATGAATCAAGTGTTGAACTTTATGGAGACATTTGTGTGTGACCCATCCATGTGTGCACATGCACCCCTTATCACCCTTATTCTCCAAAACCATTACAATTTGATCATCATAACTCACTCTTTTCCTACTTTAGCTTCTTTCAAATCATAAAAGAAAACCGTTTATACAAATGAAAATTTATCGACTTATTTGTCACGACACACCGAGAGAAGAATCCTAAGCATATGTATGGTTCAAACTTTAGATCGATAACCGACATCAACAAGTGAATAATTTTGTTTCTACGTCGTTATCTGAATTTCGATACTTTTATGTGGTTAGCAACTATAGAATTTCTAAAAAATTAAACTAGCTAATACTATATCATGGTAGCATGTGTCAAGGGTGCACAAGCTTGGTTTGCTTCCCACATTCTCATATAACATGCTAATTCCACAACTTGTGCAACCCTGTCTCCCTTTACTTTATGATATTGCCACCTAAGATTTGTGATGAAAATGATACTTTGTTCGTTAATGCTATTTAATATTTTTGTATTATTTTATTTGTTAGAATACAATAATTATATATAATTTCAAACATATAACCTAGACCTGCTAAAAACAAATATTACATAGACATTAAAATACACGATACATGAAAACGTTTGTAAAATAGAATTATGGGTATTTTCTTATCTTGGCGATGGTCTTAAGCACAATGAAGGTGCAATGTAGGATTGAGATCTTTTTATTTTCAAATCTCTCATGTTAGCATATTATGAGAGGGAACAATTTAGTGTATCTCAAATCTCTCATGTTAACATATTATGAGAGGGAACAATTTAGTGTTATTTGATTGGTTACAAGAAAAAATGTGAGAAAAAAGAATATCCTCATCCAAGTAAAAAATAGTTATGAATTGTTTCCTTTTTAGTTTTAAGGAATCAAGGCAATGCTTACACACATTTAAAATTTGATTTAAGATCATTTGAGGACAAAAGATTATTTACATATCAAGGGATCAATCTTCATTATCCATTTTTATTTGATCTAATGGATGAGATTAATCCCAACAATTTAAAAAACCCACTTTCATCATCTTTTTTCAAATATTAATAACTTTCAAACAGTTAATTGTTAAGCGAAAAAAAAATCATTGCGACGGCGTATTTAATTATCTTTCTATAGATAAGTGACTTTGATATCCTTTCGACAAAAAAAAAATTAGTATTTTCACGTTTTTTAAGTTTCTTCGATTTTTACGTTACTGAAATTTGTATTAGTGTTATATCATATATGATATATAATATCACATGTGATATTAGTGTAATATCACATGTGATACTAGTTATAATACCGATGCACGCAGGTTTTGACAAAAATTTTATTTTGTATTAATCTGAATATTTTGTATTTAAAGGTAATTATATAATTATATACTTATCACGAGTTTTCCATTATATATTAATATCCATTAGAATTTGTTAAAATAAAATTTTGTAAAATTTTTCTTGAATAACTCAAGATTTAACTATATTTAGCAGACATATATGTTGATGTTGCAATTTAAATTTCACTATTGATATTATGTTGTCACAAGTTCATGAGTTTAGTAACACGTAATTAGCGTCGATGAAGTTAAAATATATTCCTTAAAGTTTTAAAAATGTTTTCTACATATCCTTATATAAATAAATAAAATTACATGATTAGTTGTTATAAGACAATCACTTATATTTTTTCATACTCAGTATTACGATGAACCCGTCTTCTGATTTGATAGTTATATTTTCGTTTTCAAAAATTTAACCGTATTTAATATTCAAATTCGTGTCCACATAATCATACTTTTAAAATAAAATAAATGAGTCATCGAGAATTACATAGAAAAGAAATATTTTGATATTTATAACCTATGCATATTTATATGTTGTAATTTTAAAACAAGATATATATATATATATATATTGTATTTTTAATATATAAAGTTTCTAAAATTATTATAAAACATGAAAACTTATAATATTACACTTAACCTTATATAATTTTTAAAAATTCAACCACTAAAGTTTTATTAATTACCTCTATTTTTTAAGTTTTGGTTTTACAAATATTTTTATAAGTATAATCGCGTATATTTATTTTTATATTAAAGTAACCCGTGCTTACAATTTGATAATTATATTCTCGTTTTCAGTAATTTAGCCGTATTTAAAATGTAAACTCGTGTCCACATAAGTTAAACTTTTAAAAATGAAATAAGTGGGGTTCTTATTGAACGTAAAAAGTAAAAAATTGATATCTATAATCTTATGCAAATTTATATGTTGTTATTTTAAAACAACATATACATTGTATTTTTTAAGATATAAAGTATAAAGGGTATAAAGTATAAGGGGGTATTTGTTTATAATCCAAAGTTATTAAAAAACATGGAGGCTTATAATATTACACTTAACTCTATATAATTTTTAAAAATTCAACCACTAAAGTTTTATTAATTACCTCATCTTTTTTAAGTTTTGTTTTCACAAATTTGACACCTATATTTTTATGTGTTTTTTCTATTAACCAAAATTTTTCACCAAATTTATTAAAGTTTACCAAAATCAATTTAATTTTGACTTTTATTAACCAATCACATCAAATGATTTTGCTTACGTGGCGAAATCGAGCTCTCTATAGCCCAATTGTTTTTAATAAGAATGAATTCTACGATGACCAGACCACTACCAAGTTCTGCGATCGATGAAGTTTTAAAAAAAAAAGATTGAAAGGAAAGTGTGTAAATATTGGTTGAAAAACAACCGATTTTGTTTTGGGTTGCCTCGACCGATCCTCGACCTACACCTCACATTGGTCATTTCAAAGTTATTTTGTCGAGAAAGGCGATGTGGACCGGTGACTGGGTCACGACGTGTCCATTTTAAAGGTTCAATTAAAATCAATTTAATTTTACTTTCATTAACCAATCACATATCACGATTTTGCTTACGTGTGCCCCAATAGGCTCGCGTATTTCTAACCGTATAACATGCATATCCGACTCACATATTCGAACATTCCTACCATAAAATTCCTATATAGGCACTAAAACACATCTTTGGTACATTAGAATACATTCATGTATTATCTAAATCAAGAACTCAACTTAATTATACATTCATACCTTGGCGGGCATAGAAAATCCTTCCACGACAATCATGTGTTGATACTTAATTCTCTAAAACCTACACAAAAAATTGCATTACACTTTAGTATATGCGATAAGATCATAAAGCGCAAAAACCACTAACATGTTGCATTATAGTGAGGATAACAACAAAGTTAGTCATAACATCAAATAAGAAAACTTGGATTAGAACAAAAGGGTGTTTGGTATGCTTATTAAATGTGCTTATTGGCTTATTCAATTACCATAACACAATAAGTTTATGATAAAGCTATAAGCTTTTTGAGAAGCTTAGTAAAAACCCCTAACTCACAACTAATTATATCATAGCTTAGTGTGTTTATAGTAAAACACAAATATTAAGCGTAGAACTTTTCAATAAAACATTAGAGGAAAAAAAAAAAAGGTTACTAAAAGTTGGTGTGTATAAAAAAGTTAAACCATAAAAAAGTTACTAAAACTATCATTAGATAAGGCGTAAAAAAGTTACATTGAAGTTTCTTTCGGATTCTATTCGAAGCAAAAGAGGTTAACACATAAATCATAAGTATAGAAGAATGGTTGTATCTCACATCCGTGATTCTAACTCAATAACATTATCGCGAAGAAATAACGTAATAACACGATTAAAACTTTATATTCTTGCTTAATAATTATCATGTACATACTTTTATTTCTTTACAACGCCAACTATTACGTTTTTTTTTATTTTTATGAAACACCACGTCAATAAATAAAGTTAGGTTATCACCTACGTAGTTTTTTCTTTTTTTTTCCTTTTTTTTTTGGATTTAGGAGGTGATTGTTATGAAATAAGGATTGTGATGCGTGCATTTTTTTTATAATTTAAGGAAAAAAACCTTCTAAATTAACCAATATATGACTATCTAACCCATGTGTTTGTTTGTTTTTTTAATAATTAGCTTTGTAAACCATTTTTAACCGACAATGTACATGTTTAGGTTGAGTGATGTTGATGTTTAACTTTAACTATTGATATCGTGTTGTCTGATATATGCGAGTTTAGTAGCGCATAATGGCGTTGATGAAGTTAAAATATGCTCAGTAAAGTTTTTAAAATGTTTTATGGATATCCATATATAAATTTTAAATAATAATTCACGAGTCGTTGTTATAAGTAGAGCAGTATATTTATTTTCATATCACGATGCTTCGTCTTACTATTTGATATTTATATTCCGTTACTAATATTATAAAGTATAGGGGTATAAAGTGTAAGGGTTATTTGTTTTTTTAAAGTTATTAAAAAGCATGGAACTTTGTAATTTACACTTAGCTCTATATAATTTATTTAAAATTCAACCACTAAAGTTTTATTAATTACTCTCTTTTTTAAGTTTATGTTTTCATAAATTTAACACCTATATTTTATGCATTTTTTCTTAACCAAATTTCTCCATCGAAATTATTAAGTTTACCAAAACCAATTTAATTTTGACTTTCTATTGACCAATCATATTGCTCGATTTTGCCACGTGGCAAATTCGAGCTCCCATGGTTTAATTTTTTTTCAATAAGAAGGGTTTTGCAAAACACGAAATGATTAATTCTTTATTATATAAAGATTAGTGTAAAATCACATGTGATATTAGTGTAAAATCACATATGATATACATATCATATCACATGTGATATCATATCATATATGATTTAACACTAATATCACATGTGATATTTAAATTAGTGTTTAATCATATATGATTTATTCATCAAATTTCAATAGCGTAAAAAACGAAGGCGTGAAAAAGCGATTTTTTCCTTTTTGAAAGTATATTAAAGTGTCCGTCATAGAAAGATAATTAAATGCTCTTGTGACGGTGTAATATTTTCACTTAACGATTAACGGTTTAAGAGATATTTAAATTATAAAAAGTATGTGAAATAATAAAATGTTTTTAATCTCCGTCGTTGATTTCTTTTTAAATGAATGGTGAAGATGAGTCCCCAGTATGTAAGAAAATTTTGATATGTAAAATAACTCTCCTCTTAAAATTAAGCGCCGGATACGAATTTTTATAGTTTATTTTTAGGGTTAGAGTCAATTGCATATACCCACTAAAACTGCGTATTTGCATATATACCTAAAACATGCTTGAATTGCATTATCATCATGCATTAAAAACTTATATTATGAGAACATATGCAAATTTTAAGTTTTAGTGGGTATATACGCAATTCATAAGGTTAATATATAAATATGGTGTTAAACTTTTCAAACAAATGCGCTTATAAGTAATGAATTTTCATTTTATTCATTTATATTCTTGAACTTATGAAACATTACATTTGTGGTTACCGAATTTATAAAAGTATAAGTAAACATCACCGAACTTTTCAAAATACGAAATTTATGTTAATTAACTATCAAAAATATACATTCAAGTAACCCTTAAAATATGGAAAGTAATTTAATATTAAGTTCAAATTAACAAAATGAAAGTTCGATACTTTAGGCGCCTTTTTTATAAAACTTAGTGGCATGTTTGTATATTAACCCTTTATTTTTAAGGTGATGTTACATCTTTTAAAACATTTCTAATTATCATCTTGAATGTATGTAGCTTCTTTTTATTTGTCGGAAAAATGTACGCTTTTTATAGTCCAATCGAAACAAGCATGTGGCATTAGAAATTATGAACATTTTAGAGCATAAATCATTTCCTCGCTAATATGATATATATGAGTGTGAGTCACATATAGGGTGGAAATGAGCTAAGCTTGATTGTGAATGAGCTCAAGCTCGTTTACGATTATAAAGCTTGAAATCAACTCGAGCTTATTTTAGGATTTTACTCTTAAATCAAGTCGGCTCGTGACAAATTTTACAAGATCGGACTCGACTTATTTTCATGACGAGTTAAAGCGAAACAAAGCTTGAATCAAACTTGGTTATTACACACTTGGCTCCAACTCGTTTATTTATCTTGAGCTCGTTATTACATAGTTATATGGATAGACAGTTTATATAAATATATATATTCTAAGGTTTGTTTAGCCTTTCGACTGTAATCGATCTTTGTAAATGAAGCTCAGACTCGTGCTTGATTATTGATTGAGCCCCAGCTTAGGCTCAAGCTGGTTTAAGCATGAGACATTTTGATTTTTGACCGATATGTTCGGACTTTTTCAATAGCAGCTTGACTTGTTTCCAATCTAACGTTTTTTAGTTTTCCTATGTTTTTATATTTCGTAATTTTTTAATTTTGTATTGTTTTAAAATTTAAATGCTATTTTTATTACGTATTGTACTTTGTATTTTATTTAAATGAATGAAAAATTAGTGTCTTTTAATTATTATTGATGTTTTCAAAAAAAAAAAAAAAAAAAAAAAAAAAAAAGCGTTCGGTCACAAGTGCGATCCTCTACTACAAGTATTTGGTGCGTGTTTGATGTAGGAGAGAGAAAGGTGATTTGGCATTAATGTGGTAGTGTTATTTAGTCTCTTGTTGTGGTCTTGTTACTAGTAGTCTAAGTGGATGTTGAACTTGGGTTGTAGCGTGAACAACGAAGTTAGTATTTAGATAGCTTTTAAACCGCCACAACTAGATATTAAGTACAGGTGGCAAAGCAATTGGTAGGGCAGGCGGCCAAGGCACAGAAAGGACGGGCTTAAGCGAGGCGGGTTTAAGCAAGACGCGGGTTAAGCGACTAACGTTATCTAATCACTTTAGAAAAGGCCTAAACGACAAAATAAAATCCTTAAACGTAACATATCATTTATATTTTAAAATTAAAGTTTTTCCTTAAAAACAATTGTAATATTCTTTAATTGAGAGAAAATATGTGCCCATTAATGATCATTAACTTTTAAATAAGCCAAACATGCTTATTTTTTTCCAAAAAATATATGGTTAAATGTACCCAAGTCTTTTAAATTAGCCCAAATTAGTTCAATTTTTTTTTAAACACAATTTACCACACCTAATATTCAGATTAAGAATCAAAAGTACAAAGAGATTTATTTATATTTGTTTACATTTAGTTAACCCTCAATAAAAACAGAAGTCACACAAAACCCCTTTCACAAGTTCTTACTACCATCTCATAGATAAAGCCAAACATAAAAAGTATGTCCCCTAATTGGGGTCAATCAATATTTTATCTAATTTAATATGGACATGAAAAGGCCATAAATTAAAAAATGATTTAATATTGCATATGGTTTTATAAATAAAGCCTACATTATGTCATTGAATTAAGTTAAATGATTTAAAATCAAATCAAATCAAATCCTAATTTGGAAAATCCAAGTACCACTTCTTGGATTTTAGGATAAGCTGTTGATTGCGGGGCTGATCCCCACTTATGCAATAAATGAAACACGCCAATATTTCAAACCTCACTTCTTTATTTATTGCTTCAATTAGTAACATGCGCATCTTTTATCTCTTCTATGGAATTGTGCAACTTATGGTCCTAAATATCACAATGGTAAATAAAGTCATATGTACAAGTACAAAAGATTTTACCTTCATATATTTAAGTGAAAGTAACATGAGTTGAAAACGAAAAGTAAATGTACATTATTTTTTAAGTGAAAGCAACATGAGTTGAAAACGAAAAGTAAGTGTACATTATTTTTAAAACGTTGAGGCCAAAGAACAATATGAAGTAGAACAGTTTCAGCCTAACTCAATGACTCGCTTAAAAGGTGTTCGTCGGTTTTGTGATGCATACAACATACTATTTCTCTAATACCTGTTAGTGGATTAGTATTTAGAGTTAGCATATTTTGTATTGGGTCAAACCCGTTTGAGCATTTAACATAATTTATAATGTACTCAAACTCATTATTCAATCATGAGAATTAGACAAGTTTACATGCTATTAGAGAATTACCAACTGAGTTATATTACAGAAAGCAGACTTCAAATTTACTAATTATGTTGTTTCCTATTTATTTTAATTTTTTTTCTTGCATCAAGTATCTATATATTGAAATGAGTTTACGGGCGTATTTAACATGTTAAGTAAAGAGTGAAATCAGTTATGTTTAACATTCAGTAGAGAATGATCATTGACAACAGAAATATCGAAATTCAATAATTGTATTTCAAAGTCTCAAGTCTTTTATCTCTACCTATAATTTCCTTAGGTTTAGTATCTAACAAATATCAAAATGCTCCTTGTATATTTTGTAATATTGAACACTGCAACTTGAAAATCTATTTTCTGGTGAATCTAATACATAAGAGTGATCGATGAAGATACATAATTTATATACCGGGGTAAGCCTTTATCAGAAAAGATACATTATTCATATGCTAATCTATACATCTCCGCACTTTCGTCATATACATTTTCTCTCTCAACTTTGCGTTTGAATCCGGTATATGTCTCCTCGTCTTGTTTTTAAGCATTCAAGTTAATCATGAGAATCATGTATTTAATCTTAATAAAATTTGATTATCAAACCTAATATCCATGAAGCATTACATTGCAATATATATAGATCTTCTTTTCACATAGATGTCACTTCGGACCAAAACAACATTGTAACATGGACAGTAGGCTTATGGAGACAATATTATCTCAAGAACCGTAGCATAAGGCTTTTAAAGTCTCCATGTGAAGTTCCATGTGAGGGGTACAATACAAGACTTGTTTTGGCAAAGCCTTTATATGAAAATCCTTCCCAATTGGGACCCATATTTTGCCATTAAATTATTTTGTTTTTAACCTTCAAACGATAAATATAATGTAACATGTAGATGTAGTTGTCTTCTTCCGGAAATAAAATAACCAACAACTTGAAACTATGTTTTAACAAGATAATAAGCTGTTTTGTGGTCATAGCCTTCCAATCTATACACATTTAGGTGTTTAGCTAGTTACATTTTTATTTTTATTTTTTTTAAGTCAAATTTTTAATGTTTATTTATTTATTTATTATTATTACTATTATCTATACTACATAAAAAGAGAAAATGTCAAATAGTCAATAATTGGAAAAGTGAAAAGTAAAAAAGTGGAATATGTGAAATCTCATACCATTGAATGTTATGCTGTAACTATGTTGTAATCTTAACTTAAATGCGATGTTGTATCTTTGAAAAGTGTCTGACGCCTCTACCATCAAACTCGATAACTTTGGAAAGTAAGTGATTTCTTCAATCTTCAATCTTGAAGGTGGGATTTAAATATAATCATTCAAATTAGATTACTTAATCGCCGCTAAAATTTTGTCGAAACTAGACACCGCTGCCGCTAGGCGCGGGTACTCGTCTAGTTTTAATTTATGAGCTTATTAAGATATACTCTAATACACATATATATGCCTATAAGTCTCAAAATAAGCCAAAAAATTATAGCTTATAAAATATAAGCCGAAATCAAACAAGCACATGAGCGTACATAGCTTTTATCGTCACATTTGGCCCGTTATTGAGAAAGACGTGTTTGAGGCTGTAAATTACTTCTTTATATATGGTGATATTCCGAATGGATGTAACTCAAATTTCATTGCCTTGATTCCCAAAATCCTTGACGCCAACATGGTCAAGGATTTTCGTCCTATCAGTTTGATCGGAAGCCTATACAAAATTATTGCTAAAATCTTGGCGAACCGTTTAGTTGGTGTGTTTGGTGAGCTAGTTAACGAGGTCCAATCTGCTTTTGTGGCGGATAGACAAATCCTTGACGGCCCTTTTATTCTTGATGAGGTTCTTCATTGGTGTCGTAGGAAGAAGAAGCATGCTCTTATTTTTAAAGTAGATTTCGAGAAGGCTTATGATTCGGTGCGATGGGATTTTGTGGACGATGTTTTAAACAAATTTGGTTTCGTGAAAGATGGAGGACTTGGATTCAAGGTTGTCTCGGATCTTCCAGGGATCCATTCTTGTCAACGATGATCCTACGGAGGAATTTCAATTTTTTAGAGGTCTTAAACAAGGTGATCCTTTATCCCCTTTTCTTTTCATTCTTATTATGGAGAGCTTGCATATTTATTTTCAACGTGTGGTAGATGCGGGTTTGTTTACGGGGATCAAAATTAATTCCATGGTGAATCTGTCTCATTTGTTTTATGCGGATGACGCTATCTTTCTTGGCCAATGGAGCGAGCTTAACATACTGACTCGTTAGTTCGTGTTTTGGAATGTTTTTTCCGGGCTTCTGGCCTTCATATTAACATGTGTAAAAGTAAGATTATGGGTGTTAATGTAGAAGATGGGTTGGTTAAATGCGCGGTTGTCAAGCTTGGGTGTCTAATACTTAAGACTCCTTTCATTTACTTGGGCGCGAAAGTTGGAGGAAACATGTCGAGGATACAATCTTGGAAAGAAGTAGTGGATAAGGTTTTATCGCGTCTCTCTAGATGGAAGATGAATCTTCTCTCAATTGGAGGTAGATTTACTCTTCTTAAATCGGTGTTGGGCTCTATGCCAATATTTCATATGTCTATTTTTAAGGTTCCTTCGAGTATTCTTAAATCTCTCGAATCTATCCGTAGTCGGCTCTTCAATGGCCAGGATCCGAAGAGCTCCAAAACTTCTTGGGTTAAATGGAATATGGTCTTAACTCTGATGGATAAAGGGGGTTTAGGGGTGTCAAGTTTGTATGCCCTTAATAGAGGTCTTATGATCAAGTGGGTTTGGCGGTTTTAGTCTCAAAAAAACTCCTTATGGACTAAAGTGATCAAGGCCATTTACAGGGAAGACGGTAATCTGAACAAGGTTAGTTCTGGAGGAGTTCGTACCTGCTGGTCATCTATCGTTCAAGAAGTTAGGGAGTTACAAGGTCGTGGCATTAATGTTTATGATTTCATCCGTTTGAAGCTGGGGAATGGAGATAATACGCGTTTCTGGATTGACAACTGGTTCGAAGGTGGTGTTATCAAAGATTTGTTCCCACGTATGCTCGCTCTTGAGACTAATAAGTATGCCTCTGTTAGTTCGAAACTGAATGCTCCCAGATTAGATATTTCTTTCAGAAGACAAGCGAGAAGTGGAATCGAAATGATGTAACTTAATTATTTGTCTGAAATCTCTAGGAGGACCACTCTTGTGCCTTGTGAAGATCGCTTTATTTGGTCTTTAGAAGGAGATGGGGTTTTTTCCGTGGCTTCAATTCGAAAAAAGATCGATGGGAACAGGTTTCAAGATGTTTGTTTGTCGACTAGGTGGGTTAAATCCGTGCCTACCAAGGTGAATATCATAGCTTGGAAAGTTAAATCTAATGCATTTCCTACGCGCTTCAATATTTCCCGTCGTGGTATGGATATTGATTCGATGGTTTGTCCCATTTGTAATACTGGTGTGGAAACGACAAATCATATCTTCTTTCAATGCGTCGTTGTGAGGCAAATCATGCGTAAGATATCTTCTTGGTGGAACATCGACTACTCGGATGTGAATTCTTACGAGGAATGGCGAGTTTGGTTGGTTTCTATTCGAATTCAATCTAAACTCAAAGGAATTCTGGAAGGCGTATACTTTGGATTGTGGTGGTATATGTGGAACTTCCGCAACAAGCTTTTGTTTGATAAGAAGATCCCGGAAAAGGCTGTCATATTTGATAATTTAGTTTCTAGTTCTTTTTATTGGTGTAAATTTAGATGTAAAGCGTCGTTCAAATGGGATGATTGGCTTAAGAACCCTTTTATTGTTCTCGTTTGATCTAGTTCCTTGCTAGTGTTTTAATAAATCGTTAAAAAAAAAAAAGCTTAAACAAACACCCTAATAGTATCCGGTTTAAAACTTATCTTTATAACAATAAAATTACGTATACAATGTTTGAAATAGTTAATAATCCTTAAAACGAATCAATAAAAAGTTGCAACAATATTAGTAAATTTATATTCTTTTAAAACATTTCAATGTAATATACTAAAATTATTTATAATTACCTTGTGGTTCAGTGGGAAACATGTATGGCATAATATATGATTTAATATTGCAGATATTCCCTCAGAAAATTAAGAATTAAGTAATTATAATATGCTATGCCTCAAATAAATAGCCTATAAATTATACTATTATAGTGACTTTTGTTTTTAAAACAAGATAAAGGAATTTGAATGCAATTTAAAGAGATTAAAATTAAGTGAATTTCATAAAGTGTGTATATTATTTTTGAGTATTTTATTTTTTTCCGCTATGCATATATATATGTTAGATAGCTACAATTAAATATTACCAAAAAAAAAAAAAAAAAAAAAAATTAGTATGTACCTCTTAAAAGATTGTAACGCCCCTTTTAATTTTTTTAAACTTTTTTTTTAAATTTTTTTTAATTGTTTTAGTTTTATTTCTATTACAAAACTGCGAAATATAAAGCACGTAACAGAAAAATATAAAGTTTGACAAGTCACAAGTAGTAAAAAAACAAAAGATATGAAACAAAAAACCATAAAAACTGTCATGTTCTGTTAATAAAGTTGGTAAAAAGTAAGGGTGTGCAGAAATCAAAAAAATCAAACTTAAACGGAAAAAACCGAGAAACCAAAACCAAAAAGGAAATCGATGGTTTGGTTTTTGTAATTTGTAAAAACTGAAGTTTATGGTTCGATTTTGTTTTAGCTTAAACACCAAACCGAAAAAACCTATCCGAAAAAATACATATAATCTTAAAAATCATGTTTCAATTGCTTTTTGAACATGTCATTTACAACACATAAACACTTACCATTTATCACTTTTGTGGTCGTTAGTTATTTTATAGTCATTTTCTATCAATTTACGATGCATAAACAATTCTCTTATATATTTTTTTGTGACTAGTACTTTCTTATTGTCATTATATTGTGTTTCTTTGTTCTTGAAACTTGAAAAGGTCATTCAATGTAATTATATTGCATTAGAAATTCAACCATGAAGCACCAAATCGCGATTAACGAAATAGAAACCGAAAACCAAACGAAGATAAACATATCGGATGTGTTTCATGCTTGGTCATCTATAAGCATGGTGTTGGGTCCAATTTGACCGCACGTTCATGCAAACCATGAATGATAAGAACAACAATTTAAGCAAGTGACAAAGCGATGAACATCAACATAGAGGTTAAGTTTGCTTGAGAAAGAGTCTTTACAAGGCAATAACACTATTTATACTTGTCAAATTTATAAATCTTATTATAAAAGAATCAAACTTTACAAGGGACAACTTACGGAAAACAATCACGGTTGATGACATATTAACTCTCCAAAATCAAACAACAAGAGGCGCCTAGCTTTGTTTTATTGTTCATAGGAGAGAGGATCCTAACTATAATACTTTGTATTATTTTTGTGTTTGAATCTCTAGTTAACTCGGTTACAACCTTTTGGAGGAGGAAACAATGGATGCACATGGGTGCATAGCAACTTGCCAACTTGCAATAGATAGGCGCGTGCCTAGTAGGCTAGTCTTGAGCGTATTTTCAACACCGATTTGATAACTTATAGTCTCAATGCCTTTTCTCGTATATCGATAAGTACTTGAAATTATCTTCTTCAAGAAGTTTTCGCCCATACATTTAGAGGTTGAGGATGTTAAACCGAATTAATTCTTGAGTCGAGAAACATTTGTCGGATCTCATGACCCTTGTGTTGTCTGTAGCTCCTTATAAATCACTCCATGACACCACATTTGTTTGTGAAGTGTTTTCTTGATTGGTCTTTGGCGTCCTCGAAGCCAAACAGTTGGTTGACCTTTGTACAACACTAACTGATTTCTTTTATCAGTGAGTAACACCTTCTGAATAATAATTAAAGTGGCATGTTTAAATATTTATTATAGACAATTTGGGTCAATTTCAGACCCAACAATCTCCCCCTATTTAAATATACAAATAGATTAATCATCACTAGTAAGTGAGCATAACGATTTCTTTTTACATACTGAGTTTACATCAGAGAATAATATATTATTGTAGTTTAGAGTTGATTCTTTGATGTTGCAGACGAATATAGACTCTGAAGCTTGATTCTTGTAAGTTCCGTAACCTTCATGAGTTAGAGTATATGAATGTTCAGCTGTTTGAATTGGTACCCGACTTTGATTATCCTGTCTTAGTGATCTGACTTATTCAACCACCACTCTGGTAAGAGAATTCAATGGATGAGGTAGTACTTGATTACTATCTCATCTATTCTTCCCAATCCGGCCCGAACAAGCGATTCACTCCCCGATTTAAGATCGAGAGTTTGGGTTCAAGGACTATTGTGTTTAAAGGCTATTTCAAACATTGTGTAGAGACACTTGGGTTGTTTTTCCGTCTTCCTTGTTTGAATATAGAATAGCCTTATTTTTACTCGGATGTAGCGGGCTTTACATTATCTTGCTTATGGTGAGTTACAACAATGGTTTTATTATAAAAACTTTATTTTCATCCTTTGTTGCTTTAAGTCTTAGGTGGTCGAGGAATAGGATTATTCCATTTACTATATAATACCTAATGGTATGATTTATATGTATCCTCTGTACATCCTCCTTCCCTATTTGAATTCCCCTTTTGAAAGCCCCGATGACCCTTTTTTCATCCAATAATGGTTGTTACCGGGATCAACCATGTAGCATTCTATAAGCATTACCACTCTTATGGCTTTTAAGAGACTAAGTTCTCATGAAGCTCTCGCCATCTATACGACCTTTGAAGATGAATACACTTATTCTGAATGATTTTGTCTGAGTAAGCATTTATTTTTTATCAAAGGTACTTGAAGTTTTTAAAGAACAGTGATGCTAAGAGTAATATAAATGAAAGGTTTAAGGGTAGGTAGATAGAGATATTTTTCGCACAAGAATGGTTTGATGAACACAGTCTTGTTCGAAAAGACACCCAGGATGTTATGGAGAGGGAATATTTGTGTGGGGCGTTGAGGATCGGGTTTGAATGGTATATGCCAATATTCAAAGCTGTTTGGTATTATTAGCGGTTAATCAAGAACGGATATAGAATAAGAAAAACCTACCCGCTCTCATAACACTTGTTGGGTCCGCTTTGACCGTACACGTTCATGCAAACCATGATGATAAGAACAACAGTTTAAGAAAGTGTCGGCGATGAATATCGACATAGAGGTTGGGTTGCTTGAGAATGACTCTTACAAGCTAATAACACTATTTGTACTTTTTAACTATATAAATCATGTTAGAAATGAATCAAAGATTTACAAGGGACACCCTACGGAAAACTATCCGGTTAATGACAAATTAACTCTCCAAAATCAAACACCAAGCGGTAGCTTTGCTTTGTTGTTCCTAGAACAGGAGGATCCTAACTATAATACTTTGTATTATTTTCTATCTATTAATCTCTACTTAACTCGATTCTTGTTACACCCTATCCGGAATAACAATAGGTCCCACCATGGTTGAATATGGACTAAAGACTTATTGTAATTGACTAGTCAACCCGATAGTCAAACTAATAGTTAACACATGTTATGTTATAGTTATAGAAAGAAAGGGGACCTAAGTTGCCATTTTGTAAATATGTTATAGAAGTATTGGTGGCCAATATAGAAAGAATGGGACTTGAGGGGCTTAATGTGCCAAATAGGCAAAATATGCCACCTACAAGTAACTAGATACTTCCAAAAGTATCACAACATTTTCGAAACATGTATGTGTATGTGTATGTCGTGATATGAAAAAGAGGAAAAGAGATAACATGGTTTGATGATCAATTGGAGGTAGATTAAAGCTCTAATACATAAGTGGTGCCCGGCTTTGATCCTTGCAAGGTAAGTACCTTAATTGATGTTTAATTGTTGAATTGAAAGGTTAGGGTTTATGAATCCTAACTTGGGATAATTGGGTAAAAGATGTTTTAATCTAATTGAAAGTTATAGTAATCTTGGCATGATTTTATATTGGCTTAAAGTTAAGTAATTTATGGATTAGATCATCATATAATTAATTTATGATTATATGATGATTAGAGGTTAATAGAGGTAAGCCAAATGGTTGTGCAAACCATGGTTATAGTTAATTGATGATGTATTAACTGTATTTTGATTATGTGTTTAAAGGTGTTTAACATGGATGATGATTGATGTCGATGATGGAGTTGATGGTATTAGTGATTTACTTAGCATGGATGTTAAGGTAAGTAATTTGGTTACTATGTGACTAATGTGGAAATTGTTATATGGTGTGATCATGCATGTTATGTTATGTTTTGTTATAGTTAAGTAATGCCTAGATGGACCAAAGATGTGAGTATTTAAATGTTATAGAGTTAGTTGCCTAATGGAAGAATTAAGGTGTGTGTGGAATGATATTTGCGTTATAGATGGTTATACTTATGTGCCATTTGATGTGTTTTGATGCATTTGTAATGATGGACGCATTATCATGTATTAGCCTAATTACTTACTAAGAATTTCGCTTACATGTTATAGTTGCAATGTTCTTTTGTAGGTATTTGTGATGAAGGTTAAGTATTTGGAAATGGCCTAAGATTGGAAGCTTGTTATAAAGTATTGGACTATGCGTAGGAGCTTAGTATATAGATACCGAGCTCAAATAAAGTTGGACCCTCAAAGTGTCGTAGAATGGTTGTAATGTTATTTTGAAGTGTCAAGGTATTTTGTTATTGTTGAAGTTAAAGTATGTCAAAGTCATTTGTTATAGTATGTCTTATAGTGTATTGAAAATGGGTCAAAATGGGTGTTTGGTATGACCCCGTAAGTATATGTTCGTGGGTTGTTTAGAACACAAATGTTTGTGGAAATAATGTATTATGTCATATTAAAGATTTTTGGAAAGTTTTGTTAAGTTTCAAGTCTTTGAAGTCGATTTTTCTGAAATGGAGTAAATATGGTCTTATGAAATATTTTCTGCAATGGGCATATGACCGTATGGTAATTTCAACATATGGTCATATGGTTGCTTCAGAAATATAATAAAGGGCATATAGTCGACATATGACCATATGGTAATTTCAAAGATATGGTCATATGATTGCTTGAAATATAATAAAGGGCATATGTTGAGATATAGCCATATGGTATTTTGCATATGGTCATATGCTCGTCGAAAGCTTAATAAGGGTTTTCGATTTTGATCAATCTTATAAAATCATATCTAATAAATCGTAAGTCGTTAGAGGTCGTGCCACCCATCATTTTAGAGGAAATTAAGTCTACTTTAAACTAAAAATACTTTCAAGGGCTGTTTCGTAATTGATTTTTGTCAGTTCATTAAAAGTAATAGAAGGTCCGTTATAGTCAAGTCGTTTCCGCGTTAAAGTTTTTAAATTTCAGTCAAGCCGGGAACGGGGCGTAACAGTTACAACATTTGGTTTATATAGAAGGGGAAACAGTGGATGCACATGGGTGCATAGTAACTTGCCAACTTGCATTAGATAGGCACGTGCCTAGCAGGCTAGTCTTGAGCGTACTTTTGACTTTCCCGATTTGACAGCTTATAGTCCCAATGCCTTTTTCTCGTATATCGATAAGTACTTGAACTTATCTTCTTCAAGAAGCTTTGCGCCCATACATTCAATGGTTGAGATTGTTAAACTGAATTAAGTCTTTAGAGTCACATAATCATTTGTCAGATCTCAGTGAACCTTGTGTTGTTTGTAGCTCCTTGTAAATCACTCCCTGACACCGCATCAGTTTGTTAAGTGTTTTCTTCAGTTGGACTTTGACGTCACATAACCCGCCCTGCGAAATTGGGTTTGTTGTTGTTGTTGTATCTTCCGAATAATAATTAGAGACATGTTCTCGATAACTATCGTATGTATCTCACTCGATAACTATCGTGTTCATATTGATAGTTATGAAGTGACATTCTCTCGATCTTTATCGAGACAATGCTCCGACCTTCGAGAGGGTGTATTAGGCTATTTTATGTTTAAATATTTATCGAGACAATTTGGGTTGATTTCGGACCCAACACAGTGGCACATATGTTGTTTATTTAATATTTAATGTGGATGATATTCTGTTGACTGCTTCATCTACAACATATTTACAGAGGATTATTGCTAGATTTTCCATGACGGATCTTGGTTGGCTGAACTATTTTAGGCATCTCTGTTACTCGTACTGACAAAGGGATATTTCTTTTCCAGAAAAAATATGCAACGGAGGTACTTGATCATGTTGGTATGCGCAATTGTCACTCTTACAAGACCGTGTTAATATGAAGTCCAAGTTAGGGCTGATGGTCCCTGGTTTCCGATCTGACACTCTATAGGATCCTTGTTGGGGCACTCTAGCACGTTTACTAGACCTGATTTATGTTATGTTGTTCAGAAGGTTTATTTATATGCATGATTGATGTGTCTTTCAGTATAGGTAATTTATTGTTATCAAGTTTTAAATTTATATTTAGCCGACTTAACCTATAACAAACACTAACGGGCAGTGTACCCGATCAATGTAGCCTAGTTGGTAAGTAGATTTCGATCACTAAGATTTAAACGTTAACATCTAAATATCTATCACTATATTAATTTTAAAGTTAGTCTAATTAAACATAATCTAACGCATGAGGGTTTCGACCAGAGACCGCACAATGTCTAGATTAAGTAAAGCTATAAATAAAGGTAATTAGGTAAATGACACACATATACACATATAAGAATACGAGATAGCCGATAAGAGGTCAAGCCGATAGTAAGGAATATTCTTGGCTAATTGTTTAGTTATATATGATGAGTACTATATATATTCTCTCTTGGGTTGCTCACGTGTGCATATATCATTCAATGTTTAGACTAAGCTAAACGTCTATATTTCGCTTTTAAGTTTTCTCAAGACTAATCTCGTCACGACTAATCGAATCCGCATAAAGTCTACCTTAATGATTATCGGTTTATTAATTAACCACTTAGGGCTTACATTAATCATACAAACGATATTAATGAAGTAATAATGTAATCAAAACATACGCATGAGCATCCAATAAAACATCATATAATCTTTAAAAGAATGTAAGTATTTAAGTATGATCAAATAGTGAAAAACACACTAACTAAATGATTAAAGAGTACTAATACAAATTAAGCCAATCTTCCTATGGAGTTACGCTCTAGCAGGACCTTCTTATTGCTTTGAATTTGTCCTTCTGGTTTGGTCTTGTGTGGTCAGTCGGCTGGTTCTGTATGTGTATTAGTGTCAATCAAAATTTGCAGTCGATCCTCTCTTTATACATTCTAAAAACAGAGTCGATACGGCATATCAATTTATCAGGTACGCCGTATCTAGGTAACTTCACGTGGGGTCTAAGATTATTATATTCTGGAATATTCGTACACTGTCATATGATACGGCGCATCTTTATTCTTCATGCGGCGTATGTTGTCTTCAATATCTTGGATTTTCTGGTAAAGTATTGGGATTGATATGCCGCATCTCTGGGATGTCATGCGGCTTATCTGGAGTAGAATAAGTCAGATCTTTTTGTTGACCAAGGTTTCATATCTGGCGCATGAGAAGAATCCATACGACGTATGCTTCAACGTCGAGCAATGGTATTCATATTCGTCTAAGTCTTGGTGTACGGCGTATCCGTCAGAATGATCGCGAATCGCCATCGATTCGAGAGACTTTTCCAACTTGATCTATTTTGCTCCAATTTACGTCCAAAATAGCTAACTTTCACCAAATGTTTGTTTATAACTGAGTTTACAAAAGTAAGCGATTAAGTATCAATTTTCATATGAAATAATACAAAAAAGCAATATACATAGGATAAATGATGCTAATAATATGTTGTAATCTTCGTGGTACTCTGGATTATGATCTTCAACTTTATTCTTCCTCAACTTCATCGATGGTTGCTTATTCGAATGTTGATTGGGTTGGATACCCAACCACTCGTCATTCTACTTGTGTTATTATGTTTTCCTTGGAAACAATTTACTTTTTTGAGCGGCAAAGAGATAAATATATATAAAGAACAATCCTACTAGCAAGGCGTTAGAAGCAAAATAAAAGTCCATACTAGACAATGACATGAACTAGACTCTACCATGACTTTAGCTGCGAGGCCTACAAAGGGATGAAAAATATAGCCAATTACAGAAACCCGAGACTAGAAAAATCCCACTCACGGAGGTCGAGCCACGGTTTTCACTCCGGAGTGTTTTTTATGAAGACCCAAACAAGCCCGAGGAAAAAAGAAAAAAGAGACAAAGAAGCTAATGTTCCGAATAGAAAATAAAAGCTTGTAACACCAATAAACAACCATTACGAACCCGCAAGCAACAAAGGATTTTTCAGCCATTCAACCCAATTACTCGACATACGACCCCTATGAGAAAGCCAAGAGAAAGAAGAGGCTTGGATATTATCAAATAGAACACCTTTCTTTATCTGTTGAGCACAAAAGATGATGTTACGATATCTCCATATCCACCAGAAAAAAGCTGCAAAAATAACATATAAATGTCGGGACTTCACCTTAGGAGCATGCCACGTGCATATCCAGCTTTTCCAAGCTACATAAGATGCAAATGGAGGAAAATAAAGATCACACCATATACGAATAAGAGACCATAACTCCTTAACCAAAACGCATTCAAAGAATATGTGATCAGCAGATTCTACATTGCCTTTACAAGATGAGCATGATATAGTAGGAATATCGATACCATGAGATGAAAGGTTTAACCGATGAGGCAAACAGTCCAAAGATAACCTCCATAAGAAAATATTTACTTTACGCGAAAGAATATTATCCCATGAAGTCGACGGCAATCTAGAGGGAAAGAGTTTTGAATCAATAAGACGGCGAGAACTCCTTACAGAAAATATGCCATCATCAGTCAACAACCAAGTACACGTGTCATCGTCCATACTAAGATCAACCTGATTTCTATCAGCAAGTCTCTCAAATAAGCCGTGTTTCGGATGCCATTATCAGCCCTAGACCAATTCCAGTTCCAATGACCATCAACAATACGATCAATGATTAAGCAATCTTTGTCTTGATCTAATCTATAAAGTCTGTTGTACAAGTAAGAAGAGGGAATCACCAATCCATATATCTTTCCAAAAGCAAATCGGTGCCACATCCCACCTTGAAGCGAAAAGAATTAAGAGGATGATATCTTTTGAGTGCGTAAAATTAGAAGTACCAACAATCCGAGACCAAGTGCCATTAAAATTACAACCTTGATTATCCGGACCACCATCTTGACCATGTAACGCCTTAATGGTATTAAACCAAAGAGTGTTCGGAGAAGAGAACATCCTCCAACACCACTTTTGAAGAAGAGCAAGGTTGAAAGCCTTTAAACTACCGATGTTGAGGCCTCCTTTATCATATGAAGGAGAACATGAGACCATTTAACCCACGCCATATTCTTAGAATCTTGAGAACCGCCCCAAAAGAATCGCACGAAGACATTCCGAATATTCAAAATAGTTTCGGAGCCTTAAAAAGAGAGGTAGTATATGCCAAGACCGCTAAAACCGCTTTGATAAGGGTGAGGCGCCTCCTATGGATAATAAGTTGGCTTTCCATGAGGAGAGTCTCTTTTGAAGCGATCAATCAAAACACGCCAACCTGGAAGTAAGATTCATGTTAGCCCCAATCGGAAGCCCAAGATAAGTGAAAGGAAAGAACCGCAAAGACATCCAAATTCCTACTAGCCAAAGACGAAATTTCATCATTAGAAACTCCAATGCCATAGATGTTGGATTGTGTATATTTATCCTAAGACCGAGACGAGATAGAAAACATGGAGAACCCGGATTATGTTGTCAATGTCATGAGAATTCCAATCATTAGTAATAACCACGTCGTCGGCATAAAACAAGTGAGATAAAGTAATATAAGAAAAGCCAAGTTTGATCCTTGAATAAGCTCGAGGCCGACCGCATTAGACATAGCATGTGGAGGCCTCAGATAATGAGAAAAAAAGGAAAGGAGATGGAGATCTCCTTGCCTTAAACCTCGTTTAATTGAAAATTCAAGTAGGACTACCGTTAATCAAAATGGAGGCTCAGAGGGTGAAGACAAGCTTTAATCCATGAACGCCATTTAGAACCAAAACCAAGACTAAGAAGAACAAAGTCCGGTATTTCCAACTAACCGAGTCAAAAGCTTTTCAAAATCCACCTGAAGATTAACATCTTTTCTTCCTTTTTTGTACCACTGGATGATCTCACTAATAATAAGAGGACCATCAAGAATTTGACGACTCGAAATGCGCATCGCTCTTTACTAACAACCTTATCGATCACTTTAGATAGCCTATTAGCAAGAATTTTGGAAATGATCTTGTAATGAGTACCAATAAGCGAAATGGGCGAAAATCTTTAATAGAGATAGCGTTCGATCTTCGAATAAGCGTGAAAAAGAAGAGTTGGCACCTCGAGGCAACATGCCGAAACAAAGAAAGAATTGACAAACTCAAAATATCCGTCTTCACGAGGTCCCAATATTTCTTTATAAAGGCGAACGAAAAACCATCTGGACCTGGAGCTTTGTTACTTCCACAATCCCAAATAGCATTTTTCACTTCGTCTAAAATTTACTGTCTTGGTCTTCTAAGCGACAATATATTTTGTCTCGATCTTGTACCGAGTCTGAATATCGTGGTGTTGCCAATGTAATGACTAAGACTTCTTGGTTACATAATCTTCTTCATGAGCTTCACTTTTCTAATCTCGTAGAGCATCAAGTCTGAAGCATATCGAGATTAACATTCACTTTGTTCGAGATAAGGTTACTAGGCGGTTCGAGTTTTGCATGCATGTTCCTCGCATTATCAATATGCTGGTACTTTCACAAATGGTCATCACATCTTGCATTATTTGACGATTTTCGGCGGTTTGAGCATTCAACCTTTCTCGCTCCAATTACGGGCGTTCAACCTTTTCGGACTAAGCATGTTTATTCGTTATTCTTGTATTTATATTGTTTGGGAACAATATTATGTTCTGAGAAAATGATCTCGATTCAATTAGTTGCACGGTTTGTGATAATGCTATTGAAACGGCACAACACCTCTTTATGGAATGCTGGTTTCTTAAAGTATATGGCTATCAATATCGAATTGGTGGGGATTTGGAGATTACCCAAAAGCCTTGTCTGATGTAATCTCTTGGAGTGACTCGACTACTCTTTCAAGTCAACTGAAACGGTGTTTCGATGCCGTTATAAAACTGTGACTTGGGTTATATGGTGATACAGGAATAGGCTATGCTTTAACTTAACCCCCCACAACCAAACGAAAAGACACTCTTTTGGAAGACCTTAAAACCTTTTCTTTCTCTTAGATTAATCACCGAGATAGGAACTTTCGTCCTATTTGGTATGCTTGGATTAATGATCCCTTGAATGCTTGTAACAATATTGTGTAACATTTCTTTTCTCAAGCTTCTTGCTTGATTCTTAACAAAATTTTCTACCTGCTGTGCAAAAAAAATGTTTATTAGAAAATACACACTTTGACAATAACGTTATACGGAGTAATACAACTCTTACCTCACATCTTATTTAACATGTCAAATAGAACATTAAAAATTACATGTATCAAATTTTTATTTGAAAATTTAATTCACCAAATGATCCGTACCACAGTACGTCGCATACTGGTTTTGATGAATTAAATGGGTAGCTACTAGAACTATTTACGGAACAAATAAAATTTAGGTCGAATAACGAAAAAATCGTTCAAAACGATCTTTTTATGATTGTGTGTAGCCAATTATTTTTTATTTTATTGTGTGTCTTGAACTTTCAAAATTCGATTATGTGTATTTTGTGACTATTTTACCCTTAATTTTTCAATTTCGAAGGGTAAAATGGTCATTTTACATCATGAGAATAGTCACAAAATACACATAATGATCGAATTTGAAAGTTCGAGACATACATGAAAAAAAAAATAGTTTACACACAATCATATAAAGTCAAGTTCGATTTTTCATTATTCTTCTAAAATTTAATCTGAAAACCTGAATGTGGTCATGTATGGCTTGTGACATCTCTTTACTTATTTACCTACTAATTATTTGTGAGACATGAATGGCTACTAAAGAAACAGTAATAATCATGTTTTACACATAGTCCGCTATTTTGTTTTGTAATATCGATTTTGAGTTTGTGTGATTTTATGTACATGTGTGGTCGATTAAGTACATAAGTTGTTTGTTATCAAATAAAGCTAGTTCAAGGCATGTGTCCTAACTAAATCCTTTTGCCTATTTGCTAAACTTGAAAACCTGAATTATATTTTATACAAAAATGAAAAAACTTGTATTATATTTTCATAAAAAAAATTAGTAAAGTGAAAGATTTAGAGTATTCCTTGTTAGGGTTTTTATGGGAGATTGTAGGCCATGTACTCCCATGTGAATGCATGTGCTGTGTCTTTCCTTCTCAACCCCACCACCTTCCCTCTTCTTCTCTTTTCAGAAAAAACAAATAAATAAAGCCTTTAACTCCATTTTCATTCTCCTCAATTCTTACATATCTCTCTTCATTTTCTTCTACATTTTTATTGTATTCAATTCTTTCTACACTACTAAGCTACTCTCTCTTCAAGAACCATTTTTTTTTTCTCTGAGTTAGCTCCCATGGATCTTGAACAATAGAAGATCAATCAACTCAAAGCTAGAAAGGTACATTTACAATATGAATTTCTTGAAGCTTTGATGTGTTCTTTAATTATATTTTGCATGAACAAGATATTTCTATTCTTGGTCATGTACATTTCTTCAAGTTTGTTATATATGGATGATAATACTATTGAGTGTAGCTAGAAGTTATCAAAAAATTTGAATCCTTAATTCATATATCTTTGTCGGAGCTGGGACTTGAACTCACAACCAATTGAACACTTTAGGGGTGTTTAATTTTTTTTGTTATATTGTCATATAACTCTTTTATTGCATGTGAAGAAATAATTCTGAAAAGGTGACTTGTTTCTGCATGTATATAATGAAATAATAATTGCTTTTTTTAAGTTTTGAATCTAGAACTTAACACTAGATATTAATGTACACAAAATTAAGTATGCTTAACTTTTTTGTTGTAGGGAATATAAAAATGCATACTTCTAGCAAGCAGCTCAAGAAAGAATTTATCAAGAAATGGGTAAAGGGTCTTGAAATATGTTGTTCTTCAAAGAAGAAAATGGATGTCATGGAAAGAAAGAAGAAAATAAAGCTTTGTGCAGACATTGCTTTAGCTTCTGCTAAAAATGCCTCCACTTCTTGGAGCAATGCTCTCATTTACAATGCTAAAAAAGATGACGAAAACGCCATTCTTGTCGACAATTTATTAGGACCCGAGTCACAGTTCAACTCACAAAAGACTGCTCATCAAATGATCACTTTCCATAAGAGGGTTAGAAGCAAGAAGATCTTGAAAAAGAGTTGCACTGTTAGTCAAAGAATGAAGAAGGCAAGTCCTCCAACGTCGAATTTAGCTACTTCTATTGCGAAAAGATTGGTAAAGAAGCGAACCCAAGTGCTTAAAAAACTCGTTCCTGGTGGAGAAGCAATGGATGAATACTCCCTCATCAAAGAAGCACTAGACTATATACTTTCACTCAGGGTGCAAGTTGATGTCATGAGAAGTCTCGCAAATGCCACCGAGGTTTTGGATCAAAGTAATTCAATGATAGTCGATTAATACATAGATTTAACTATTTCATCCTACATCACAAAGAAAAAAAAAGAAAAAAACTAGGACTCGAGCTCTCGAAAGAAATCATGTACAAATTAATCTTGCATCTATCTTGCTGCGAAAAATTTCGAGAAAAGGGTGTGTTTATTTTTGTACTTGAATCCATAGTTTTCAGTTTAAAAAAAAATAAGAACTTTGATGGTTGATTCAAGATTGAACAACCTATTTCTTTTGTTAGCTAGTATCAAGAGTTGAGTATAGATTTTCTTGATTTAGCTACCACTTGTATAAGTTATTTCATTCTATTCTCAGGTTGTTTGTCTTTGAGTTGTTTGGAAATATTGAATGTTAAGACATGTGTTGGCTTGGTACATGAGGTAGGGTCTTCATGAATGTAATGTTAAAAAGAGTAATGGTTTGATTTTACTATTCATTCAGGTAATACCTGTGAGACATGAATGGCTACTAAATAGCCTTTGGATTTGGAGCATTACATGCCTTTTCTATATATGTGTGAATGTGATACATAGAACTTTAATGACACATGTATGGTAAATTTTGGGCAAATTCTTTAGGAACATGAAAAACTTGGTCGATCTGGATTGATAAACTGATATTAAAATCATATCAAGTTAGTCACAAATGAAAACTAGTTTTGAAAATTATTGGAAATATAAGACTGATTATATAAATACAAATGAGCCAAATGATAACTTTTTATTCAATTTTGGATGATATGAGGAAAATAAAACTTCGTAAATCTTGTGGCCCCAATTTGTTTTCTTTCAGAAATTGTGTTTAGCCACAAAATTATAAATTTTGTTGGGTTTTTCTATTATGTCTTGCAAGCGCGTGATAAAAAGTGAAAAAAAAGACATAAAGTACATAGGGTTCGCGAAAAAGACACAAAGACATATAAAAATGTATTTTTGTGAATCCCATGTCTTTTACGTATTTTTTCATTTTATCGTGTCTTGCAAGACATAAAAAAACCCGATTTTGTTATATCATTCCAGTCCAAAAAGTATCAAGTGGTTTGTCATTACTAGTCCCTAAATAAAACAGTATGTTACATCTTGAATTACTGTTTTAAGAATGAATTTTTTCACCCCTGAACTGATAAAACAAGTTTATATTTTACTGTTGGTTCCAAACCGATACATCAACTGAAACACTAGTATGCGACAATAACGTCTTAAAGCCCTTTGTAATCATCCGAAGCACGTTCAAGGTGTTACCGTAAGGAAAACTTGGGGATTATTATCGATTTTAGTTCTACGTCTGTCCAATTTACAATCTATTGTTATCCGAACATTTGTTTATTTAAACAAGTCAAATATATTACAAAAATCAACTCAGCAAATTATTACGACCAGGTTTAAAAGAATATCTAACGGATTCGCATTGTTTTCAACTAATGTGTGAAATTAACTTGCAAGTTGCAACATATAATAAGTAGGACTTGCATGATTACACGACACTTTCCATGAACACCATCTATCTGTCCTACATCAACGCTATGAATTCATAAAACCAAGTAGTTTTAACGACAGGCCCTTAATTTTTGCCAAAATTGTAATTTCTGAAAAGACATACCCATAAATCAGGTTTTTCTAAACTGAGGCAAATAATCAGGGACCTTGATCAGGTAAGTGAGAGGGCTCTTGAAGTGAAGTTAAAAGTCAGTGCTTTAAGCCTCTGAGAGAGCATAGACAACAACTGATGCTTGAAGATCTCGGTCCACCTTGAAATGAGCATGAAAGAATCTTTTTCTCTGGCAATCATAACACGAAACTTGATTTAGTGAAGGATATTAGAAAGGATAAGTATAATTACTTTCAAAGAAAACTAAACATGGACCAAAAAACACATTTGCTAGCCAGCCCGAACAGTAATTACTTGCCACCTCTAAGAAATACTGTACCTCTTCAAATGACTGCGAGAGTAGGAAATCTTTCAGATGTTTTTCTTCACTCTCGAATAGTATGATATGACTTGGTTTAGACCAATTTTTTGCAAATTCGGATATGAATCCAATTGGATCCATCATGAACCGGTCAGACTCGTCTGGGATTCCCTTCGCTTCACTGATAACAGAGTACCAAAACAGAATATAAATAGTTATATACATAAAACATTTGCATCAATATGGAAGCTCAATTATTATGCAACCGTGGTATACCTTGGTGAACAGTCCAAGAAACGCATAGGAATATTCTGATGCAAGGTCGAATAGTAGGGAGTTGCATGACACGGTGTTAGAAGCAGGATGCTTTTGACATTCCCGTGACGAGCCTCTTTGGCTAGATAATTCATAACATCCTCTGTACCTCTCTGGGAATTACTTCATAGTAAGAACTAACTAATGTCCAAATATATTAATAGTTGTTATGAATTATCAGTTATTGTGTGTATTATTGGATTACCACTTTTGTCAATCTTAAGTCAATCACTAGCAATCTACTTGTCCCCCCTAGTTACCCCAAAATTTGAAATGTATAGTATATGTCGACATGTTGTAGTATAGATACCCCATTGTTGTATGAGTAAAATGCATCAGGATTACTTCTGAAAGCGATCTTTTACTTCTCATCTCTCTAATGGTTCTCTAATCTCTTGGTAATCTTGTCATAAAACTAGTTAATCATAACATGTTATCAATCGTCACCGTCGTTATAATTAAGAAGATTAAGAAAATCAATTCAAGGTAAACATTTTCTCTACCTTCTTTATTATAACGACCGTGAATCGGGCTCATAGAGTGTTATGATTAACTAGGTTTATGATAAGATTACCAATATAATCTTGTCATAAAACTAGTTAATCGTAACAAAATAATGATAATTTAGAAAATGATATTGTCATTAGTAACTTAACACTACAGGCAGCAATTATGATGCAATTATTCATAATCGGGTCAATTTGGTTTATGGTGTTTTTTTTTTTTTTTTTTTTTTTTTAATCAAAGAGATCAATTTTAAAAATTAACTAAATGGGAATAGGTCATATAGTCAAACAGGTTGAAAGTCGTCCGTAGTCTATGTTAAAACATAAAACCTCCTAAAATATTTTATTTAAAACTCTCGATCATTATTGATATCGTTTTTGATCATGCTTCACGAGTTCATTATTATATTAAATATTTTTTTTAAATAAGATAAGAAAGGACAAAAAGTGATGGTGGTTCGTCCCAACCTCGCCTAGCCGATTTTGACCCGCACCAAAATATTACTCATTTTGACCCGAATCTATTTTGACACGTTACCCAACCCGCTAATCTTGCCACCTCTACTTAGCACCTGCACTATGAAGGGTCGACTGTACATCTCATCAGGCTTATTAACAGACTCAGTTATTGCTAGTATAATGCTATTTGAAGAAGTTGATGTACCTGATGAACCATACTCATGTAGATGGCCATGGGAAGATTTGTTGCAAGCAAGAACAAGACTGCTGCTTTGATCTTCCAGGAGCTTTTGGTGCGTGTACTTGTGGTTTTCTTGATCTTTTTACCAGATGAATATTTCCGGCTTAACATGGCCAACGAATAACCAGAGAAAGCTAAAGCTATTGGAAGCACAGGGAGGACAAACCTGTTAGTCATACTTCTAACCGATGAGTATCATGTACAAAAAAAATAATAACCCTTTCCATCCATTACGGGTGATTTTATGTTGTAAATGAACTACCATATTTGTGTAAAAATGAAAAAAAATATGTATATTTTTGCAGTAACAATTATTTTATAGATTTAACCGTGGTTGCAAAAATAAATATCACACTCCGCATCTTTTTGTCCAACATAGCTTATTCTTGCAATGCTTGGTGCTAAATATTCATTTTCGCAAGAAGGCCATTTGTTATAAAGAATAACCAAGTATGATGGTTCCTAATATATCAGGTGGAAGGTCTGGCAAAATGGGCGGGTCAGTCGGGTTGAGCTAGCAACCACTTCTTTATTCATTTTCTCGAAGTTTCTGAAATAATTAAAGTATTAGATAGCAGTTGGAGAGCTTATGCATTTATCAACATTTCGCATGACTATCAACCAGTTTGACCAGTTCAAGATCAAACATAACCCAAATCAACCCATTTGTAGGTAAATGGGCAGAAAATGACACCTCATCCACGTGGATTGGCTCACTCTACAAAAGCCTAAGAATTAGGAGATACATTGTTAACTATGGAGGCAGACATACCTGAATTCTTTGTGCCCTAATACACTATAAAGTGCTAAAACCCACAAAATGAGTCCTGAAAGCTTCCAGTTTTTAGATTGGATGATGCCAACCACCATGAAAGGTAGGAAAGTAAAGATCATGACAGTAAATCCCTGGGTGAAGTACCAGTGCCACGGATGAGTTCCATAATAGTCACCTCCGGAAGATAAAAAATTGAACTTTAGAAAGTTTAGAGGCACTAAAATCCACGAACCATACATCCAACGGTCCAGCAAGAATGTCAGTCCAAGCACAATGGACCTGATAATAAAGTAAGAAACATACACACTTTAGAGGTGGTAAGATAGGTGGGTTGGGTAAAGGGTTGAGAGTCGAGATGGGTCATTTTTCTGTACACGTAGAACCAAGCTGGGTTTGGTTGGGTTGACAAGCGCACAGTTTTGGCCATTATTTTTAATAAGAACTTGATGAATGTATGTTATTATTAGTACAGTAATATATGAATTTCCATATCTTTGATAAAAATGATTTAGTTTGTTGTATACATTCAAGATGACTCTGATTATCAACCCGTTTGACCCGTCTCCCTTTTAGAAAGCTTTTTATTGGAGCCGCTGAAATAAAACACAACCCAAAGTGACCCGTTTATAAGTAAGGGTGCTGAAATATCCATGTCTACTATTATTCTTGTGGAACATAATTGGCTATAAAACCTACCCGATAGGAATGACCTCAAGGAAAATGAACTTCAGCCTATCACGGGACACAAAAAGCTCTACGAGACCGACATAGAGCCATATTATAGCACTTGTTGGCCGAATGGCACAGGCAATGGCAGCTGCAACCAAGGCCCAGGTTCTAGAAACTGACGGGATATTGGTTGATTTGACCCTCAAACAGGGCCAGTAGTAGAGACTGATAACTGTTAGAACAGTCTCTAAACTATTGGATAGAGTGCGTGTGATACAGTAAAACATAAACCAGTTTGATAGCTGTGCAAAGAGCTGAAATAGAATTAAGTACAACGTACAAGAAATGCGATATCCATAAACTTATATAAAAGTTCATTACTATTACGGAGCTCAATATCAAAACCATATCTATTGAAAAAATCCAGAAGGACTTTGAGGAAAGACTAACATAGACTGCAATAGTCGTAGAGCCTTAAAGAGTATGACACAAAAGGATACAGCCCATTGGGCAACACGGCCACCATAGAGGACATGAGAGAGTTTGAACAAGTAGAGATCACCAAAAGCAGACAACATAGACTGCAATAGTCGTGGAGCCTTAATCTGCATTGGCAGACATTATAGAAAGACAGAAAACAAATTCTCTTATTATTCAAAAGATAAGCACATACAAACCACAATTTATAAGATATACTCAACACCATAAATTTAACAAAAACAAAAATAAGTATCTTACCATGAACAGTGGCGTATCGAGATTTAAAACGGATAGAACTTTGTAAAGAACTGCAAATAACATTGGATGCAAATAGCTACGAATTCCCTCCGCCCACTCCCAAGTTAAATGTCCATATCTGTCAGTTAAGTAATAAAGTTAAACCCTTATTAACAACAATATCTCAGTTAAATCAAAGTCGAATGGAACACGTAGACATACCCAAAGGTTATTCGATGTGCAACTTCAAGCGCTTGCCAATGCTCATCCGGATTGAAATATGTTTGCACAAATAAGGAATTTGCCATTCTGAAAACTAAACATATTACAAAGATTTTCATGGACGACGGAAACTGACTGGCTCCTTGTTTTCTATCTTCATGCAGCGATTCGGGATTTGATACTTCATCGCCATGTGCTGACACAACAGCGTTTGTTCGCTTTCTCATTACTGACTTGACACCAAACTCCAAATTTTGAGCTTACTAACAGAAATGGGTTGCGGCTGTAAATATTCTGTCTATCTTTAGCCAAAAACTTCAATCAATGCTGTTGGCTTCAGAGAATTCGGCCTGTGATCGACTTGAAATTTTGATTTTTCAGCAAAATAACCACATAGATATAAGTCAATAAGGGGATAACAACTGTAAATGATATACCACAAAAAATTTCCAGCAAAGACAACACGGAAATACGGAAAATTTTGATTTTTGAAAAAAATTTGATTTTTCTGAAAATAACCACATAGATCAGCAAATGAAGAAAGCCTAGTCATGTGCAAGGACAATACGGAAGCTGAAGTGCTTATGCTAATGGAAAAAAGTCATCATGAAAATCAACAATAAAATTTCCCACAAAGGAAATAACCTCCACATCAGCTTATTTAACCGGTGAAAGGAATAAGCCAATTTTAAAGATCCTCAAAAAACAGGTAACAAATACTAGGGTGATAGTATATCTGTAGCAAAATATTGTTGAGTACTTAAAGTGGAAAATTTGTAATAGTACAGAACTATAACAGTCATTTTTCCCTCGAATAATCACTAAACAAGCATTTATCTTGACGAAAGCCGTATATAAAACTTGTGTGTGAATGCAAAGTCACGATCTTTCACAATGTGCATCAAATCACTGACAAAATGTGATTCAATACTCAAATAACTTAACATGTTTATGGCAACATTTATCCATTGCTAGCTAAGCCAGAAAATGATTCGCTAATAGAAACTATGCAAATGTTTACTATATAAGCAATTCTTAATCCGCAACGTAACAAATTGAAAGACGCAACTTGATCATGTTAGAAAGAATTACAAACACATTCATAAGCACAAAGAGTGTTTGGGTTGCTTATTTTTCTCTGCTAGTGCTTATAAGATACAGCTTAAAATAAGCACTTCAGGAGAATAGTGTTTGGATTTGCATATTTTGTATAAATGCAATAAGACCCGGAAAAAAATAATGGGTTTTAGTTTAGATAAAATGGTAAATAAGTTAATATAGTTTCATCTCAAATACGCACTTTGAACTAAGCATGTTATTTTGAGGGTGCTTGTTTCGGCTTATATAGCCCGCTTATGACTTATTTGGTTTTGGGCTTTTGGGCTTATGTTTCATAAGCTCACTTTTTTGTGGCTTATTTTGAAACTTTTCGGCTTATACAAGCTTATTATAACATAAGAAACTTATATAAGCCGAAAAGATTCAAAATAAGCCACAAAAAGTGAGCTTATGAAACATAACCACAAAATCAAATAAGCCATAAGCCGGCTATGTAAGCTGAAACAAACACCCCCGTTGTCGAAAATAAGCATACAAACTGCTTAAAAAAAGCTATCACGCTTATTGCATTCTCTTGGGACTTTTATCAAACACGTTATAGGCACAAAATCTAGCTTAACTTATTATACACATAAACTAACTAATCAAGAAATTAAACATTATATTTCGAATATGAAAAACCATTTTATCTATCAAATAGTAATAAATCATTTCAACTTACCTGATTTAGAAAGGATGTCGCTAATGCTTTTACTGTATTTGAATTGGGGCTATTGATTTAAATTTAAATTTTAAAATGAAATATATACTTGTTGTAAATCTGAATACTAGATATGGGCTTATTGGGCTGTTTAGGTTAAGGCCAACAATAAACAGATAAATGGATTTCTCTTTTTAAACGTTATAGTTTGGCCCAACAAACATACACATAAAAACATCTTTTGGTTTGCTTTTCTAGATACATTTTTTGTTAAGTTTTTCAATCATGTTAAATTTACTAATTTTGTCTCATAACAACTGTCTATATCCGTTAGGGTGTTCACAATTTGGGTAATACCAACAAGAATCGAAAACCAAAACCGAACCGAATAAAAAAAAGAAACCAAATTTGTGACCGAATCGAATTGGCTAAAACCAAACCGAACCGAACCTCGATTTTTGGTTCAGTCTTTGGTTTTACTCAGAAAATAATTAAGCTGGTTGAGTCGAATAACCCGAATAACCCAATAATTGAACCAATGAACACTACTAATATCCATCTCATAATAAATGTTCACTACTACTGACGATACACAATTTTAAAAAAATCATTGTCAACCAATAAAATTTATATTTATTTTAAATATTTTTTGATCTGTCTAAACCTGAAAATCAGCTCTTATTTGATAAAAAGTATAGAGTTTGATGAACACTTATTTTGGAACAACAAACTGACTAGGTTTAGAAAATGGTGCTTTGGCTTTAGGGTCTAATATGATGTGTGAAATCTATGTATGTTTGTATGTGCATGTGCACTTAGACATGTATATCGTAGGCAGAGTCGTCCTTAATGGTGGGTAAGATGGGAAATCGCTCAGGGCCCAAAAAGTTCAGTGGTTTCAATATTTGTTCCTTTAACAATTATATACACTAGACGAATATCCGCGCAAAGCGATGGTGTATAGCAACAAATAATTATATTTGCGAAAAATTATGATTTTGGTTGGACCCTTGATGCAAAACTTATGGCATCATCATCCGAGATAACAATAACATCATCCCAGTTCCAGTTTAATAAATTAGGATTGAAAAACGGATTGGAATTCGGAACGGGATGAAGCTATTATATAAACAAACAAAAGTAATGCACAAGTAGGTGTCATATAAACGAACATAAACTAAAGCATTCAATCAACAATGACGATAGAATAAAGTGTCATAATGTACTGATCTCAACATCAACATTTTTTTGATTATTTATTTCAACCAACTTAACTATTACTTATAAGTTACCACAAGAATAAGAAGAAGTTTATGGTGTTTATATAGTATAAGTTACCAAAGCAGATTATTACTTGGAATGTTTTGGAGAAGAAGATTGGTAACGGTAATGATACCTTTTTTTGGTTGGATGTTTGGGTGGGAAATCAAAGTCTTCGAGATAAGTTCAATAGGTTGTACAAGCTTGACATGGTTCCAGATTGCATGGTTAGTTCAAGATTTGTAAATGGTGCATGGCATTGGCAATGGCGTAGAGAATTGAGAGGTGGTAGAGAGCAACAACAGTTCCATGATTTAATGGCATTAATTAGTGGTCAACAATTGCAGGATTATCCAGACTCATTTGCGTGGAATCTGGATGCAGAGGGATTGTTCTCGATTGGTACTACAAGGAAATTTATTGATGACAATAATATGATTGATGCGTTAACTGTAACACGCTGGTGTAAATTTGTGCCTAGACGAGCTAATATCCTCATTTGGAGACTTTGTTTGGATAGACTTCCTCTTCAATTCAGCTTATCTAAACGAGGATGCGAGATAGATACTTTGAATTGCCCTATTTGCAATGACGGTGTTGAAACAAGCATGCATTGTTTTCGGGGTTGTGACGTAGCTAATCAAGTTTGGAGAAAAATATCTAGATGGTGTGACGTAACGATTTCAATTGGGGATAGCATACAAGAGTGGTATGACGGTCTGGTTGATTCCTCAAGATCAAGTGAGAAGAAGATAAAGTTCGAGGTGATTGTTATAGCTTCTATTTGGATCCTTTGGCGTTTTCAGAACTCGGTGGTGTTCAACAACAATCCGATTAGAAGAAGTGACATTTTTTATTTGATTGTCTTAACGTCGTTTAATTGGTTAAAGGCCCGAGTTTCTAAGATGCATATGTCTTGGAATGATTGGGTTTTAAATCCTTTGTAATTGTTCTCTTTTGCAAGGTTAAGTTTCTTGCTTTTCCTTGCTTTCTAATAAATTTCGCCGTTCAAAAAAAAATAGTAGAGTTTAAAATAAACTTTTGGAAACAAATCATGTAAAACAAAGTATGACAATGTGTTTTTTTTTAAAAAATTTAAAAGTTGTCAGCCGTGTGTTTGTAAGTTTAAAGTTATTGTCAAATTGTCATTTTAGATTGTTATTTTCGAAGTTAAGAGGTATTAATAAAGGGTATATTATGAAAACAACTTTAGGCATTTTGAAGACTTTTCAAGATTCAATATTTAGCCAAAACACTTTATATGTATTAGAGAAATGTCGTGTACTTATATTTTTCTTAAAAAGAAAAGCAATTTGTTGAGAAAATATCTTAAGTAGGTCGTATGCTGAACGACCTGATTGTAGGTATCTTAGTTAGTTTGCGTTATATCTTATAAAAATGGGACACTTTTTATACAACATAGTTTCTAAAGGCCTCATTATCGATTTTCGCCTAGAGCCCCTAAAAACTCGAGAACGACCTGATTGGAGGTATCTGTAGCTTTCTAAATTGAATGTGTTTACGAAGGGAACATATGTTTATAAGTGGGAAGACTGAAGCTTCAAGGTCGGGCTATACAATATGTCATGATACGTTCTTTTCTTGAGAATTGAGATGTATGAGTTCAATATATCACACATTTGGTAATATGTTTTAGGAAATTGATATGCTACGATATACCATATTACGCGCGTGCAAGTTTTGAAGATTTATGTACACAAGCACGGTGTGAAAAGATGATTTTCGCCTAACAAACTAATTAATTATTTATTGACATGAGGTCTAGTGATGGTACGTACTTTTATATTAGATGTTATTTCATGGTTTGGTATGTGGTTACGAAGGTTGACATGAAATTGTCTAGTATGATGTAGTGGAGACTTTTGTGTCATAAATTTGATAGAAAATGAAGCAATCTTTAAGTTACATGATTTCTTCCAAATTGGCAATCTTAGGGTTACTTATAGCAGTAAATAACAATAAACGGATAAGCTTTTTATGTTCAGGTTTTGGGAAAACGAGTATTTGACACAAATGTACACGGTTTAATCAGGATATCATATCAACGTGACTGTTTTTTACTGTTTCGCAGATCACCCAAGTAGTAAACGACACTATACCTTGCAAACCATGTACAAATTAGAATTCAAATTAACACGTAAAAAACATTTACTATAACAAAATTCCATCAAGAACCACTGCCGAGAAGAGTAAATAATGGACATTCAATTTTAGACCAAACTTTTATTAAAGTGAATATGACATATGTGTTGAAATGTACTTTTGTCAGGATGTGATGATTAGGCTATATTAAACCATATGATGTGGGTTGTGACCCCGTCGTTGAAAGATGTTTCATGTTTTTTAGACGAGAAACTAAAGATGATTTAAAGTTATATATGGTGTTAAGGATATTTTGTTAAAAACTGGTATTTGTAGTTTCTTTGAATCGTTAGACTTGGTGTAATAGGAACCAATACGACGTGTACATATGCCAAAAGACGCGTGCGTCTTAAACGTATCATCCCCAGTCACGTGTTGGTAGTGACAAGTTTTGAGTACAAGTCGGTTTGTGAATTGGCCGACTGGTGAGAGAGTTTGTGTGCGTTATTATGGTTTTTGTGAGGGTATATTTGTGTGTTAGGTAAGGTATGTTTAGGTATTAAAGTTGGTTGTCTTATTATTACACTTGTTGATGATGCTGAGTTGACGATGATAATGTTAATCACCACTACAATCAGTTTTGAAACTTGCTGGAAAAATACTCGTGACTATCATCACAAATTTATGTCAAGACACAAGTTTAAACCTTGTATGATGCAAAAAAAATGTATTTGTGACCCTGACTTTAAGCCCTTTAGATTAGACAGCTAATACTTTAAAACAAAAACTAATATTAATTATAAAATATATAGTTCCCCCTAAAACAATAAACACAACAAAACACATCAACCCTTTTATATTGCTTATTTTAAGGGCACTTGAAGTCAAGCCTCGCTGACTTATACTCACATGAGTAATTGTTTAATCACCATTCATAGAAGTAGTTGATTAGATTACAAACTTGTTAGTTCGAAATCTTATTTAAAATCAAGTCTTATTTCCTTCATTTTGGTGGAAAAGGACAATAATAGAAGAAAGTTCTATACTATCATTGAGCCCTGTGATTATAAATTGCATGATCCAAGATTAATCTACATGTATCCATTAATAACCATGTTTAATTGCCTAGACTTCTAGCTAGGCTTTGATCTTTCTATAACTATAATAATATTTGATTTTGTTAATTGGAAATCAACGTGTGAACTCAGTGTGTGAATATGTCGAAAAAGTAATCACATACAGTAATAAATTACATAGCCATGACTCATGGGAAACGTGGTTAGGGGTTCGTGGCAACGTATTCATTGATAATTCTATGCAAAATAAAAAAAGCAAACAAGAATAGAAACTATATTTTTTCTAAACTAAATGTATTTAGCAAAAATAGATTTTTTTTTTTTTTTTTCACAAAATTAACGCTACTATACATACACCACCAAAAGTCATAAGTGTCACGAGACCCACGTTATTCCGTCGTCGACCGTGAGTATAGTAATTTTGGATATTTCGACTATGTAGGTCAATATGACCATTTAATACGGGTACAAAGTACAACAATATTAACATTTCTCTTTTGTCGGATGGCAAAACATTGACGTGCAATTGTGCAACATAAGTGACTCATCACTCGTGGTAAAATGAAGCTACTTATCTCTAGCTAAGTTAGTTTAAATTTTACTCTATCCGTTTTACAATAAATGCCCATCTTATTAAAATTTTGTGTAATTTGAAAATGGATATATATACGAGGAATTTTCAAATGCTTACTCTTATTTTGTTGCTTATCAAGGGACAAATTCACATCTAATGGTTGGGATAAACCTAAGATTTAATATAAAAACCTAAGTCCATGTTTTTTTTATCATTTTTCTTTGTCATTTTATTACTCTTATTTATTAACTCTTTTTATTTATTTTTATTATTTATTTTATATTTTTTTGGAATTCACGTTACTATTTTGAATTTTTTTTTTCTTTTTTTGGAGTTGACGTTTTTTTTTTTTTGGAATTCACGTTACTATTTAAAATTTATGTCTTTTTATTTTTTTTATTATTATTTTTTTTGGAATTGACTTTTTTTTTAGTTCACATTTTTTTCATTATTTTTTTTAATTTTAAATTCACGTTTTTTTCAAGTTTTTTTGTTTTCATACGTTTTCATACGTATTCATGCTTTTCGTTCGTTTTATACGTTTCGTTAGTGTTCATATGTTTTCGTCAATTTTTACGTTTTAAATGCTTTTAAATCGATTACATCCGTTTTCGCGTTTCCATCCGTTTCGACATTTTCATATGTTTTTATGCGTTTATATCGTTTCGTATGTTTTAGATGTTTTTTCCGTTTCATACGTTTCGTCCGTTTTAGATATTTTCGTCATTTTCGACGTTTCGTCCGTTTATATCGTTTCGTCTATTTTCATACGTTTTGTATGTTTTCTTACGTTTCGCCCGTTTACGTCCGTTTCATACATTTCGTTTGTTTTCTTACGTTTCGTCCATTTTCTTACGTTTTCGTTCGTTTCGTCCGTTTTCTTCGTTTCGTCCATTTTCATCCGTTTTAGACGCGTGTTTTACGCTTTTATCGTTTTCGTCCGTTTCTTACGTTTCCGCCATTTTCATCCATTTTCATACGTTTCGTCCGTTTTCTTCGTTTTCGGCTATTTTCATACGCTTTTATACGCTTTTAGGTTTCATGTATTTTCATCCGTTTTAGACGTTTTATCGTATTTTACGTTTTCATGTATTTTCGTCCGTTTTATCGTTTCGTCCATTTCGACGTTTTCATACTTTGTCATCCGTTTTTATCGTTTCGTCCGTTTTCATCGTTTTCTTCCGTTTTATTCGTTTTGAATATTTTTATCGTTTTGTTCGTTTCGAGACGTTTTGTCCGTTTCATCGTTTTTATTCGATTTAATCGTTTTTCCGTTTCAGACGATTTCATTTTAATATTTGTAAGTGACACTTATTTATCTTTTGTGCTATAACACTGTAAGGAAGATGAAAAGTATTACATTCTTCATCATGTAGTGTTATCAGTTGTGATACTCAACTAAGAATGTGATGGTTGTATTTTTGAAAATATTTAGGAAGATTTTTGTGTTTTATGATATTATGAAATATTATAAAAGTTGTTCAACTGAAAACAAGAGATGTTATGATACTTTTGTTAGACTTGTGGTGAATTCTTCTATTTAATGAATACATTGTGCATATTTCGATAGGTTTTATAGCGGGATTTAAAAATATCTATGGTTGAATCAGCAAACTAAATAAGCTATGGTTGAAGATAGCACACATCTTTATAAATAAATTGAGGAAGCTCAAACACTTGTGATATCACCTCACTTGTGATATCATGTGTGATAACACCGTTGATATCACGTGCGATATTACCGGTGATAGCATGTGTGATATCATAGTTTATATCACTTGTGATATCACCAATGATATCACCTGTGAGGTGATATCACCTGTGAGGTGATATCACCTGTGATATCATGTGTGATATCACAGGTGTTTGAGCTTACTCAATTTGTTTATAAAGATGTGTGCTTTCTTCAACCATAACTTCTTTAGTTTGCTGATTCAACCATAGATATTTTTAAATTCCGCTATAAAACCTATCGAAACATGCACAATGTATCCATTAGATAGAAAAATCCACCGCAAGTCTAACAAAAGTTTCATAACATCTTTTGTTTTCAGTTAAACACATTTTCTAACGTTTCATATTATCATAAAACACTAAAATCTTCCTAAATATTTTCAAAAACACAAATAAAAAAATGAACAGAATCATCATAGTAATATAATATGTGATGTTTATTATCATTTCTTTCATATATACTTGGTAAAATACTAAATTCTTATCACATTTGGTATGAATTTAATATTTCACATTATTAGTTGAGTATCACAACTGATAACACATATATGATGAATAGTGGAATACTCTTCATCTTTCTTACAGTGTTATATCACAAGAGATAAATAAGTATCATTTAAAAATATCAAAATGAATAAAAAGGAAGCAAACTATGAAAATAGAGACTTGACATATTTTCAAAATCAAACAAGTGTTGCATTAAATTAGCATTTTTTGAACAAAATAAGAATTCACCTAAAGAGACTTTAACCCTTTTATTTCTACTATGAGTATAATACATTGATTGCATTAACAAAATATGCGCTTGCCAATTGCTATGAAAGCACAAAACTATCTTATGGCGAAAATTATAAAATATTAGAAAACACATAGGTGATAATATATAAAATATACTGAGCAATGAAATATCTCGGGTGATATTAAAGGTTAAAAACATACTTGTTTGTTTATGAAATATCACAAGTGATATTAGACATTAACTTTTATAATAAAATATCACAATTGATATTAGACATGTAATATAATAAAGTTTAATAATAAGCTTGAAAACATATGAAAATAGACGAAAACGATAAAAGCGCAAAAACGAGCGAAAGCGTATGAAACGAACAAAACTTATAAAAGCGAATGAAAAGCATATAAAAGCGTGAAAGCGGAAAAAAGCATCGACAGCGGAAAACGTATAAAAGCGATGAAAATGGACGAAACGGACGAAAATGTCTAAAAGCAGAAAGCGTCTAAAAAGGTCGGCGTAAAAAGCGGACGGCGTATATAAACCTATGAAAAGCGATGAAAATGTAAGAAAGCGAACAAAACGTAAAAACAAGCGAATCGTAATAAAGCGGACGGCGTAAGAAAACATAGGAAAGCGAGCGAAAATGTAAGAAAGCAGGGCGAAAACCTAAGAAAGCGTGAAGCGGACGAAACGTAAGAAAGCGGACGAAACATAAGAAAGCGGACAAAAACGTAATAAAAAGCGAAGAAAGGTAAGAAAACATAAGAAAGCGTAAGAAAGCGAGCAGCAGACAAAAGCGTATGAAAGCGGACGAAATGTAAGAAAGCAGACGAAACGTAAGAAAAAGGATGAAAGCGGACTAAAGCGTATGAAAGCGGACAAAAGCGTGAAAGCGGAGGAAAGCGTGTGAAAGCGGACGGCGTAAGAAAGCAGACGAAAGCGTAACAAGGCCGACGAAAACGTAACAAAGCGGACGAAACGAATGAAAATGGACGAAACGTAAGAAAGCAGGCGAAAACGTGAAAGCGTGAGAAAGCGAGGAAACGTAAGAAAGCGGACGAAAACCTATGAAAGCAGCGAAAACGTATGAAAGCGGGCGAAAACGTATAAAAGCGGAAAACCGGACAACAACGTATGAAACCCGAAAACGAAAGCGAAAAAAAAAAAACAAAAACAAAACAAAAAAGCGAAATTAAAAAAGTGATAAAAATTACAAATAATGAGAAAATAAATAAGAAAGATAAAAAGATAAAAAAAAAGAAAAAACATGGACTTGGGTTTGAGCATATTAAATCTTGGGTTAATCATCACCATTAGATCAAACTAGATGGAAGGTGATTTATCCTTAATATCTGAGGATTTTGAGTATCTGAAATAAAGTCACCATATATATATATTTTTAATAAAGATGAAGTATATTTTCTAAAATGTTTTAAACTACTTTTTTTATAAACGATGTCGATATTTTATGTATGTAGCTCAATCACTTTCGATGACATTAAACTCTCACCTTTTAGATCTCTTTCTAGGAATAAGAAAATGTCACTTAATTCGATAGCTTAGTTTTTTGACCCATGCAACTCTTTTGTACAATGTTATTGTAAAATGGGTTCCAGTTAGACTCTCATTTGATTTACTGTAGTTTCTATTTTTATCTGATCACCATTTCCGAAAGTTGGTTTTTCTCATTCCCTATTTTGCCCCTAGGCAGTTTGACTTTTGAATGCCATCCAAAACTTGACTATAAATCTATGTGTCTTTCTTTGTCCTGATCATAGCAGATACCCAAATAGAGTTAAAAAAGAGAAGGAATAGAAACACATCTAGAAAAGAATGTGATTAGGGTAGAAAAAGAAGCACAATAGGGTTCGAATTTCAATATTTATTGACACAAAAAAAGTACGACATTGTTTTAACAATTTTTTTTTAAACGTACTTTAACGTCCTAAGTACTGGTATTAGTTGAAATATTTTCATGATTTTTTGCTAACTCATGACTATCTTAAGTATTTGTATTTTTAAGTGTGAAAAATAGAGAATGTTATATTTCTACATGATCATAAAATATATTTATCAAATTGCAAATGTGAAGAACATTTTTATTATTTTCTAAAGTTGTACCATATCTTCTCAAATGGTTTTTAATTCATAAATACTATTTATTAATGAATAATTTTTTTTGTTGTGAAACTATTTAATTATTGATTTAATGGATAAATAATATTTATTTATTTAATGGATAAATAATATTTATTTATGAATTAAAAACCATTGAATTAATTTTCATGAGTACAGCTTCTGAACACTTTGAAACTTTGTTTTACATGTTTCCGGAAATTATTGTTTGTGATAATTAAAATATTTAATGTTGTATTAAATGTGCATAGAGATGTGGAATGCTTCCGTCTTGAAGTCAACTTAAAAGGCTTTGTAGTTGATGCAAATGAAATTTGATTTCGTATATGAATTGATTATATGTATTATTAAATGCAAAATTTTAATTTCCTGTAATCTTAATTTATTCTAATTACTGTAACATTTATTAATTATGTGATCTAGTTAATTTAACTATCACAACTTAATGTAAATTAATAACTGGACATATATGATTTACTAGAAGAATTTCCAAGTATAGGAAACCCACACATCTTTTACTAATAGCTTTTACCGATCAGTTTCACGGTTGATAAGAAAAAGTAAATCACGTAACACAATAATTAAGACCGCATAAGTAAAGCATCATAAGTATTTCTTAGAAGGCGCAACTAGCTAAGATGTGATTTGATAAATAAACACTCTAATTAACAACATGAACCATTGTTTATTCATTAGCTAATAATACACACAAAAATATTAAAATGAAGAAAGGGACAACAATAGTAACTTGCTCTATTCAAATGTAAACACATACTAGTATGTTTCTTCTTCTTCATTATAAAAGAAGATATTCAATTTGATACTCACTATCTATCAATAAATGCATTTGCTCTTCCACTCCATTTTTCAAATCTAATTTTCTGAATGCAATATTTATTTCTACCAGTCTTCCAGTTCATATACCTCTCACACACACAAAAACACACAAAAAACACAAACACACACACACATACACACTTAAACTAGTTATAAGCTTCATTCAAGTACTAAACTAAAATATCTTGCTAAATCCTTTGTGGGTTCTTTAGTTTATATGATTCTAGAGATGGGTTTATTTTTATGAAAAATTTACAAAAAAAATGGATAGAAAAATCTTTGTTTCTAAGTATGAAGAACCATACTATTACACTAGGCCACCACCACCACCTCCTGCCACCATTAGCCACCAGTCACATGGGTTCAACTTAAATGATAAAGTAAGTCCAAGTGTTCTACTCATCATCATAATTCTTGCTATCATTTTCTTCATTTCTGGTTTGCTTCATCTTTTAGTTAGGTATCTTATGAGACCTATTAATATAAGGGATCCAGATGAGTTTGATAATGTGACTGCACTTCAAGGTCAACTACAACAACTATTTCATTTGCATGATTCTGGTGTTGACCAAAGCTTTATTGATACATTGCCTGTTTTTAGTTATAAGTCTATTATTGGTGTGAAGGATCCTTTTGATTGTGCTGTGTGTTTGTGTGAGTTTGAAGGTGAAAATAAGCTTAGGTTATTGCCAAAATGTAGTCATGCTTTTCATATGGATTGTATTGATACATGGTTATTGTCACATTCTACTTGTCCTCTTTGTAGAGGTAGTTTGATAGGTGATTTTAATCCAAATTCTTGTTGTTCACCTATTGTGCTTGTGCTTGAGTCTCAAAGTAGTGAGGTTTCTAGAGAGATTAATGGTGATTTTGATCAAGTGAACGGTTCATTAAGCCAAAGAGTTAATTCCCATTTGAGTAATCAAGATTTTGAGTTTGATAAAGTTGATATGGTGAAAGAAGATGAGAATAAGGAAAAAGTTGTTTCTATTAAGCTTGGGAAGTTGAAGAGTGTGGAGAGTGGTGGTGAGGGTGAGGGTAGTAGCGAGAGGCAAAAGATTGATAGTAGGAGGTGTTTTTCTATGGGGTCATATGAGTATGTAATGGATGAGAATACATCTTTACAAGTACCAATTAGGACACAAGTCAAGAAACAAGCTAGTAAAAAGTCTACACTTCCAATCACCCCGTGTCATCGGCCAGCAATGTCCGAATGTGGTGGTGATTCAAGGAGGGATTTTAAAAGTTTTGAAGTACTTGGTGGTAGTGAAATTGGGAAGAGCAAGAGGGAGAGTTTTTCGGTGTCCAAAATTTGGTTAAGAGGAAAAAAAGAAAAGGTTAACCCTGTGGCGGCCGCTATTGGGCCATCATCAAGAGGGTCATTCTCATTCCGGTTTCCGTTACACCGGAATGAAATGAAGGCTAACAGGAGAGCTAATTCTGAATTGGAAATTGGAAGATGGGAAAATGATCAAGAAATTCAAAATTGTCAATGGTTTGATTCACCACCACTAGAAAATACACCATCTTTTGCAAAGAGGACTCTACTTTGGTTTATGGGTAGGCAACCAATCAAAGTGGTTCATTCATCTTCCTCAACAGATGTTTAAATTCTTATCTACCTTTAAATGTAACTTCTTTTTCCTTGAATATTGTGGGTATACTTTAGCTTTAGGGGAGGTTAGAGTGATTAGTAAAAACAACAAAACAAAATGAAATTTAGGTTAAAAGGATTTCAATACAAGTTAAATATGTGTGCAATTTTTTAAATTTGTTTCTTTTGATTTGTCTTAGTAGATCCTTATTGTCCTTTTTCTTTTCTGTTGAAAGGGATCAAGATTCAAAATTTAATATAGATAGAAGACATATTCTTCATGCTAACTTTTCATTTCTTTCTATAGCTAATAGATTATTGTTGTTCTTTTTTGGTTTCTATACTAATTGTTGACAATAATAGGTTGTTTGGTGAAGTTGGTTTCTCTTTGTCAAGTAATGGTTGTTCTTTTCAAATCTTTGTCATTTGTCAATGTGTTAGATTATATAATAAATTTGATTAATAGACTCGTGCCTTGATGGTGGAATTTTATTTACGCATCTTAGACAATGACTCGACCTAACCGAAGGAGCAAAGAGTCATTTAAACGGTAGGGAGGCCGTTTGTGTCATGTATTAAATTTTTCAATCAATTACGAGGGAAATAAGGTCGTTAGTTGGGTATCTTGATAACGATGTTTTGAAAATGAAAATGATCGTCTTGAATGTTAAAATTCTTGAAACTTAAGCAACCTAGATGATGATTCTTTGCATTTGTTACCAATCCTGGAAAGATGATATATTAACTCTTAGGAATCATGTGTCATAGCTATTTCATTGAAACACATGTCTATAGTAACTATGAATTGATATTACATTGTCAATTTGTATATTCTATATCAATCTGGCAAAGCGTATTTACAGCTTATTAAGGCAGGATACTTATGTTCCACCAACTAGTACCCCCCACAATGGGCCACTTCATTAATTATTGGAAATTCCAAAATTTTATCAAAGGATAATATGGTGATTGAATGATTTGAATCATAGTTTATGGCAGTTTAAGAAGATAAGTGTAGTTTTTATGTCATTCTAAGCCAAATTGTGAGCAAGATATAACAATAGTAATACGAGTAGTAGCGAGTGAATGTAATAAGTTAAGACTAATATACACTGTATTAAGGTTATGAATAACAATTTTTTGTTTAATTTTATTGATATTCAACTAACTATTTCGGGTTATGTATATCACCATATTATCTCGCAACTATTTGATTGAAGAATTTCTAAAATAATAAGTATACTAATATACTATTGAACTACAGGTCCTGTTGTAATAATAATCATTATCATTATACTATCTCCGTCCCAAATTATAAGTCCAGTTTGACTTTCTAAGTTCAACTTTGACCTTAAATAATTTTATTTTTATTACATAATTTTTGATGCAAAATATATAAATAGATTGTGGTTTAAATGTATTTTCATTTGGTATATTTTTCATCAGTGATTTATAATCAAACAAAATATTTAAGGTCAAGTTCAATCAAAAATCAAACCTGAACTAAAAATGAGACGGAAAATCTATTTTGTATTTGTAATTTCACATATTTGTTTGAAAGAGTTATATAAAAATGCATACACACCACGGCATAGCTTGGATATGGGTTAGCTAAACGTACATGGGAATATTTGGGTTTGGGTTATTCTTGGCCTAGCTGAAAATATTGGGCTTATTATTTGTTAGCTTGATGACTACATCCACAGAGGCACAGACTGACATAAAACAACATTTTGTGGCAAAAAGAAGAAAACGGAAACCGATCCGACCAAAAAAGAAAAAAAAAAGGAACAAACAAAAACCGGTTTCCTTTGAAACGAACCGCTGGTTTTATAGCCGGTTTAAACCTTTCGATGTTGCCGGTTTGAGAACCGCTCCTGGTTTAAATCGAACCGGTCTGGGTTAAACATACCACTTTTTCTCTCCTAAAACCGGTTTTGGGACAAACCGGTTTTTAACTTGTTGACTCGAACCAAAACCAGTTCGATTTGAGATAAAAACTGAAATGTGCACCTCATAATGTAACGTACTGCAAGAGTTTTTCGATCTTTGGATATATTTTCTTAAGAACTTGACAAGAATAAGTGAATGACCATTGGTTTTCAAACAAAAGCACCAAATCAAGATATTCTAATAAACGAATTATAAATGAACGAAGATAAGTCTTTTCATTAAAAATCACTCATTCTAACAAAAACCCGTATTTTCATCACTTGTGCTAGGGACTTAAGTTCTCTCATCGACTAAATTACCAATACTCGATCTTGATAACTCCAGCAACAGGGTCGGCGATAGTTGCAAAGGCTTCTTTTGACAGATCTAATGTTCCACCACAACCGGGACAATGATCAACAATTTTAACTGTCACAGTTTTACCGTCGTTGCAAGGGTGAGGGACAGGGTTGGTTGGACCGGTGCACTTAACCGTGAAGGTCTTTCCACAAATAGCTCCGTTGTTCCATAGAGCATCACTCGCAGCAGCTATCCATACTCCCTCAGGTGTGTTACCATAACACGCCGATGCTGTTGCCACAATCATTCACTAGTGTTAACAAATCATATATGACGCATTTATTTTTTTGTTTTGGTATAAAAACAAGCGTAATACATATACGCATACGTACATGTAATGAAATTTATTCCCACAACCTTTTTGAGTCAATTTTTCTAATTAAACACGTATATACTAACCGTCTAGGTAAATAAATAATGCAAAGTAAATATAAAGATCCTCATCCTTATACGTATACATATATGTACGTATATGCATACGTACAGGAAGCGAGTTAGCAACTTACGAGTATATTGCTGATAGAAAGTGGCTGTGCCTGGAATGGCGCACGCCATTGAAACAAGGCTACAAACGAGAACAATTGAAAGAATAGACTTCATTTTTCAGGCTATACAATTTGTCTATGGCCAATATGTTTGATTCATCCATTTGGGTCCATTAAATAGATGAAATCTTGAAACGAATATGGTAACATAACTACATACTTAGAGATGTACTAATGGTTTTCAATAACATCAAATTAAACAGAGAAAACGAATATTGTGCAATAAATAGGAATGAATGTATAGAGTATGTTATTCTCTAGAGTTTGTACTTATGTACATTTTTATGGAATACGATTATGCAAATATATGAAAACTTTAAGCATATATATGTTGCCAATTATCTTTTGCACATAATGTCTGTTACTAATTTTTTCTAACATGATATTTACCAAAAACATTTTGAACGTAAATGCTATCAATTTACAACTTTATATAGGTCATGATACATTGTCTTTATTTGGATTGAATCTGAATTTTTTTTGTTTGTCTATATCAAGCCATATAGTAAAAGAGATCACCTCTTGAAGATATGGGAATACGAGTTTGATTTCCGAAGTCTTTTGTTATGTGTTAACTTATTACGCAACGTTTTGTTAACCATGGACACAGACTCGAAATAGTTTTTATCTTGTATGATAGACATACATTTTATGATCCTAGACATTTAAATCATATTCAGAATTCCGTTGTTATGATCCAAAGCTAGCTAGCAAGAAATTAATTTGAACACTTTGACAAACATAACAAAACACATACACTACAAAAAGACAATATGAAAGTAATTAAAGCTGAAGTAAAACACAATTATTCAAATTTTTACAATAAGTAAAACAAACTTTTGACAATTTATAAATACAACAATTTTATTCAACGACTCCATGCCTTGAGTCAATTTATTAAAAGAACACTCAAGAGTGTTCAATATTGGCATTTTGCATACATATTTCTATGAATCAGATCCTGAAGAAAACACAAAAGTTCAAAGTTAGTAAACTAATTATTCGCGGTTCAAATGAAACTTATCATATAATGCATGTATAGTTACCGGTTATATTCAATGGTGATTCTCCCGGCATCAGGATTAGCAATCACTGCGAATGCCTCTTGGGAAAGATCGATTTGATTTGAAGGACATCCGGGACAAAAATCAACAATTGTAACATCAACGCTTCTGCCAGTGCAAGGCTGTGGAACGTTGCTGGTTGTACCTGTGCATGTAACACGATATCTAGTCCCACATGCAGCTCCGTTGGCATACATATCACTGTTGGCTGCTGCAATCATATTACCTTGGTCTTGATTGCCAAAGCATGCCGATGCTACACGAGGCAATTAAAAACTCAATACAAGTCAACTAAGAAGAAATGAACATTTAGTTAAAAAATGTTGGTATACTTACGTACGTATGGAGGTGTGTAGAAAGTTGCTTGGCCAGAAATGGCATGAGCAACCGATGCGAGACATGCAACCATGCCGATCAAGATAAAAGCTCTAGTCATCGAACCCATATTTGAAATGTATATCTTTGGAAACCCTAAATATGATTTGTGAAGTTTATTTAGTTTGGTGAAGAATGCATACTAAGTGCTTTCCTTTTATTGCTGAAAAAACTAACTTGAAAGGTTAATAAGATGGTGCACATGCCACAATTTTCTTGTATGTATTCCACAATATTTACCAAGTCAAAGAAGTTTTATTGAAACTAATTTGTTGATCTTTGTAAGTACTTCTAGATTGTCCATGCTTAATTATTTCTGTCTTGAAAATTACTGCTATATCATACTCGTTTACATTTTTTTCCGAATGGTATTTTTCTTCTGTTAACTTTTTTTTTTTTTTTTTTTTGAACTAGCGTATGTTAACTTGATTTGGCTACAAAGATAATTGTGTATTTGGTGTACTATGGTACCCATGCGTTGCATTGTCACAAAAAATATAATGAATTTTTTTACAAACAAATGTTTTAATTATGTTTTTTGTACCAATAACTTTACAAATGACAAGAAATTTATGATCGAGTAATATTAAGTAATTTCAATGTGACTATTTTATATGAAAAATAAATATGAAGTTAGAGAATAAAGCGTGGCAATATAAGAATCTTAATAGTATATATTAAAATAAAAACTGTATTGAATATAATATAGTATAAAACACAAATGTGTCTAGGGCTTAACATGGTCCGAAAATCAGACAGAACCGATTACGACGAAATTGGATCAAAGACCAATTTGGCCTAAACACAGGAATGAGGACCGGACTAAAATGTTTGATCCATGTCAGGGTTAGTCCGGTTCGACTTAACACCAAGTGTCGTAACATTAGAGCACTAGGTGTCGTACATGCCCCCTTTTTAGTGGTACGTCATGTCACATTAGCTTTAACACCAACATTACTGACACCACAAAATAACTCTCCCTCATAACATGCCATAACATCACTTTTTGAGCCCCACAATTATTTTAATATGCTAATATCTTTTCATTAATTAAAAACTACATTACTGATTACATACAACTAAAAATAAAATTCATAAAAAAAAACTCAAAAAATATTATATAAACTTTACCTCACGTAAGCAAACTTTCCAAAGGGTATATATTGAATCTTCTATAATTGTAAAAGGTAAAATCAAAAAAATAAAAAAGATAAAAAATAAAAAAATGCCTAAAGCTCATCTTCTTTATCAAAAACACACAAAATAAATAAACACACCCCAAACACAAACACAACACAACACAAATACACCCTTCTTAATCCAAAAATACAATTAAAAAATTCACAAAACACTCCTTTATCATCTTTTGGCGTACGCCACCGGCTTGGTGGCCGTTATAAAGGCATTAGTACCAATACGATGGCGCTGTTATAACGCGGTCCATGTAAGCTTGCGCACCTTTGACGTCACCGTACTCGGTGCTTTTAATTAATATTTGATTTTATTGAGGTAGAAACACAATTAGTTGAAGGTCAAATTACATTAAATGTAGTTAAGATAACTTAAAAGGTAATGACACACTACAACAAAATAGTAACTTACTCACACTTATTATAGCATGTTGTCACACTTTAAAGTGTGAAGAATAAAAAATTTCACACCAGTATGCATGTGAACTAATTGGGTGTAGCAAATATTTTCACACTTTTTATGCATGAAGCTTTATGAATATTTGTCACTCTTTTAAGTGTGAGAGTTTTAAAACAATTTTCACACTTTTAAGTGTGATGATTTTGTTTTAAAATAATTCCTCACACTTTTAAGTGTGAGATTGAAATTCTTCACAGTTTTTAAGTGTGAGGATTTTGAAACAATTATTCACACTCTTAAGTGTGAATATATATATATTTTTTTAAAATTCACAATTCATAAAGTGTGAAGAAAAAAGCGTGTAAAAATAACAAATTTGTTGTAGTGACATTTTCTCCCGTTACATTTCCATACTTGTCCATCTGTTCGTATGAATGTGACATGTGGAGTGATAAAGAAAAACTTTCTTAAGGGATATGTTATAGGAACCACTTATGGATCAACCGTTCAAATCACGAAACATATAATACAATACCGTAACGCACACAGTACAACCTTCCGATGCATACAATTATTGAAAAAACCCCTATAGAAAGAGTCCGTATAAAATGCCCCCTCCTTAAATATAATATAACATAAAACACAAATATGTCAACTATCATTAGTTTTTATTTGAATTAACCAAAGTGGAGCATTTTAGTAGTTCTCTATTAATGACATACTAATTAGGAGTCACTTAATTTTGTTTACCCACAAATATAGCTTGATCTAATTGTGGGGATCAACCTAAGATTTAAAGGTAAACCTAAGTCAATGTTTTTTTTCTTGTCTTTTTGTCTTTCTTTTTCATTCACATTTTTTTTCTTTCTAAATTCACGTTTTTTATTTTATTCACGTTTTTTTTAATTTGCTTTTTTTTAAATTCGTGTTTTTTTTCCTTATTAATTTTTGTTTTTTTTAATTCGCGTTTTTTCTTCGCTTATACGTTTTCGTCTGTTTTCATGTGTTTTCAACCGTTTTCATACGTTTTCGCCCGTTTTCATATGTTTTCGTCCGTTTTCATACGTTGTATTTCGTTTTCGTTCGTTTTCATACGTTTTCGTCCATTTTCACCAGTTTTCTTTCGTTTTCGTCGATTTTCATACGTTTTCATCCATTTTCAAACGTGTTTTTACGCTTTCATACGTTTCGTCCGTTTTTATCCATTTTCTTACGTTTTCATCCGTTTTCTTACATTTTCATACGTTTTTGGCTATCACAAGTGGTTTTCTATGATATTCAGAATATCACTTGTAATTTTCTGAATATCACTTTGTGATATTTAGAAATCACTTTGTGATATTCTAGAAATCACTTTGTGATATTCTGAATATCACTTTGTGATATTCTGAATATCACTTTGTGATATTCTGAATAGCACTTTGTGATATTATGAATATCACTTGTGATTTTCTGGCTATCACTTTGTGGTATTCTGAATATCACTTGTGATTTTCATTTTACAAAACATTAGTTGAAAATCACTTGTAATATTCAGAAAATCACTTGTGATATTTTGAATAGAATATCACAAGTGATTTTCTAAATATCACAGAATATCACCTGTGATACTCAGAATATCATTTGTGATACTAAGAATATCACTTGTGATATTCTGAAACATATGAAAACGGCTGAAAACATTTAAAAACGGACGAAAACGTATGAAAACAGAAGAATATGTATGAACTCTAAACCAAAATTGACCATTTTCTCTTTATACGTGGTAAATATAAACTTACATATTTTTATAAATTTCAAAATAAGCAAATTAAGCTTGTGAAACATAAACATAAATCACATAAGCTCATAAGCAAATAAAATAAGGTTAAACAAATACCCCCAAACTATGTAGCTGCTATTCAAATTATATATTTGATATTCTGAATATCACTTTGTGTTATTATGAATATCACTTGTGATTTTCTGGATATCACTTTGTGATATTCTGAATATCAATTGTGATTTTCATGTTACAAAACATTAGTTGAAAATCACTTGTGATATTTAGAATCTCACAAGTTATATTATGAATATCACAGAATATCACTTGTGATCATCTGAATATCACAGAATATCACTTGTGATATTCAGAAACGTATGAAAACGGCCAATAACATTTAAAAACGGACGAAAACGTATGAAAACGGACGAAAACGTAAGAAAATGGACGAATATGTATGAAAACGGACGAAAACGTATGAAAGCGTAAAAATAAGTATGAAAACGGACGAAAATGGACGAAAACGTATGAATAGTAAATGAAAACGTAAGAAAACGGGCGAAAACGTAAGAAAATGGATGAATATGTATGAAAACGGACGAAAACGTATGAAACCGTAAAAACAAGTATGAAAACGGACGAAAACGTATGAATAGTGAGCAGCGTAAGAAAAAAAGCGGAAACGTAAGAAAATGGACGAATATGTATGAAAATGGCGGCGTATGAAAGCGTAAAAACAAGTATGAAAACGGACGAAAATGGACGAAACGTATGAATAATGAGCAGCGTAAGAAAATAGGCGAAACGTGAAAGCGGACGTAAGCGTATGAAAGCGAAGAAAAACGTGAATTAAAAAGCGTGAGTAACATGAATTAAAAAAAGCGTATTAAGAGAAGGAAAAAGCGTGAATTTAAAAAAGAACGTGAATTAAAAGAAAAAGACAAAAAAAAGATATGAATGAAAACACTACTACAAAAATCGTCATAGAGCCCTGTTGAAAAGGCTTATAACTCCCGGTTTTGCATAAGGGCACAAAAGGGGGGGGGACTCTATTCGAAATACAAATAGAGCCCGGTTTAAAAAACGGGCTCTATTCCATGTTATAGAGCCCGGTTTTCATGAAAAGAACATGGCTCTATGTGAAAGAAAAAAACAAAAAAAAATGTATATTCTCCGATTCCAGCCATTGTATCAAGTTTTGAGGAGAAAAGTGACCCATTTCTTGAGTTTTCGTCCTTGCTGAATCATCGTATATACAGCTGCATATAAAGCATCACTCGTAATTAGAACAAGTTAAATATATAATAGTTTTGATATCGAAGGGAAAGCGTAGACTGTTAATGAAGCATCCCCGACTACTTTAACCATTTAAGAATTGACTTACAAGTAAAAAAAAGTTCAAGCATTTAATTAACCATAACCAAGTAGCCTACCTGTCCAAGAAGTAGCTACGCCAAAACACAAATGATGAACCTTCTTCATAGCAACAGTTTCATATGTTTGAGAGCATTTCGTCTAAAAAAGAAACAACTGTTAAGTACTTGGCATTCATCATGTAACTAAATATCCTAACCTTACACTTAGAATCCCAACTCTACAAAGTTTATTTCTTAATTTCCCTGTGAGTAATCTGATATAAATTATATATCAATGTATACTGATTGATCATTTTTTTGATTTTAGCTCATTTATATATCAATGTATATTGATTGATCATGGAAACTACCCTTAATGTTATAGTTTAGCGATCATTAGTTTAATTAAAAACTTACAGTAGTTTTCAGCAATCTCAGAGATTGATATCACCTCTGCTGAATTTTGTCCTTTGTCCTGTTTATATGTGGGTTCAGTTTATTACTAAAAATTTGATATAGTAATAAGTTTGTTAACCGAGTTCAACATAGTCTTTTTTACTTTAAAACCAATAGCTAGGGATATTTAATAAAGTTGTTAGCAAAACAGATAAAACCAAGAATACGCCTTTAGTTTCAACCACAGATTCAACAATTTTATATGTCGACACATCAAAAAAAAAACACAGAGACTAAGACCAACAGTTTTCATATTCTGAGCATCATCAAAATCAAATACTACAATTAACAATTTTAAGATAACAAGCAAATGAAAAAAAAGTAAAACTTACAATCTTTGAACGGTAGCTACATAATTGAATCTTTCTTGTTGACATGCTTCTGCAATTTAGTCCTCATATATAAGTGCAAGTCTATAGAACCAAAAGAGATACAGGAAATAAGCATACATGACTAGTAAGTTATACATACATTTTCTCCTTGTTCAGCTCCATATCCAGTAAGTTATGCATACATGTCTTGTGGTCTATGTTGGATTCTAATACTATAATTCCAGTTGTTATGACAAACTTTGAGGTGTAAAGAAACCAAATCAACAACTTCTTCTGCCTTTTGACTTCAAACAATTCCAGATGCAATCGCAATAAATCAAATACCACAATTAAAACTCATACAACTCAGAAGTGTAAGCACATATTTTCCCTTTTTCCAATGATCCAACTGAAACATAACACTAGTTACCTGCATTTCTACAATGTTGGAAATAATTCTGTCCAACTCTAGCTTTTTCTTGTCTAGCTGCAATACAACCTAAGCAATTCAATCCCCCAATTCCATACAGCCCCATAAAACCTAAGAAGTTTAAATTAGAAATCTCAAATAGCCTTAATGATTATGAGTCACCGACTTGACCTCAATGATTATGAATTCACTAAATTCTGAGAAAATATAACTTACAACTTTATGTCGTAGTTTGACATTATCTTATCCTGCTGATTACTAACCAATTGGTTAGTCCAGGCAGATCCTGTCGTTCACTATCCAAATAGTCAAGAATTGAGATATACACAAAACATACAACAATTAAAGATAGTTAACAACAATGGTTGGTTATGCATGCTTTTTCTAGTCTTTCTCGAGCCTCTGCGAGTGCGTCTTTTGTTACTAATGAGAATATACTTAACAACAATTCATGTATTACTACTAAAATCAGACATAAAAGTTTTAGATCAGCACGCTCTGTAGGATTTGAACCTACGACATTGGGTTTTTAAGGCCCATATTCGACCAAGCAAAATTAAGAGCGTTGGGAAAGAAGGATAAACGAATGGCACCCGATTCTTAGTATTAAGTGACGGATATGTAATTTGTAAGTAAGCAACTCTGCATACACACGACTTTAATAGTTTTTTTGAAAACAAATTGAGAAGATTATTGAAATTGAAGTAGTCAACAACAACAAATATTTAAGGATATGATATGGTAGACTAGACATTGTTTAATGAATTAGTGCAAAATATAAAACTAATCTCATACGCGTAATAAAAACTGTAATTGCTTAGTACAATTGGAAATTGCTTGAAGTTTGGTTTAGACGAACATTATTCATTGGCAGATTTAAAATAGAAATAAATTGGTGTAGCAAGTTTATCTTCATGTTTAATTATCACATAATTAGTTATTATTCCTTAACTCAGCTACAACCATTTATATGTTTAAAGCATTACTTCACACTATGAAAAAATAATACAATCTATATCGTTTTTTCCACAACCCGTGATGGTGGGTGGTACGGTTGACCATAGGGTCGGGTTTAATCGGGGTCGAGTGTAAAATTTTGTCAGTTTATTTGTACAATCAAGTGCACATAATCTGCTAGACTAAATAAATAACATTAGCAATTTTGAGCAAAGAATCATCTATAGTTCAATCACAATATACATTTACATGGATGACAAAAGCACAAGCACAAACGCCCATGTAACACCACATCCAAACACCCCATTAACAACAGCAAAAACCAGGTTCTGAAACCCCTAGTTTGTGAGGCAATTTTTTGGACCAAACCCCCCACTTATGACACCAAATAGCATAGCCAAAAACACCCATTTATCGCAGAAAAAATACAATTACAACACCCATTTACAACTAGTTTTAGTGTCTTCGTATTGATCATAAAGATTTGTTTTAGTGTCATATAATTCTAAATCCTATACAGAGCTTAAAAAAACAATTAATTACAACAATTTCATTCTAAAATCAAGACTTTATTACCTAACAATACAAAAAACATATAAACAAATGAAACTTATGCCTGAATAAAACTTAACAACAGCATTAATGAGAAATTAAAGGTTTATTGAACAATAACACCCATTGTAGATTTGTAGCAGTTTGGTACCTCCTAATTTGATTAGTCTGCTTGGTTGTGTGATGAAGGTGGCTTGTGACGGCAATGGTGTGTGGCGGGTGACGTTAGTTAAGGAATGTTGTTGTGAAAGTGAAAGTGAATCTGGGATTGTGAAGAGGGGGGAAAAAGTTTAGGGTTTGTTAAGGTAATGAAAATTGGAGAGGGAAATTAAGCGCCCAAAAGTTTCAAGTATTTTCATTTGATGAACCGCCTATGACAGCTTATAAAACAAAATTTGATAAAGCCCAATTTTAACAAAGAAAACAGGGCTCTAACGATTTTCTAAATAAAGCCCGGTTTTGACAAAGAAAACATGGCTCTATAGGAGGAATAGAGCCCGGTTTTGAGGAAGAAAACACGGCCCTAATGTTTCCTAACATAGAGCCCGGTTTCCTAACATAAATCTCTTTTACAAAAGAAAACACGGCCCAATTTTAACTAAAACCGGGCTCTATTAAGGGGGCTCTATTTCAAAATCTCTAGTAGTGAAAAGAAAGACAAAAAAACAAGAAAAAAACATGAATTTAGGTTTATCTAATAAATCTTATGTTAATCCCATCAGTATATTAAACTAGATAAATGATAGTGATTTATCCCTTAATAATTATCAAAAGGTAAGCAAATGAAAATTTCTCTACTAATTAGTTATAGATCATATTACATCAATCGTTGTTAAGACTTAAGACTAATTAAAAAGGAAAATGATATTTTCTCGCATTACATATCCTTTACTTGTCCTTCTGTTTATATGAATGTGACGAGTGGAGTGATAAAAGAATTTTGCTATATCCTCCAATTTGTATTCTTACTTATTTTCATATTCACACGAAAACATAACATGATCTTTTTATCAAAATCATCAATTCTGTCATGTGTAATTTTGTGAGTAAAAGAACGAGTAGAAATATAAGGTAAGAGGAGATATTATTTTTCTTGAAATAAATGAACTAAAATAGGAAAAAAAAAAAAAAAAAAAAGAGTCCATGACACATTTATTTGTTTGTGTAGGTTGAAAATTAACTTTGAATAAAATCTAAGAGAATATAACATTACTCTAGCATGACTTATATTATTAGCAATATATGCAAACATGATTTTGAAAATTCATCTGTGCTGATAAGACTTCCCTAATTTCTATGATGTTTTGGATCTTTATAATCTCTCCTAACAAAACCAAATCGTTTTTGTTACTTATTGTTATAACTTTGACCAATTTGCCAAGAAAGTTCAAAGTTTTTAGTAAAAGAAAAAATGTAGTTATGATGTTTTAGTCAGCATTAAGACTTCCAAAACTGGTATTTCTCTTGATTACAAACAAGCCTATGGTTAAGTTTTTCTTTTTTTTTTGAATGACAATTGCATTAGAATACTAGCAAGGAGCTAGACAATTACAAGGAAGTGAATAAATCGTTGCAAAAATTACAAAGCCACTCTATTCAATTGAATTTCGCTTTTTTAAACCTATTTGACATCCAATTAAAAGATAATTGTGTTACATCATTGAAAATTAGGTTCTTGATAGCCGTTTGACCACGCATGTATATTCATTACGCAATCGCCAAATTATCCATAAAGTGGATTGGATAACGACATCAAACACGTAGTTAGGTCGGATGGAAGATTTGCATGACTTGCTATAGTTAAGTTAACTACATCAACAAATATCTCGAGCTGAGCTTATTTCATGGGTTCATGTTCGTGGAACATGTTTTATTCTTGCGATGTATTGCATCCGATTAGGCATAATTTCATGATAGAAGGTTATATAATTACAATATTTAGTCGATGTCATCTTATTGTTTTCATGACTTGCACGTACAATCTGCATAATATAGATATATTGAATACTAGCTAGTCTTTTAATCATAACAAAGTTTATAGAATTTATTTTAGATCAATGCAGTACTTAGTTTTCAGTTTAGCAATGCAACATAATTGATCGATGGGTTATATTGATCATCCATTCCGGCCTTAAAGGATTCAATAACCTTTTGGTTCAACAGCTAATTGCCTAGCTTAAATAGCCTTACTGGCTCACCCTCTTGCATTTCATTTCACCCTAGGGTTGATTTTTTTATAAAGTGAAACTAACATATTACAGTAATACATCACATATCGAGTTGTCATGTCGAAACTCACAAAATCACATGGTGGGAGCATTCACAATCACACGTATACCACTAGGCCAAAGGCCCTTTGGGTCATAATTTGTCAATTTTAATTTGAAGACAATGAAGTAACGAACTGGTTGAGTTTGAACTATTTAAATTCACATCCCGGGCCGGCTACACCCTCCTACACCGGGGATGTTTTTCACAATCCTGTCAAAATTTCAATTTTATGTATAGCATCATTTTCATGATATATAACATGCATGCACCCTAATGTCGTTTGTATCAATGTCAATTGCATTTACTTAATGGTTTTTACAACCGCGTTTCATTAGGAGTGTAAGCAGATACTTGATATATACAATTGATCCATTTTTTAATTATCAGGTTTTGGAACAATTTTGTTTTGGTTAAAGAAATATCCTATCGAGTAGCTTACTTCCACACTTACGAGTATATTGCTGATAGAAAGTGGTTGTGCCTGGAACGGCACACGCCATTGAAAGAAGGCTACAAACGAGAACAATTGAAAGAATAGACTTCATTTTTCAGGATTTACAATTTGTCTATGGCCAATATGTTTGATTCATCCATTTGGGTCCATTAAATAGATGAAATTTTGAAACAAATATGGTAACATAACTACATACTTAGAGATGTAATTATCATTTCAATAACCTTAAATTAAAAAGAGAAAACGAATATTGTGCAATAAATAGGAATGAAAGTATATAGTTTTTTTTTTTTTTTTTTTGAACGGCAAGTTATAGAGTATAGAGTAAACGTTATTCTCTGGAGTTTCATATGTACTGTACATTTTTATTGAATACGATTATGCAAATAGATGAAAACTTTAAGCACATATATATGTTGCCAATTACTATCTTTTGCACATAATATGTTACCAATTTTAATTTTCTAACATGATATTTACCAAAAACATTTTGAACCATCAATTTACAACTTTGTATAGGTCATGATGCATTGTCTTTGGATTGAATCTGAAATATTTAGTCGGTCTATATCAAGCCATAGTGAAAGAGTTCACCTCTTGAAGATATGAGAATACGAGTTTAATTTTCCAAAAACTTTGTTAAGTATTAACTTATTACGTAACGTGTTGTTAATCATCAATGTGCAGACTCGAAATAGTTTTTATCTTGTATGATAGACATTCATTTTATGATACTAGACATGGATATCATATTCAGAATGATCCGTTGTTATGATTCAAAGCTAGCTAGCAGGAAACTTGAACACTTTCACAAACAGAACAAAAACATACACTATAAAAAGACAATATCAAACGAAACAGCTGAAAGAAATAATTATTTATTCAAATTCTTACAATGAGTGAAACCAACTTTTGATAACTTATAAAAACAACAATTTTATTCAACGACTTTATGCCTTGAGTCCGTTTATTTAAAAGAACACTCATCAGTGTTCAATGTTGGCATCTTGCATACATATTTCAATGAATCAGATCCTGAAGAAAACACAAAAGTTCAAAGTTAGTCAACTTATTCGCGGTTCAAACGAAACTTATTGTATAATCAATGTAAAGTTACCGGTTATATTCAATGTTGATTCTCCCGGCATCCCTATTAGCAATCACTGCGAATGCCTCTTGGGAAAGATCAATTTGATTTGAACCACATCCGGGACAAAGATCAACAATTGTAACATCAACGCTTCTGCCTGTGCAAGGCTGTGGAACGGCATTGGTTCCACTTGTGCATGTCACACGGTATCTAGTCCCACATGCAGCTCTGTTGGCAAACAAACCACTGTTGGCTGCTGCAATCATAGTACCTTGGTCTACGTTGCCATAACACGATGATGCTACACAAGACAGCAATTAACTCAACACGAGCTAGTGGCATAAGAAAAATGAACATCTAGTTAACCTTTAATGTTGGTATACTTACGTATGTAGGGAGGTGTGTAGAAAGTTGCTTGACCAGCAATGGCATGAGCAACCGATGTGAGACATGCAACCATGGCGATCAAGATAAAAGCTCTAGTCATCGAACCCATATTTGTAATGTATATCTTTGGAAACCCTAAATATGATTTGTGAAGTTGTTTATTTAGTTTGGTGAAGAATGCATACAACTGTTTTCCTTTTATAGCTGAAAAAACTAACTTGAAGGTTAATAAGATGGTGCACATGCCACAACTTTCTTGTATGTATTCCACAATATTTACCAAGTCAAAGAAGTTTTATTGAAACTAATTTGTTGGTCTTTGTACTTCTAGATTGTCCATAGCAGTGCTATATATCTTTTGAATAATATTAAAACATACTCTATATAATATCGTTTACATTTTTTGCCGAATGGTATTTTTCTTCGGTTAACTTTTTTTTGAACTAGTTTATGTTAACTTGATTTGGTTACTACAAAGATAATTGTGTATTTGGTGTAGTATGGTACCCATGAATTGCATCGACACAAAAATGTAATGAAATATTTTACAGACAAATGTTTTTTGTTACGTTTATTGTGCTAACAACTTTATGGATGACAAAAAATTTATGTTCAAGTAATACTCCGTATTAAGCAATTTTAATGTGATTATTTTATATGAAACTTAAAAATAAATTAGAGAAAAAAGCGTGGCAATATAAGTGTCTTAATAGTATATATTAAAATAAAAAACTTTTATGAATATAATATAGCATAAAACACAAATGTGGCTGGGGCTTATCATGGGCCGAAAATCGATAAACACGGAACCAGATCAAAGACCGATTTGGCCCAAACACCAGAGCGAAGACCGGACTGAGATGTTCGGTCAAGGTCCGGGTCGATCCGGTTCGACGCAACACCAGGTGTTGTAACATTAGAGCTGTGTTGTAACATGTTAAACTCTCTTTTTGGTAGCACGTCATGTTACATTAGCTTAACACTAACATCACTCACACCACAAAATAACTCTCCTTTATAACATGCCATAATATCATCTTTTGGCCCCACACTTATTTTCTAATAATTTTAGTATGCTAATATTTTTTCATTAATTAAAAATAAAATTTGTAATAACATACAACTAAAATAAAATTAAAAAAAAAAAAAAAAAAAACCCAAAAAATTATGTAAACACTAGCTCACGTAAGCAAATGAAAAAAAAAATTGCGGCTCATCTTCTTCAGGAAAACAAACACACAAAAAATAAACACAACACCCAAACCCTAACACAAACACAACACAAATACACACCTGTTAATCCAAAAAGACAAATCAAAAAATTCACAAAACACTCATTTATCACGTTTTGGCTTACACTAATGACTTGGTGACTGTTATAACAGTATTGAGTACCGGTGTGATGGCGCCGCTATAACGCGGTTCACATAAGTTTGCGCACCTCTCACACCACGATACTCAGTGCTCTTAATTCTTATTTGAATTGATTAAGGTAGAGACATAATTAGTTAAAGGTCATGTTACATTAAATGTAGTTTAAGACTTAAGATAAGTTAAAAGGTAATGATATTTTCTCGTATTGTTTCAATGCTTCGTATGAATGTGACATGTGGAGTGATAAAAGAAAAACTTCCTTGAATATAATATAGCATAGAACACAAATATGTCAACTATAATTAGAAATTAACCGAGGTAGAGCATTTTAGTCGTTCATTATTAGTTACATAGTAATTAGTTATAGATTATATTACATTAATCGTAGTTAAGACTTAAGATTAATTATAAGGAAAGTGATATTTTCTCGTATTACGTATCATTACTTGTCCTTTTGCTTATATGATAAATGTTTTTGCTATGGGATGTGTTATATGAACCCTCCCTATATTGTCACATCATAGGGGTTTGGTCAAACCGTGGAATCCGAGATGCGTCTAGGGGTGTCAGTCGGGTCGGGTTGGTCGGGTTCGGGTCAATTCGGGTCGGGTCAACTCGGGTCAAGACTAAAAATAATTTACCCGAACCCGACCCTATTTGAACTCGGGTTAGTCGGGTTCGGGTCAATTCGGGTCGGGTCAACTCGGGTCGGGTCAATTCGGGTTCGGGTCAACCAGAATATAAGTTAAATAGTGACAAAATTGACTATTTGTTCTAATTTATATAGAAAATTTTAAAATAAATATATAAAAAAAATAAAAAAAATCCTTATTCGGGTCAAACGGGTTGACCCGAACCCGACTTAGCCAACAAATCTCAACCCGATACCCGACCCTATTTAGTATTCGGGTTACTCGGGTTGACCCGACTAACCCGAATTCAATTTCTAACCCGAGTAACCCGACCCGAATATGCTTAGTCGGGTTCGGGTCGGGTTAGGATTTTTGACACCCCTAAATGCGTCTAATCATTGCAAACACTTCCTATAGGAGGGTGTGGATAACTTGCTCCTTTTGCTATATCTTTCAACTTTATATTCTTACTTATCCTCATATTCATGCAAAAACATAACATGCTATTTTTATCAAAATCATCAATTCTGTCATGTGTCAGAATTTTGTAAGTAAAAGAACGAATAGAAATATGAGGCACTTTATTTTGTTTACTCATAAATCTATGCTTACTAAGGGACAAATCCCCACCATCCATCTAGTTTGATCTAATGGTGGGGATTAACCTAATATTTAATATGTCTAAACTTAATTCCATGTTTTTTTTCTTGTCTTTTTGTCTTTCTTTTTTATTCACATTTTTTTCCTTATTCACGTTTTTTTTTAATTAACGTTTTTTTTAAATTAACGTTTCTTTTTAATTCGCGTTTTTTTTTAATTTGCATTTTTTTCAATTCGTGTTTTTTTCTTCGATTTCATACGTTTTCGTCATTTTCATACGTTTTCATCTGTTTTCATACGTTCTTATACGTTTTTGTCCGTTTTCGCCCGTTTTCATCATTTTTCTTTCATTTTCGTCCATTTTTCATAGGTGTTCATCCGTTTTCAGACGTGTTTTTACTCTTTCATACGTTTTCGCCCGTTTTCATACGAATTCGTCCGTTTTCTTACGTTTTCGTTCATTTTCTTAAGTTTTCGTTCATTTTCATACGTTTCTGACTATCACAAGTGATTTATGTGATATTCAGAATATCACTTGTGATTATCTGAATATCACTTTGTGATATTCTGAATATAACAAAGTGATATCCAGAAAAACACAAGTGATATTTTGTTAATATCACTTTGTGATATTCTGAATATCAATTGTGATTTTCTAAATATCACTCTGTGATATTCTGAATATCACTTTGTGATATTATGAATATCACTTGTGATTATTTGAATATCACTTTGTGATATTCTGAATATCACTTTGTGATATTCTGAATATCACTTGTGATTTTCTGGATATCAATGTGTGATATTTTGAATATCACGTGTGATTTTCATGTTACAAAACATTAGTTAAAAATCACTTGTGATATTCAAAAAATCACTTGTGGTATTCAGAATATCACAAGTGATATTCTGAATATCACATAATATCACTTGTTATATTCAGAATATCAGATAATATCACTTGCGATATTCACAGTATCATTTATGATATTCAAAATATAACTTGTGCTATTCAGAATATCACTTGTGATGTTCAGAAACGTATGAAAATGTTAAAAATGGCCGAAAACATTTAATAACGGACGAAAACGTATGAAAATAGACGAAAACGTAAGAAAACGGACGAATATGTATGAAAACGTAAAAACACGTATGAAAACGGACGAAAACGTATGAATAATGGACGAAAACGTAAGAAAATGGGCGGAAACATATGAAAACGTTAAAAACGGCCGAAAACATTTAATAACGGACGAAAACGTATGAAAATGGATGAAAACGTAAGAAAACGGACGAATATGTATGAAAACGTAAAAACACGTATGAAAACGGACGAAACGTATGAATAATGGACAAAAACGTAAGAAAACGAGCGGAAACACATGAAAACGGACAAAAATGCATGAAAACGGACAAAAACGTATGAAAGCGGGCGGCGTATGAAAGCGGACGAAAATAAATGAAAACGTATGGAAGCGGAAAACGTATGAAAGCAGTATTTAAAACGAATGAAATGGAAGAAAAAGCGAATTAAAAAATGTAAATAACGTGAATTAAAAAACACACAAACAAAAGAAATTGTGAATATAAAAAAATGTGAATTTAAAAAAAAAACGTGAATATAAAAAGAAAACGTTTAAAAAAAATAACGTGATTATATAAAAAAAAACGTGAATTATAAAAAAAAGAAAAAAAAAAAACAAAAAAAGAAAGAAAGAAAGACAAGAAAAATGTGAATAAAAAAAACAAAAAGAAAAGAAAAAAACATGGGCTTAGGTTTATCTACTAAATCTTAGGTTAATCCCCATCATTAGATCAAACTAGATGGATGGTGAGGATTTATCTCTTGGTAAACATCAAAATAAGAGTAAGCATTTGAAAATTTCTCATAGAAATATAAGGTAATAGGACATATTATTTTTCTAGAAATAAATGAACTAAAAGAGTATTAAAAAATAAATAAATAAAAAAACCCTAATCTCTTTGGCAACAATGGTGACTCACCCTAACCCTTTCTTTGATCGATCAATCCTCTTCTATTTGATTCGAATACCTTATAACACCTGCATTCCTTATGATTAATCACTAGATTACATCACTTTAATACGATTTTTATTTGGTTGCAGGTCGAATAATTAAGGGTTTCGTTTCTCTTATTTATGGTTTTGCTTTTGTCGGGTTTTTTTCACCTACCGTTAGTTTCAGAGCTGAATTCATATCTTGTCATTATTGCCTAATCATGTAAGTCGATTATGGCTTGGTTTCTGGGTGACTAAACCCTTTTAGGGTTTCGTCTATTTTTCTTATTTCCCTATCACCTTTTTTTGCTGCTGCTGTTAGTTTCGTTTTTGTGATTGTCTGTGAGTTTAGGGTTTTTAATGACGACGGTTCATGATTCAGTTGGTAATAAGGATACTAGTGGAAGGGATAATGATGGTAGTGTTGATGGTCAAAAAACTAATACGTGGGCAACTGTTGAAGGTTTGCATGAGCAAGCTAGCCCATCAATGTTGTATGCCTGATGCCTCATTACTCAATAAGGAACCTTTGAAGAAAAAAATTAACTTTCATGCTTTAACTAATGAAGAGGTTGTAGACAAAGCTGATGTCACTATACTGGTGGCATCTGTTGAGGAGGTTAGACATCGGTTTGCTAACACCTTGTTTGGGTATTTTCTTGGGAAACGTTTGGTGTTTCCTATAGTTGAAAACTACATGAAGAACACATGGGCTAAATATGGAATTACTAACGTTATGTTGAATAACAGGTTCTTCTTTTTCAAGTTTTCTTTGAAGACACTATTGAGTAGGTGTTAGAGAACGAGCCATGGTTTATTCGAACCATACCGTTGATTTTGAAAACATGGACGCATAATACCACTTTGAAAAAGGAGGAAATCACGAATATACTTATTTGGGTCAAGCTTCATAATGTTCCAGTGGCGGCATTTACTGAAATGGGTTTAAGCTTGATAGCTACTAAATTAGGAAGGCCAATAATGTTGGATGCTTACACGGCTAATATGTGTCTTGAGTCTTGGGGTAGAAATACTTATGCCAGAGCACTTATTGAAGTGTCATCTCAACAGGCCCCTTTAGAATCTTTGGTTATTGCAATTCCGCTTATTGATGAGCATGGTTACTCATTTATAACTATTGACGTGGAGTATGAATGGCAGCCTCCCTATTGTGATACAAGCAAAATATTTGGCCATATGAGTGAAAACTGTCCAAAACATGTGAAAGAGGTTAGTCCTAATATTTAGGCTAATGATGGGTTTGTTGAAGTCACACGAAAGGGAGCGAAAGTAAAAAATACGGCTAAGCATAATCTGCATATTTCTGGAAATCGTATAACCAAGCCGCAACCTAAATATTTATATCGTGCTAAACCTAAAACAGTGGCTAACGATGCTTCTAAATCTGCTGTTAACAATGGTAAGTCGGGTGTAAATGTGAAGTCGTTTGAGAATGTTAGTTCGAGAGAGGTTAATAATGGGAAGTTGTGTAATGTTGCAAGTGGTAGTACTAGTGTCGTGGCTGAGGATATTCATAAGTCTAATGAGGCTGATTCTAAAAGTAAAAATTTTGATAACATTGACTTATTATCCTTAAAAAAAACTCATATGCTGCTCTTCAAAATGAAGATAGTTTCTTTGTTGATACTTCTGCTACTACGTTGAATGATAAACATGACTCTTTTGTTCCTAACCTTGCGCATGAGAATAAATCTAGCAGCTCAACTATTAAGCCTCCTAGAAAGACAGGTATTTTTGGTCTAGCAAGCCTGATTCGTTTTTTGGGGGGTTTTGAGTTAGTTGAGCTTGGTGAGTCTGATGAGAATAAAGTATTTGAATATGATGATGATATGGCTAGGTATATGTCCTCGTCTAGAGGTGGTTAATAGCTTGAAGATGATGATTTTGATTTTTCTGACGGATACAAGGCCCAGGTCTATGACTTACCTGGACAACTAGATGCTTTTAGTGACCAGTTTGATATTCGGCTTAAGAGTCGTGTTAGGAAATAGTTATTCTTGCTTTGATTTTTCATAAGATTGACTTGTCTTTCTTATGTAGTGTGTAGGTTTGTAGCACCATAAGTGTTTGGTTGTGCCTATGTAATGGGCCGAGATGAGAGACTTCACTCTCATCCGTTGTACTTAAATGTTTTTTTGGAGTAATATATTTTACTCAAGAATTCTTCTTTACCAAAAAAAATAAAAAATAAAAAATAAATAAATAAAAGAAATAGTCCATGACACATGTTATTTGTTTGTGTAGGTTGAAAATTAAGTTTGAATAAAATGTAAGAGAATATTACTATTACTCTAGTATCACTTATATTGTTATCGATATATGCAAACATGATTTTGAATTTCTATGCTGTTTTGGATCTTTATAATCTTTTCTAACAAAACCAAATCGTTTTTGTTACTTATTGTTACTGTATAACTTTGACCAATTGCCAAGAAAGTTCAAAGTTTTTCCTTTTTTTAACGACAATCGAATTAGAAGACTAGCAAAGAAATAGATAATTACAAGAAAGTGAATGGAGCATTACAAAGATTACAAAGCCCTCTATCCAATTGAATTTAGCTTTTTTAAACCAATTTAACATCCAATTAAAAGATAATTGTTTTACATCATTGAAAATTAGGTTCTTCGATGTTAAATTGGTTTAAAAAATTGAACCAATTTTTTTGTCAGGTTAACATTGTTTTGGTTAAAGAAATATCTTATCGAGTAGCTGAGTTTATGAGCGTTTTATGATATTAGACATGATATGCATATAACATATCTCCTTGTTCTGTTTGAAAGCTAGCTAAGCGCAGAAAAAAACTTGAACAGATTAAAAAAGATTGACAATATGAAATCATACAAGATCAATAAGGGAAAGAATAAAACATTTCAGAGTTTTACAATAAGGAAAACAAACTTTGGATTAACTACAAGCTACAGTTTTATTCAACGACTACTTAAAAGTGTCTGTTATTTAGATCCTGAAAATCACACAATCTAAAGTTAGTCAAACTATTCGCGGTAAAAAAAAAAGTTTCAGTTTTACGTATATTTTACCTGTTATATTCAATGTTAATTCTTCCGGCATCCTATTAGCAATCACAGCGAATGCCTCTTGGGAATGATCAACTTGATTTGAAGCACATCCGGGACAACGATCAACTGCAACAACAACTGTAACATAACTGTATTACTGGTGTTGGAAACATAAAAGCTAAAATGTGACTGATATTGTTATTGTTATATAAAAACAGCTAAACATATGAGGTTTTTCATTTTTAAGTTCCCTTGAGAGAGCGAGTTTTTGACTCGGATTTATGTGGGTTTATCGAGGTATCCCGTTACCGTTTGTGATCCTTTCATTGCCTGCCACACCTAATTGTATATCTTGTTATTTTAAAACCTTATACCTCTTGTGAGAATGTCATGTGTTATTGACTTACTAATTTGGTGGTAGTCATTTTTGATATACGAAAACATGAATTTGAACATTCATTTGTGATTGTAAATTTTTTCTTAAAAAAGTTCAAAACTTGATATTTCTAATTTCTTATGGAATTTAGGATCTTTCTTAGCAAAACTAAATCGTTTTTGTTACGTATTGTCATAGTTTTGACCAGTTACCCATAAAGTTCAATAACCGTAGCAAGAAAAAACGTGTACGATGATGATTTCTTAGTCACCGACGTTTAATGCAAAAATAGACATTTGAAAGCAGAAGTGGCAACTTAGATTGTCTTAGAAGACCGAAGACTTTTAAAAGCTTGAAAATTTTCTTGAACACCAAATAAGCCTACTTATATAATGTAGAGAGTACCCGTACATAACAACGAGATTTTAAGTAACAAATAATTAGAGTTTATGATATTATGGTTAAGTGTTTCGTACAACTTAACGTTTATACATACAACACAACATGATCAAAATGTAACTAAAAAATGTTGTAACATGCTATAACTTTAAAAACAATTTTTAAAATAGATTTATGAGCGCATACAAACATTTAGTAACACTGAAAATTTACCATTACAACGATTTTGAAATATAGTGTCTTATATAATAGAGTTTTTGAATGAAACTTTAGAAATTATATTTGTTTGAAAAAGAAAAGTACATTAAAGAAGTTGTAATGAATATTGTTTAGATTTTGAGCGGAAACATTATTAAAACAGAGGCACTTTATTTTGCATACTCAAAAATCCTTTCATACTAAGGGATAAATCTCTACCTTCCATCTAGTTTGATCTAATGGTAGAAATTAACCTAAGATTTATATGTCCAAACCTAAGTACATGTTTTTTTCTTGTCTTTTTCTTTTCTTTTTATCTTTCTTATTTATTTTCTCATTATTTGTATTTTTTTATCACATTTTTTTAATTACATTTTGTTTTTTTTCGTTTTCGCCAGTTTCATACGGTTTTGTCCATTTTTTACGCTTTTTATACGTTTTCGTATGTTTTCATACGTTTTCGTCCGTTCTCTTACGTTTTCGTCTATTTTTTTACGTTTTCGTCCGTTTTCTTACGTTTTCGTTTGTTTTCTTACGTTTTCTTCTGTTTTCTTACGTTTTTGTCCGTTTTCATACGTTTTCGTCCGTTTTGTTACGTTTTCGTCCTTTTCGTCAGTCTTGTTACGTTTTCGTCTGTTTTCTTACGTTTTTTCCGTTTTCGTCCGTTTACATACGTTTTCGTCCGTTTTCTTACGTTTTCGTTTGTTTTCTTACATTTTCATACGTTTTTGTCTGTTTTCTTATGTTTTGTTCGTTTTCTTACGTTTCGTATGTTTTCTTACCTTTTCTTCTCGCTTTACGTTTTGTCCGCTTTCTTACGTTTTCGTCCGTTTCATACGTTTCGTCCGTTTTCATACGTTTTGTCCGCTTTCTTACGTTTTGTCCGTTTTCGTCCGTTTTCTTACGTTACCGTTTTCTTACATTTTAAATCATTTTCCTATGTTTTCGTTCGTTTTCTTACGTTTTCATCCGTTTTCATACCTTTTAAATGCTTTTTTACGTTTCGTCCGCTTTAACACGTTTTCGTGTGTTTTCTTACGTTTTGTCCGCTTTCATCGGTTTCATAGGTTTATATATGCTTCGTCCGTTTTTTACCTTTTCGTCCATTTTAGACGCTTTCATACATTTTCGACGATTTCGTCCGTTTTCATACGTTTTCGTCCATTTTAATCCGTTTTATATTTTCGTCCGTTTTGACGCTTTTTACATTTTCATACGTTTTATCGCTTTTCATTCGTTTTATCGTTTTGTCCGTTTCACACGTTTCGTCCATTTTTGTAGTTTTTATACGTTTTGTCTATTTTCATGTGTTTTCATGCTTATTATTAAACTTTATTATATTACATGTCTAATATCAATTGTGATTTTTATTATAAAAGTTAATGTCTAATATCACTTGTGATATTTCATAAACAAACAAGTATGTTTTTTAACCTTTAATATCACCTGAGATATTTCATTGCTCTGTATATTTTTATACATTATCACCTATGTGTTTTCTAATATTTTTATAATTTTCAGTTACAAGATAGTTTTTATTCCTTTCATCGCAATTGACAAGAGCATATTTTTTTAATGCAACCATTGTTATCTATCACTCGTGATATTATACTCTTAGTAGAAATAAAAGGGTTAAAGGCTCTTTAAGTGAATTCTTATTTTGTTCAAAAACATGCTAATTTAATGCAACACTTGTTTGATTTTGAGAATATGTCAAGTCTCTATTTTCATAGTTTGCTTCATTTTTATTCATTTTGATATTTTTAAGTGATACTTATTTATCTCTTGTGATATAACACTGTAAGAAAGATGAAGAGTATTACACTCTTCATCATATATATGTTATCAGTTGTGATACTCAACTAAGAATGTGAAATATTAAATTCATACCAAATGTGATAAGAATTTACTATTTTACCAAGTATATATGAAAGAAATGAAAATAAACATCACTTATTATATTACTGTGATGATTCTGTTAATTTTTCTTATTTGTGTTTTTGAAAATATTTAGGAAGATTTTTGTGTTTTATGATAATATGAAATATTAGAAAAGGTGTTTAACTGAAAACAAGAGATGTTATGAAACTTTTGTTAGATTTGTGGTGAATTTTTCTATTTAATGGATACATTGTGCATGTTTCGATAGGTTTTATAGCGGAATTTAAAAATATCTATGGTTGAATCAGCAAACTAAAGAAGTTATATTTGAAGAAAGCACACATCTTTATAAACAAACTGAGTAAGCTCAAAGACCTGTGATATCACCTCACTTGTGATATCACATGATATCACATGATATTACAAGTGATATCACTGGTGATATCACAAGTGATATAAACTATGATATCACACATGCTATCACCGGTAATATCACACATGATATCACAGGTGATATCAACGGTGTTATCACACATGATATCACGTATGATATAAAAAATGATGTGATATCACCTGTGATATCACAAGTGTTTGAGCTTCCTCAGTTTGTTTATAAAGATGTGTGCTATCTTCAACCATAGCTTATTTAGTTTACTGATTCAACCATAGATATTTTTAAATCCCGCTATAAAACCTATCGAAACATGCACAATGCATCTATTAAATAGAAAAATCCACCACAAGTTTAACAAAAGTATCATAACATCTCTTGTTTTCAGTTGAACAACTTTTCTAATATTTCATAATATCACAAAACACAAAAATATTCCTAAATATTTTCAAAAACATAACCATCACATTCTTAGTTGAGTATCACAACTGATAACACATACATGATGAAGAATGTAATACTTTTCATCTTCCTTAAAGTGTTATACCACAAGAGATAAATAAGTGTCACTTACAAATATCAAAATGAAAACGTCTGAAAACGGACAAAAACGTATTAAATCAAATAAAAAGCGATAAAAGCGTATGAAAACGGACAAAACGTCGAAAACGGACAAAACGATAAAATGTACAAAAACGATAAAAGCGGATGAAAATGTATGAAAACGATAAAACGGATGAAAACGTCTCAATCTGACGAAAACTTCTAAAATGGATGAAAACGTAAAAACGGATGACAACGATGAAAACATCTCGAAACGGACGAAAACATATAAAACGGACGAAAATACATGAAAACGTAAAATACTGACGGCGTCTAAAAGCATTTAAAATACATGAAAAGCCAAAAAAAAACAGACAAAACGTATGAAAATGGCCGAAAACGTAAGAAAACGGACGAAAATGTAAGAGAACAGACGAAAACGTATGAAAGCATAAAAACATGTTTGAAAACGTATGTAAAATGGACAAAAACGAAAGAAAATGGACGAAAATGTAAGAAAATGGACAAAAACGTATGAAAACAAATGAAAACGTAAGAAAACAGACGAAAACGTATGAAAACGGGCGGCGTAAGAAAGCGGATGAAAGCAGGCGGCGAAAATGGCGAAAATGTCTAAAATCGACGAAAACGTAAAACGGACGAAAACGGACAAAAACGGAAAAAAACGTCTAAAATGTATTTAAAACGATGAAAACGTCGAAAGCGGACGAAACGTCGAAAGCGGATGTAAACGCATTTAAAACGGATGAAAGCAAATTAAAACGTAAAAAGGACAAAAACATATGAACACGGACGAAAACGTATAAAGCGAAGAAACGTATGAATACGGATGAAAGCGATGAAAGCGAAAAAAAAACTTGAATAAAAAAACGTGAATTAAAAAAAAGATTTTAAATAGAAACTTGAATTCCAAAAAAAGAAAAAGAAAAAAATGTTAATAAATAAGAAAGATAAAAAGACAAAGAAAAATGAGAAAAAAAAAACATGGACTTAGGTTTCTATATTAAATCTTAGGTTTATCCCCACCATTAGATTAAACTAGATGGATGGCGGGGATTTGTCTCTTGGTAAACACCAAAATAAAAGTAAGCATTTGAAAATTCCTTTATTAAAACATCTATTTTATTAAGGCAATATTGTTTGTATTTTTATATGTGAGATTAAATAAAAGATTGAATTTTAAGTTTTAAAAAGATATTTTAGAAATTGAACATTATTTATTTTTAAGATTTTTAAGTTTTAAATAAAAAACACTTTTGCTTTATAATTGAGCCTAAAAGAAAGAAACCGGTCTCAGAAGTTTTGGGCTTCCAATAAATGTTTTAGTTACAAACTACATTGTTATAAAAAAAAAAAAAAAAAAAAAAAAAAAATTGAAAAGAAAAATTATATAAAACACATAAGGGCAAAAGGTACCCTTCAAACATTACATGCATCAAACAAAAACCTAACAAGACACTTAGGACCTGAAGGACCTACAACCAAACAATACAAGCAAGATAGAGAATACTTTGCATCTCGAAGGGTCACAAAACCAAATTTTCCATGAAAATGATCAAAGCTTTTTAAGTTGAATTTCTTGGACAATTTTATTGATGCTCGCCACTTTCATACTAAAGACACGAGAATTAAGTACCTTCCATATCATATACACGGTCACCATGTTGCTAGTTGCCATAAATTTCCTGAGGTAGAATTAGAATCAGTCCCACCATGTTACAACATATCACTAGCAGAAAAAGCATTAACCGTACATCTCCTCCACCAACTGAAAATCTTTTCCCAAACACTCATTGCCAGGTAACATTTTACTAAAGTATGATCGTATGTTCCCACATTATCTCCACAACAAGGACATAAAACAGAATCCAAGTTTATATCTCCAAAATGAGATTGTTCCATATCGTCTCTTGATTTGAACCCACAACCTGAAGACTCAAATCATCCACCATATGAAATAAATCTTTGACCTTGAATTTATCATCTTCAACAAGATTCCAAGGCCACGAATCCCTACAATCACAAGTTAGATTACCGTTATGAAGTAAATCCATAAGTAATGCCAAGTCCCCACAAGCCCTCCCCCCTGGGTTCCCTCACCAAATTCTATTCCCACCTTCATACCTCCTCACTCCAATTCCCTTTATCAATCACTCGAGCCTCTTTACACATATCTAGATGACAAAACCTAGAAAATTTATCACAGAGCCTGCCATTTCCTATCCATTTATCTTCCCAAAAAGATGTATTCCCTCCATACCCCACCTTCTTCGAAAACGAAGTGGAAATCCCAATTCTAATTTTTTCTAAATCTATGCATACTTTTACCATATCACGTCAAACACCACTACCACTCAGCTTCCTCAAGACCCTATTATCAACCAAACTACCATTAATCCCATTGATACTTTTAATCACCCTAACCCATAATAAACTGATTTCTATCCTAAATATCCACCACCATTTACCCACCAAAGCCAAAAAAATTTCAAGAAGAGAACCGATATTAAACTGTAGGATCGTATATTTATGTTGTTTAGATGATTCGGGTGGTCTAGGTAGATGATTAAACAAGTAAGCCATTGTTAGAGAGATGAAGAGATGAGAGGGAATTCTAGAGAGAGAAATAAAACAAATGAAAGGTTAGCTTCACTAGTTCCAACCCTCTACCTTGGGAGGTAGAGGGTATTTATAGTTACATACACTACGTCCTCCTGACGGACTGTGGATCAGGCATACAGTGGGTAAAGACCCGTCCTTCCTCCACGGTGTTACACTAAACTAAACTACGCTACAAACTAACTAATTAACTACTAAATAACGTAAATAACGACATGTCTACGAGCTAACATATGCTAGACCATAATTGGGGTGACCGACACTTTAACATGGAATTTCCAATTCCTAACAATCTCCCCCTAAGGGAGGTCACCCCATGAAATACATTTTGCATCCTAGCATTCTATCTTTGGCTTTAGTTCTGAGCTCGTAGACTTTAATTCTTCAAGTTCCGCAATCTTTGTGCTTTAGTAGCGATTCTTCAAAGTCCGCATTGATTTGTACTTTTAGTGGAGGCCTATAATTGATCCACATCATTGATGATCTTTGAGCTTTCTTCGAGATCATCAGCCACAGTAAATATTTGGATCACCCTTTATTGTGTTGCCATCATGTGATGTTGTGACTTTTGGACCTACATGCTCACACTTTCAGGATCATGACATCTTTCCATCAGATTAGCGGAAGCTTTACTGGTTCTTGATATTTGCAGCAGCGTAGCGGAAGCATAGTATGAAAATATCAGAGCCAGGTTATGTAGATATGCACCAGTCATGATTTCTTTAATTAAGTGTGGATGCTGTAAGCATGCGGCTTTGGATTGACTCCTCAATTACGATCACCGCAACCGTCCAAATGTACCGCAAACAACAGATTAGCAATAAAACACATGAAAGTGTCTTTGATCACATTCGTTGAATTGAGGTACACGCCCACGGTTTCCGTTGATCGATACAAGTACCGCCGTGATCGGTATAATTCGAAGAATCTCCTTGACGTGGTTTCGCAATTGCTCGTTGTTCTCAAACCGAACGTCTCAAAGAAGACAACACGGAGTGAGTGAACCAGAGAATTTGAGATTCACTGATTGATGAAAAGAGATTTGAAAAACAATCGCGTATTTCTTGAAGAAAGAGTTTTGCAATACGACGAAGGTTTTATGAGAAAGATCAATTTTCAATCAAAAATACTTTTTGTATTTTTAAAAGAGTACACATTCGATGTGCTAGAGAAAAGAAGAGATTTGCACATCGAACGGTTTTTCCAAAAGTATTTTTTCAATCAGGGATACTTTTTGAGTTTGAAATATGAATACACATTCGATGTACTAGAGAAAAGAAGATTTGCACATCGAACGGTTTTTTTCCAAAAGTATTCGTCAATTCATTTCCTGGACCAAGGTTGATTCAAGAATGAATCGCCCAATTGTTTCTATCCAGTTGTCACAAGCTTGATCTTTAGAAAAGATCTCACATGTCACCCACCAAGAGCTTGTTTGATGTTGGCTCTAGAAGGATTTCCATCTTCATCGTGAATACTTTTACATATCACTCGGATGTTCTAGCAATTACAAAAGGATAATGCGTAAGACTCTTAAGATATATTCTCACTTTCCACATTGTGAAACAATGAGTCTTCATTAATTTAGTGTCCTAATGAGATAATGTGGATGATCTCTTGACTCTAGACTCAATTGTGCACATTTGGTTCATATGCCGGAGACTAGGGAGAGGGTCTCCTTTTTCAATATCAACAATCTCTAAAAGAAAGTCGATAGATTATGTAGGTTCCCCGTGAGAATGAAACAAGCCCTTTTAAGAGGAACTTGAGTAGCTTGGGAAGTTTAGTGCAGTGCGTCACTGGGTCCATGAAGTCTTGTCTTCAATACCAGTGTTACCTTAGTAACCACCAAGAGCATATGTATTGAACACAGTTATCGCCCTAAGGTTGAATTATTGGAGGCTATTTCTTTTCAACCTTTTCACATTCATTTCTTTTCATTCTTCAACCCCTTGATTGCTTACCGAGACTTCATAACTAGAACCTTGTTAGGTTTATTCCGGTTCTAGCTCTATCTCATCCGCACTCTTCCCATATCTCACTTTTCTCCTTTTTCATCATACCTAAGGACTTCTACACTATCTAGTGGATTGTCCTCGGTAGATCCCTCCGACTCTGGCGGGATCGTGGAACGAATACCTAACCTAACCATCCTTATAACACCATGCATAAAGTAAATTGGTCGATCTTTTGGTATTGTTCTTTCCTTCTTGAAACCAATTGAAAAATTATTTGGAAAATCAATTAAGGTACTTGTGATATAGTATCAAAGCATTTTGTACCTTAATTGTTTTGATCATTTAGAAATGCTCCCCCTCAACATGTGCATATGATATTGAAATTGTTTAGCACATGGAGGCAAGAGTTCTTTGAAATATATTCTTGATCACAATTTCCGTAGAAAAAGCCATTTGAATTTCTTTGGTAAATTCTCCCCCTCAATATGTGCGTAGGAAATTTGAAATCATTTTATCACATAGAGGCAAGAGGTTTTTGAAGTACTTTTCCCGATTGCCAATAGAAACCCTTTGCTCCCCCTCAATATGTGCATTGATAAACGAAAGAATTTAGCACATATTAGAGAGAACTTGCACTTTGAATCAAAACAATCATCATTAATCAAATTTCATATTAAATCACAAATTCTCCCCCGATCAAAAATATCAAACCCTTTGAGATTTTGGATCCCAAGTGATTTAATAAGGTTTAGAAAACATGAGAGAATATGTGCCTCATTTAAATACTCTTCTGGTTTTGGTTAAATGCTCTTCCACAATCATGTGCATTATGTATTTCAAAATAGTTTGGCACATGAAGGAAGGAGTGCTTTAGAAACAATCACCCTTTAAGACCGATTTGAGATTTAAATCACGATCTCTCGTCCGATCAAAAATTTCAAACCAATTGAGATTTTGGATCCCAATTGATTTATATCATTTAGAAAATTTTGGGGGAAGACGTGGCTTGATTTAATTTTTTTGAAATTGACTGATGAGGACCAATAATAGACATTAAAGATTGTTAGTGTCAGGTATGATAGTTTTTAAGAGATCTTTAAGTAAAATAAAACAGTTTCACAATCAAACAAGAACAGAAAAAAATTCATTTTGAAAGATCTTTGGGTTTTAAAGAAAATCATACCCTGACATAACATTAAATCTTTAGATCACCACTTATTTTGTACAAACTGGACTTTTATGAAGAGATATCGTTTGAAAATATTTTATTTTAAATCACTATCCCCCTCAATCGATGACCGTAGTTAAAAATTGTTTTATGAAGAGATATCGTTCCAATTTATTTTCAAACTAATATTTTTCCATTTTTCAAAACAATATTATTTAAAAATTGTTTTTAAAAAAATGGTAGCATCACTATTATCCTGCACAAAGATACGTTAGGTGGTGTAGAGGCTGCTTATGTTGTTGTTGTTGTAGGGCTTGGAAGAAAAACCATCTGCTGATGCAGTGAGACCTCTTACGTTGCATTTTTTCATGCCAACTCTCCATAGAGGTCAAATTAAGCTCCGTTTCTTCATTTGATGATGCAGAAAACCATCTGCTGATGCAGTGAGACCTCTTACGTTGCATTTTATCATGCCAACTCTCCATAGAAGTCAAATTAAGCTCCGTTTCTTCATTTTTCAACCCACGATATAGTTACCCTTTCCTTTCGGCATCCAATCATCTTCTATTGTGGGATCTGGATCAGGAACATTCATATATACCAATATACTTGCATACGTTAGTGAACACACATACAAATATATGGTGGTCGACATTACCCAAACAACAATCGACCAATAAAAGTCAATCCAACATATCAATCAGATCATTCAAATGCATGGGAATTATGTGTTTATCAAACTCTAATCATCTAATCCTAACAATCATATTCTAGGCACCTAGTCCTTCAACGTAGGTTAACATGTTTTACATTTAAGTATATAGGATAATTAGATAAGCTCGTTAGATGATATAGATTTGAAAACATTCTCCCCCTCAATCAATGACTTATTTTCGAAAAGTTTAAAAGTTACCAAGTCATTGATTTAGTTTTCAATTTATGAACATTCGATCTCGATAGTTTTCAAGTAACTCATTTTCCACCAATTTTGTTAAAACAAATATTTTTCGAAGAATTTTAGAAGGATAAAATATTTGAGTAGGAACAAGATCCTTGACTTACTTTCCTCAATTTGTTTTAGGATAAGTGCACGAAATTTTTAGAAAATTGGTTTAGCGCAAGACTTTCCTTCCTTGAAGAGTGGGTTGCTATCGAAATAATAGCAAGCCATAGTTAACACGGGTTCTGATCGAAATAACAAAGAAGCCATTTGATTTGTGACATGTTTTGAAAAGAAATATTTACACCTTCGCTCGAACTTCATCTATGGTCCCGTGCCATTGTTGAATGACATTTCTAAGACCGCAGATGTTATCGATACCAGAAGACATGTCTTTGAAAAACAATATTTTTTGGTATTTTTTTTCAAATTTTCTGATTTTTATGGTTTTTTGAAGGTTTTATATTTTTCTATTTGGTTTTTGATAAATATTTACAATGATAGAGAAGATGATATAGTTTCAGAGGATGATGATACGAGTACCGAGATAAGGATATCGAACAGCATGTCGTTGAAGATAGAGTTCGTCATCTCTTAAACTTCCACCACCAAAGCTTCCAAGGCTCCAGAATAGAAGATAGAACATGAGCCTTTGAGAAAGAGAGACTTTGACAGCTTCCCCCCAAACCGAAAATCTATTAGATGAGAAGATTCGAAGCTCTATTTCAAGCTTGCCTTAGCCATGTGCACAGAGAAGCACACCATTATAAATCCATCTGCTCCTTTTAAGAACAATAATCGAGATTCTTCGTTCGGGGTTATATCATCAACAAGAACAACAACGTATCATCCCACTCTTTAGATTTCTTCTCATATTTCATTACCACTGAAGTCTGAAGCAATCCATTCCAAAAGGTTGTCAAGAGGCCACTTTCCCCCAAGTAGATGAATTGATGCGGTCGGTCTCTTAGACTAGAGCTCATGAACCCGAATACACATATACCAAGACGAGAAACTTATACCATCAAGTAGCAGTTAAGTCCAATAGCCAAAGAATAACCCCGATGTATACTTTTCTCTCCCTAAAGAAAGTGTATGAAGCTCAAGAACCCGAAGTAGCCGAATGCCCAAGAGAGAATAACCGATAACATTGAAGAAGCGGGCGAATCATCGATTATCTCTGCGGATGACAATCTCTGCGGATGTCAACTCGGAATAAGTGATTATATCTACGAATCAGCGATTAAGCATTCAAGTGAAACAATTGGCGCCCCGATGTACACAATCTCTATCCTCGATGATTGCGATAGCATCGAAATCATCACACACTTGTGTACCTCTTTTATCACCAGAAACTAACTCTTCCATCTCTTCCCCCACATAGTTGGAATAAGAACACTAAACGCCATGTGTCAAACCTTGAGTTTTTCTGCGGTAATGACATATGTCTTCCCAGGATTTCTTCAATCACTTAGAAGTATCAAGCTCATCAAGTTTACTCGCGTTTACATGCGTGTCTCCTTCCCCCTTGCTGGTTTTGATACTTCAGAATCAGCAACACATTATAAGCCCATATACTCGAAGTCTTTTGAGAAGAACCTTTGAAGTCTTTGTGAGAATCAACTTGCTGAAGAATGTGAGCAAGTCTAATTGGGGATTAAATCTGACTTATCACTCTCCCCCAATTAGTGCTCTCCCCTAAACTGAAAATCTGTTTGATAAATGCCCAGATTAAGAAGAAGTCTTTAGATAATCAAATGCAACTCGTCTTTAGTCTTCTAACATGCAGCAGAAAATGTAGAACAAACTGTAGACTCGACCTTCTTCAAGATTGTCCAATTGAGGAATAGAAAGTCAACATCTTCAACTCACCAAATGCATTCCCGTTAACTTACAAATAGAAAATCCCCTTAAGTCAAATCCCTCCCAATCAAACAAGAACAGAAAGATGTTCATTAAGGAAATAAGCCCCGCAACTAGAAGCACTTTGTCATTAATCAACCCAGCCCATGTGAAGATGTTAACCAACGGTCTTAGAAGAAAAAAACTCCATGTGAAGATGACCCGATAAGAACAAGCTCGGTTCTTACATGAGTTTGGAGCCGTTTGACCATTTATTATCTAATATCAATCAATCATGCAGTAGTTTCACACTTCTTCTCCCCTTCAAGAATTGCATACGGAGATGCCATTCTTGATTAAACAAGTGATTATCATCTAAATGTATTCTATTCACACTTCTCTCCCGCAAAATTAGCACATGATGTCACCGTCGTCGTTATAGTTGAGCAAGTGGAATAAGAAAACAATCAACAGTAGTTTGGTTCACTTGATGACTGATAGCGCATGTAAAAGGCATGAAGCATGTTGACGAGAATGGTCATAAATAAGAAGATTTCTCTTCTTCAGAAGATAAAGCGCACTGAAGCGTACACTTTTCTTTTCTTTGAGGTACGAGGCTTGAACTGTTGTGTTCAAATGTCATAAATCTCTCTCTTTTCAAACTCTCTTGGCAAACTTGTAATCAACCCTATTATCATTCAGTAGGATCTTTTTCGTGACAGCTGATGGAGAAAACCCAATATGATGAATTTGACCCTGAAGTAAACTAACCCGAACTCGTGACTTAAACTTGCACATATGTAACAAAGAGTGGTGCCGAGACTTCCTCCTCCATTGAATCTCTAAGTACTCTATACTCTTCATCTAACCAACCATCAAGTATAAGACGTACATCACCTCTTGAAAATCCACAATTGAATGTGACACTGAGCACTACAACGTAACTCCTTAAAGTGATAGTTATTTTGTGGTGGTAAGAGCCCAATTCCCCCAAGTGGTAAAAGAAAAGGAAAAAGTCACCGAACAATAACTAGATTTCCAAGTCTTCGTTTTTGTTAATAAGCTCGAACAAGGATCTTGAAGAATCATCATCCAACCATCCCCGATACCTTCAGATACTAAGTACACTTGCCCGTGATATTTCACTTCAGCCTCAAATAAATAATAGTGAATTAACGCCGTTGTCACATCTTCTGGTTAAAGGCTCAACTCTAGCCTCCTTTTACGTTTTAAGTGAACTATGATAATGGTTTCATCCCGACCATGGTTTAATGAGCATAACCCCGTAAAACTTTGAAGTAACCAAACCGTCATGAAGAAAATCCAAACAAACACCCAATTCATGAAGTACACCCTTTTTATCCTTTCTTCGAAGTAGAAACCGTAGTACCAGCCTCAAATAAGATCCCGAAATACAATTTCCTTTCTCCAGGATGGTTCCATCATTATGGGATTTTATAACTCTATGGTTTAAACCAAGAAATAGTTTCTTTCGTGAGATTTTACAAAACCATGAATAAACCGTAAGATAGATCCAGAAATGCACTTTACAATTTCCAAGATGTATCCATTGTCACGGGATTTTACAAGTCTGTGGAAAACTAGAAAGGGGGGGGGGGTTGAATAGTTTTGCCAATTAAAACTTCCTTTTAAATATTTAGATCGACTTATGTCAATCTATTTGGATGTGTGTGTTGGATGTTGATAAACAAGCGTATAAAGGTAAGTAATGAAAAGATAAGAGTAAGAAGCAGAAAACCACAACGCGAGTATTTATAGTGGTTCGGCTACAAGAACACCTTCCTTGCCCTACTCCGCTCCCCGAGTCACCTACTCGAGAGTTCGTAATCACTACACCAGTCTCCTTATGGCGGAGAAGCCTTCACAACGTCGCCTACCCTTTTTCCGGTGCTAGGCTAACCACCGGGTTCTTTCACTCCAAGGTGAACCACACCTACACAACGTCGCCTACCCTTTATAAGGTACTAGGCTAAGTACCTAGTTCTTTCACTCCAAGGTGAACTACACCTTCACAACGTCGCCTCCCTTTATTAGGTACTAGGCTAAGCACCTAGTTCCATTGCAATGGAGGAACTACTACCACACTACACCAACGACTAATCCCAAAGGAGATCTACTCCTTTACAACATCATCAAGGATATCAATATCCTTGGATCTACTACTAGTCTATCTTGTACATCGAAACACACCAAATCGAATGTACATCTAAGGCACCTTTCACTAATGCCTTTGACTAGATCTACACGACACCTTTCACTAATGTCTTGTGTCTTCACTTCTAAGCACCTTTCACTAATGCTTCTAGTCTTGACTTCTAAGCACCTTTCACTAATGCTTCTTGTCTTGACTTCTAAGCACCTACCACAAGTGCTTATGCTATAGACGATAGATACCCTTCACTAATATCTTCGTCTTGATACTTGAGACATCTTTCACTAATGTCTTCAACACTACACTTCTTTAAAGAAAGAAAGGAATCATCAACAAGAAGACTTCAGTAGCCTTGATGATGAGGAAGTATGGCAACTCATGGACTTGAGCTTGCTCGACTTCAAAGGTGGTGATCTTGCATTTAAGAGGAACCTAAAAGATCACACAAAAACTAAACTACAAACATAGATCTCTTGGATATGAGGTTAGTGAGTTTTAAACTCGGGAGAAAGTGTGTTAGAAAGGGTGAGAAATAATGAAGAAATGGCTCACTATTTATAGAGGAAAAATCCCATTGCTCCTGGATCCCACGGATCCCTACCACAAGGGATCCGGCTAGCACAAAGCTAGGGATCCGTGGAACGCTCCTCTTTGCCCATGGGTATTTTGGCTATGGGTCATGGGTAATGGGTTGAACCATGGATCTTTTAGCTAGATACAATGTATCTTTTGAGTGCAATGCACTTGGTCATTTGGGTATGGGTTGATCCATGGGTTATGGATATTTTTCATGTGTGATATAAGCATGATGTCATGCAATGGGTTATGGGTCAAGATCCATGGGTTATGGGCTTTGGGTTGTACCCAACTACATTCAATGTATTTGCCCAATGGGTTGTGATACTTAAGTTTCTACCCATTTATATTACCCAATATACTACATACTAGTTATGTGTATATTTTACCCAAGTATGTAAACACTAGTTGTTGTACATATGTATTACTAAATCATAAAATCACTTATACTTGTTTTAGTGTTTTATGTGAAAATGTGAATATGTTAGAAACTATTAATTCAAACCATTTACGTATTTTATTTGTTTCTTTAACATGATTTTACGTTTGTTATCGACAAAACGTTAGAAGATCGTAAAATATAAATAAACATTTTTACGGCTTATTTGTATTAACAAAGTCTATGATTTAAACCGAGAAATAGATTCTTTCGCGGGATTTTACAAAATCAAGACAAAACTGTAAGCAATGTCAGCTTGAATGTGCTATGACAACTTTGGTTTCAGTGAATATCTGTTTTAGGGGAACATGCAGCGGTTCATCATCCAACATCAACAATATCATCAACCATCCAATAAAACACTTTGGTAAACACACCATTCACGCATTTTGTCGGCTATTGCAGTGACCACATGGTGAAGTAAACCCGATATGCCAAACTTGATGATGAAGTGAAATTCCCCAGATTTGTTACTTAAACTTGTATAAATCCTTGTGAAGAAGAAACGGTTTACCCAATGTACAAAACCTCTTGACGTATCCTTAATTGCATGAGACACCGAAGTGATAGCTATGTTGTGGGTTAAGTGAGAAAGAATCACAACAGTACCTAATAGCCAAGTCTTTATCACACTCTATAATGTCCAAACAAGTCATCTTCGCGGAAGGGTAGAAAGAAAGAAGACGAAATAAGTAAACGTGCCCGGAAAACCTCACTTCACTTCCAAATAAGAAATATCGAATACAAGCAACCCTGAAGACAACTTTGTTCAACCATCACTTCAAGCCTTGTCATAATATTCAACATGAAAATGTATAGTCCAAAGTACCAATCCGCATAACACAACTAATCTCATCATCTCATCAACTCTCATCAGAACTCATCGACAAGTCTCATCACCATCAAAATTAAAAAAATCACAATCAACTCGAATCATTAATTTACAAATCGTAGCTCAAGAATATTCAATTCATAAGACTAATTAATCGTCTCAAATTAAGGCTCAAATCTCCTGATAAATATAATCGATCCATGAATAGAATATCACTTGAGACCCGATCCATATATGAATTATAAACACATTAGATCCAATACTTTCAATGTTTCACATAACCTTTAATAATCAATGAAAACCAAGTGGAAACCAATACCCATTATTCGGTCCACCAACTTACAAGCTTAACAGAAAATCAATAGATACCAGTCCACTGGAGCTTCATATGGCCCATTCCACTTCCTTATGTCCATTTGAAAACATTCAATAATATCGTTATGTCCATGAGGCCAGAACCAAATCCATGAGGCCCAAGAGAAACTAATCTTTGTGACAATATTGATACCTGATCACAATAACACAACCCTAATACCACGGGTATAAAACGCCTCATATCACACAATGGTTTACCCTAATCTCACACACTCATATCACGCCCCTTTTGATAATACAAACCCTAATCACAATACTCAGAAAACATCCACCCCCATCATATGCAACACACAAAAAAGATTATCTCACAAGTAATCATACTCTCATCTAATCAATCTCATCAGACCATACTCGATTTATCACCATATGAACTATATGTACTCGCCACAGGGATGGCTTGAGTTTTATGCTTTCGGCAATGAGATCAGTCCGTAGTTCAAGGTAGGTTTTGTTTGTTGTTGTTATGATCTTAAAAAAAACGAATCAAGACAAAGCGTTAACAAAATTGTTAATATCTTTAGGGAAAATTAGTCAAATAGACCGCGCGCCCTGATGCATATCACTTTCTGGACCACTTTTATTTATAATTTGAAAATGGACCAAGGGCAACCTCTGTCATTGGGTAACTCATCAAAATTGTGACACGTGTCCCGTATGTGTAAGGTATTGTTTTTTGGCGAACGAAAAAGTGGTGGGCAACCGTATTTTTTAAAAAGGATTTTTTGGTCATTTTACATTACATAGAACGTACACAATTGAATAGTGAAAGTACATTACATATGTATTCAAAATCAATTTCCCACTCGCACAAAACATTCATAGTTACCGGTTTTATCTGTTTTTGCTTCTCGCATAAAAACATTGTAACTAAGTTGTTTTCACAAATGAGACCGTCTTCTTCGTCAGTTCGTCTTTTCCTTGTATCGTCAGTTATGTCACCAGCTATAAAGGTACAATGTTGAGTGCAACCCACATTGGATTGATCAAGTTTGTTTAAAAAATGTGGCCAAATATGGTACGTAAATATTTTTCTCGTTGTTTATTGTACATTATTTATTTCCAAGTGGTTATATGCTTCAACAAATCGCTGTTGTTATTCGATTAATACCTTTTATTTCTCCTCTTTTACGCCTGTCTGATTCGTAATTATGTAGGGTATAATACAGTAGATGTCGTCTGTTATGTATGTAACATAACCTGGTTCATTAAAAAATTTAGTGGCACTCTTTAGACTAATAAGGAGTGGTTTATATGCATTGTATACGTAAATTTTTAGACTAATAAGGAGTGGTTTATTAGTAACATAACCTGGTTCATTAGAAAACACAACTAAATTATGGGTCTACCAGGAACGTGAAGCGTATCTACTTATGATGTATTACTCCTTGCTAGCTATCCAATTCTACCTACTGAATTGTCACGTCCTATTGATGGTTGAATTGTCACGTCCTTATTCTTAACGCGTTGTGTTTTCTACGGTCGTAAGGTGTGCATTCCCTAACTCTTTGAAGTCACCTTTAAGTGTAGTAAACAAAGTCCACTAAGTCATTCATAAACTAACTTTGAGGTTATCTTTGGGTTTAGTAAACGAAATCCACTAAGTCATTCATAAACTATCAAAGATTTGTCAAGTATTAAACACAACGATAGCCTAGTCGCACTCCTAAGCCAATTACAATTAAGATAAGAGACAACCAATCAAACAAGAGATGTGGGATGCAAGAATTATAAACTAAACCAATTAGACTCATTGAAATTGTCACACCCTAATGATGAAGATAGACACAAGCATCACTAAGAAATCAAAGAAGATCTAATTAATTACATACAAGTTTCATACAATCATAAGCAAACACTAGGTGAATTAGCCAAGCATAATTAATGAAGAGCAAGCAACAATCATGATAATTGAAGACATACCATAGGATTGGATTAACAAACAAACCATTACACGATGTTTATAGAGTGTTTGAAACCCTTAAGTTGTTGGAAAAACACCTACCTAAACCCTGGAATCGGACTTAGGGTTTAGGGCTTACAAAAAGTGAAGTTATAATGTTATATTTATAGGCAGATTTTCTGTCGGCAAAGAGCGACGGCGTCACACCTAAAGAGTAATGGCGTCGCAATGAATTTTTTCACCAAACTGTAGATTTTCTCGTTCTGGTCGCGTGGGCTTTCGAATCACCTAAATCCGAGTTCGTATGCAAAAGTTATGGCCAAACAAGATCGCTACTTACGCAGATGTTGCGACTTGTGACGGTGTCACCTTATGTTTGTGATGCCGTCGGCTTCATCTTCGACGCCGTCGGCTTCATCTTCGACGCCGTCTCGGATCAAATCTAGGCCGTCACGAGTTGCGACGGCCTACTCTTTTAAAGCGACACCGTCACTTAAAAATAAGAAATTTGGCTTCGTGTGTCACAAAATGCTCCGACGGCGTCAGAAGTTAAGCGATGGACGCCGTCACCTTGTATTTCAGACTGAGTGTCTCGATTCTTGACTTTGGCCATTTTCTTCAGATATCCGCGCCTTTTCGTCCAAATAAGTGCCATTACAAGACAATTTGCCTTCAAGAGACCTAAAAGTGAAAAGGAACGATATTAAGTAATAACGGATACAAAGTGATCAAATAAGGGCTTAAACGACCCCTCAAAAATGTACATTTTAAAACCTTATCAAATATCCCTACACTTGGTATTTGCTTGTCCTCAATCAAATGTGCTTTTAGCCAATTAATTTATAAGTTAGGGGTCATGAAGCTTTGGTTTAAAACAGTCCACAACACATATAAGCCCCGCAAAAGTCATAACAAGCACGGAAATTACATACTAGCACCTCACATGGGGTGTTTGGATACTCACATCTCTCTCGGGTGTATATGAAATATAACAAGTTGGAAATGGAAGATAAACACTCATTAACCGGTCCTCGTACATAGATTACCATAGGCTTGAGAATAGATCAAACCTCCATCGCTTTGACGTAAGCACCTAGGAAAGACTATCAAAGAGGTCTTTAAAGGGTTGTAATGTTAGGCTTACGGTAGGGAAACAAAGGGTTTGGTGGGATAGGCTATTTAGTGGTGGCAAGTCAAAAATCTCTATGTTACAAGCATACGAAGAATGGCGTTGCTAAGCCAAGACTCGACACTCTAAACTCTAGATAACTGAAACAAACAAACATAAATTTAAAGGATAGATGTAGGATGGTAGCCCGTATGTTTTTTTTTTTGAACACTCTATTTTTTTCTTTTCTCTTTTTCTATTTTTTTTCCTTTTCATACACTTTTACTCTACCATCCTCTACGGTAACATAAAAATGATAGGGATTTATAGGCACATCCCTACACTTGAGTTTTTATTACTCTAACACTAATTTGACCCGAATTGAAAAGATCAAAACACTTGGGGTGCGTTATTACGCAAATAAGGAATTTAACGTTCCCTTCCGATCATTTCATAAACTTTAACTTTTTCCCATGAGTCCCAATTGTCCCAAAGCGTGTACAAAGGATATGACTCGACTTAGCAACTCATGCAAGCAACTAGATAATTGAACTAAGGGTTTAGGGTGATAACAATAATGCACTAAAAGTGAGTGCATACAAGGTAGGCTAAGGCGATTTGGGTGTACATTTGGGGTGGGGTGTAAACAATGCTCTTCATTGATATTCGGAAAACCGAAACATCACGAGAACCGCGAAAAGGATAGGCTCGAGGGGTTAACTAGGGTATCGTGTACTAAAGATGAGTACAACGAAAGGTGTGGGGAATTACTCAACCGATGTGGAAGAAGTAATTATATTACGGGTATCAAACAAGGGTTATCCTAATGCCTCTTATCATTTAGTTATTCCTAACTACACAAGTGTAGTCTTACTAGCGATCTCGGGATGCATCACAAAACAAGTTCTAGAATTTATTATACTACCAGTTCACACTCTAAGCATTAAAGATGAATGCTTTAATTCCTACTAATCTAAGGGTGATCCTCACATTTTGGGTGGAATTTAGGTGATAAAGGGTTTTTGTGCTAGTCATGTAACTTCCTATCCGTGAGACGCTTTTGTTAAGACTAATGGCCCACTCCTATATGTCATGAAAAATTTTAAATTTGGTGCCAAAATTACCCTAACCGACATTTTCTCATGGTTTATTACACAAATGCAATTGGACAAAGCAAATAGTCAAGGATAAGCATAGTTTCAAAGTTCCCATTTTATTTTCCCTCCCTACACTTAAACTGAACATTGTCCCCAATGTTCCCCGAAAGTATCAAAGTTATGATAATGGAAGGTAATTAAAAATGAAACAAACTAATACTCCCCTGATTAGCTCGGTAGAATCCGTGTAAAGTAGTGGTTAAATCTTTCCCAAGAAGTATGTATGCGTGAAAAGCTCCTTCCAATCTTATGTTTCTTCTTCTTGATAAATAAAACCTGCACACTTTAAAAAAAACAGACAACACAACGCATCAAACCGAACAAAGAAAAATTGAAATTCTCATGTTTACGTTTCTTTTGAAAACGTGTGTAATCCTCCCTACACTTATCCCTTATGTAAAATACCTTTATATGTAATTAAGACGAGGTTAAAGACAAAATAAAGCATTTTTGCAAATTCAAACATGAGAATAAACAATTAATAAAAGATATACGACACATAAATGAAAATGAAAAATAAATACGCATGGGTTGCCTCCCAAGAAGCGCTTGTTTTTGTTCGAGTCACGAGCCTGACTCTACCCTTATTTAACGGATAAAGGGGAGGTTTTCCCTACACTTAAGTTTAAGTGTGGGTGATAGTAGTGATACACACCCTTAGGGTGGCGATTTTCCACGTGAGGTGAAGTGGGTGTGTGAATGGCTTCCTTCATCCTAAAACTACCCGGACTAAATTGGTTGATGGGTGGGTCGGTTCCTCTTTTGTCTCCTAGATGTATATCTAAGGATGGAAAATTATGTAAAGATTGAGGTTCCGGTTCATCAACACTAGGGAATCCCCCAGAACTATGAGTAGAACTAAGACTACAAGTATTCAAACCTATATTCTCTAGTTGCGTTTGGTTCAAATGTTCTACCTCCATCGGGATTCCTAAAGTCTCTTCTACTTCTTCCGGGTAAGTCACGTGCGGTGTGTATGCCTTAAATGATGGTGGGTCTTGTGGGATACCTTGTGGGTCTAGACTTTTCACCTTATCCTCAATCACATCTACATCATCTATATGCTCATCATGTGCTATTTCCTTAGGTCGTGATGAAACCAAACTTAGTAATTGATCCAACTTATGGTTTAATGCTTGGTTGCTTACCATAATATTTTCACATATTTGGTCAGTTTTTCTAAGGGCCTCACTAAAAATAGTTTCTAAACACGGAGGTTGTTCACGAAAGTCTATCCTAGGTGAAGGCTCATATGAAGCATAGGTTTCACTAGATGCGGTGTTTTGTGGGCTTGATGGAATGGTGAAACCCTCAAAAGGTTTATGGACTTGGTTACTTTCTTCCCACCATCTTGAATAATCCGCTTTAGTAATATCGTAATTTCTTATGAAAAAAACTAATCGCGGATATAGTGGATTCGCGTTCTCCATAATGGTGAACGGAAGAGTCAATGGACAGGTTTTACGAACAAAGGCACAAAGAAGGGGGATAGACTACAAGGAAGCTAATAAAAAGAAAAAAAGATCTCACTTGATAGGAATCTTGTGAGTAGACCTAAACGAGATATAAATCAAGCCTAAACAATAACTATTCACTGGCAGCAGCGCCAAAAACTTGATAACGTTACACGCGTCGTTCGGGGTCAAAGGAACTTCCTTTTCTTTGAGCAAGTTTTATAACATCCTAGGCAGTGAACTTAATCGTTGTAGTGTAGTATTAGGGTAAGCCACGGGTATTGATATCGTTCTCTAGGGGAATAGTGTCGTTAGGCTGAAGTGTATGTCGATTTAAGTCTAAAGGTGAGGGATGATTATTTTTGTATTTTTATATTTTATGAATCTCGGTTTTGGAGGGGAGGGTGGAACTAGTTGCTAGTCAACTATCCCAAAAGATACTAACTAAATTATGGGTCTACAGGAATGTGAAGCGTATCTATTTATGATGTATTACTCCTTGCTAGCTATCCAATTCTACCTACTGAATTGTCACGTCCTATTGATGGTTGAATTGTCACGTCCTTATTCTTAACGCGTTGTGTTTTCTAAGGTCGTAAGGTGTGCATTCCCTAACTCTTTGAAGTCACCTTTAAGTGTAGTAAACGAAGTCCACTAAGTCATTCATAAACTAACTTTGAGGTTATCTTTGGGTTTAGTAAACGAAATCCACTAAGTCATTCATAAACTATCAAAGATTTGTCAAGTATTAAACACAATGATAGCCTAGTCGCACTCCTAAGCCAATTACAATTAAGATAAGAGACAACCAATCAAACAAGAGACAGTAGGATGCAAGAATTATAAACTAAACCAATTAGACTCATTGAAATTGTCACACCCCTAATGATGAAGATAGACACAAGCATCACTAAGAAATCAATAAGATCTAATTAATTAAATACAAGTTTCATTCAATCATAAGCAAACAATAGGTGAATTAGCCAAGCATAATTAATGAAGAGCAAGCAACAATCATGATAATTGAAGACATACCATAGGATTGGATTAACAAACAAACCCTTTAAGTTGCTGGAAAAACACCTACTTAAACCCTGGAATCGGACTTAGGGTTTAGGGCTTACAAAAAGTGAAGTTATAATGTTATATTTATAGGAAGATTTTCTGTCGGCAAAGAGCGACGGCGTCACACCTAAAGAGTGATGGCGTCGCGACGACTTTTTTCTCCAAACTGTAGAAACTGGGGTGTTAACATAACTTAAAACTCAAAATAGTTTGTCTAGTTTAGCCTTTTTGTAAGTGACGTTATGTAATTGTTAAACATTTTTTGTTTGTGCTTTTATGATTACCAAAAAAATGTTCAACAATTACATAAAATTAACATGCGATGTTTTGTGTAACCATACGCTTTGGGGTTATCGTAGTATGCACTGTTTTTTGATCTACGTTCGGTGTCCGTTTACATAATACTGTGTATGAATGATTTATAGTATGATGTATATCATGGCAACCTTGATGGGGCATCTCTGTTTTAGGATAGCAACCCTATAGGGCAACTTCATTTTTTTTTTAGATAACTAAACAAAGTATACACTTATCATATAGGGCAACTTCATTTTATTGGGGGACTGTAGATAATTTTTTTTCCCTTTCAATAGTCAGCATTTTTTGGTGGGTGTACATGTGTTCAACTATGTTTTGGGCACGTGCATGGTAACTATCTCTTCCTGCTTTAGTGCTTTATCCAGCCTTGTTAGTATTTACCCACTTTCACCTCAAAAAATAAATAAATAAAAAAATAAATAAAAACACTTAAATTTTGCAGCTTGATTATACAGTTTGCATCTTGTGTATCTAGTGTTTCGATTTACCCATTTTTTGCTAACTAAATACGTCCTTGCATTGGCATGACATAACAAATACATAATACAATTTAGTCTACATATATTATGAAATACAACATATAACGAGAATAGGTTGTGGCTCACTTGTTCAATGACGAGCATGTCATAACCTAGGTGTATCAATTGCAGCTTCTTCAATTGCTCGGTCATTTTTAGGTGGTTCACTTGTTATTCGACTTGCAAGTCGTTGGGTTTCTTCATCACTAAGGTCACTGGGTTCTGTACACATAGAATCATGAATTTCATCAGTTGTTGATGTAGTCTCACTTGTACCTCTGATACTCACTGAACCACCGCCTATACAAGATGCTGGAACATGTAGCCCCATCACACCATCACACCTTCACCTCTACGAACTACGGTTGTTTTTCCCCGCTAACATGTACACCACCAAGTCTACATGCATCAACCCCACAAAGAGTATTGTTGTCGCTATGTAAAATTCATTGGACAACGATACCACATGATTTCTCTATTCGGTGCACGCCTTGCATCTAAGGTCGATCATACTTGTTTTCTCTTTCCATCACGCACCGAATGCATACCATTTACTCAACCGGTTTCGATGTTATAACGAAAACAATAGCATTCACGGTTTATATAAGAACGTCTACTAGCATAACCATCGTATTTTTCCTCTTCATTTATTACACTTGAATGGTGTGCCATACTAGTTGGTTGGAGAATTTAATTGAAGAGTAACACACTTTGTTTCTAAAATATTCAATTACCTTGTGACTAGTCAAATTAAAGGTCATCAAGATTGTTATAGCAGAGTAACCTTAGAAAAATTGTAGTAACACCATGTTTATATTATTTGGTCTTGACACTAGCGATAGTAACATGTAATAACATTTTTAAGTCTTAATTCGAAACCTTAGACAACATGTAGTGACAACACGTTTATATGATAAATTGTCTTCAAGACTAGCGATTCTAACTTTAACTAGCGTTTTTAGTCACATTGATGTAGTAGTAAGATACATGAGGGACCTAGAATGACAAAGACTTAAACCTTTTATACCCTACACATCAGTTTATGGTCCCAAGTCCCAACAATCAACATCCCCACATTGCTTGTTATACACTAGGTCACTTTCAGCGAAAAATCCAAATAAAAATATATCGTTGTCCTTTTCGTCTATTTTTAGAAACAAATCCAGGTTTGTTGTACTCTCCCGTATGTACTTTTGTTACCGTATTCGTTCGTACATTTATACATGAATATAAATAACTGTGCACTTTTATATTTTATATTCTATTAGTAAATTTTTTATTTAATTCAAAGTTATTTAAATTGTTATTAGGGTTTATGTTTTATAGGTATGCTCATTATACCCCTTTAACTCTAGTGCTTCATTCTTTAGGGTTTATGTTTTATATGACATGTCGGAAACCAACAGCATGATGTTTTTTTGGCACCGCTTACTTGATACACTTTGTTTGTTTGAAACGTTACACTCTAGTGCTTCATTCTTTAGGGTTTATGTTTTATATGACATGTCGGAAACCAACAGCATGATGTTTTTTTGGCACCGCTTACTTGATACACTTTGTTGGTTTGAAACGTTACATTCCCATATGCATATTTTAATAATGAGATTTACTTGCATTAACCGGTAAACAGGTCCACAATGACGGCCGCTCAAACAAATTTATTCTTGAAACAATGGGCGGTATTCTTTCGAGAATAGATCATGAGATGCGGCACAATTAAAGGTGACCATAATATAATTATTTTACGAAACCATGGCTTTTATTTATTCAAATATTTTACATCCATTTGCCAAAGCCTAGACCCACATTTCTACAATGATCAAACTAAAATTCAACACAAGATACATGACTAGAAATAGAAATACCAACATCAACAAGACATCGTCACCGCCAAGACAACAGATTAACCGAATCCGTACACCATGCCTTTCGACTTCTCTATGAATGACGAAGCTCACGGCTCGCTACGCTTCTTCATTACATTGACCAATATCGTTGCGGCTTCATCGGATCTTCGGTTTGCGACTTGGTTAATTTCGAAATACTTTCCACACAAGATTCAAATGGGTATAAAAGCTCAAACTCTCCAATAACATGATCCCTTTCAGCCACACGTGCCCTGATTTCTTGAGCCTTCTTCATCAACTCTGCTTCATCCACCATGACAACACTCACATCCCTTCGAAAACGAACAATCATCATATCTCTAACAAAACTAGATCCTACAACACCAGCAAGTTCTTCACAGAATGGCATAGGTGTAGTCATCCTTTTTTCAGTTTTGTTTTGCATGTTTTATTTTTGTTTCCCCCTTTGATTGCTATTTGTGTGTTTTAAATAGAAGGTTTAGTTTAAGTTATAATATAATTAGTGTTGTGTCGATGTACAAAAGCGATCGTCCGTTGAGTTGACAGCACCTAGCATTTTCTCTACCACAAGAAGTAGCATTAAATGACCAAGTGACCAACCTTTCACATACACGCCTTTTTATTTTCCTCCTTTTTATTGTTACATATCTGCAGGTTTACTACTATTAATATTAAAACCAAACCACGTCAAACAAAGTACGTGTATATATATGAAACCGGGACGACAAAAAAAATAATAAATTACAAAAATAAATTACAAATAATAATAAAATAAAATAAGATAAAACTGGAAACGTAAGAATTGCCGGATTTACCTTCATTTTTTATGGACACGTATTCATATTCTATGCTTACTTACTTGCAATATGTAACTTATTTTTGTTATTTTTTTTTTTTTTTTTTTTCTTTTCTTTTTCTTGCACTTTGCAGGTTTGATTTTTTTGGGGGCATAACAAAACAAGAAAAGGGAACTTGGCATAAATTTATTCCAAACGTTCACACATTAAAAAATAATTCGCTAGGTATGTTGTATGTTTGATTTACCCAAATGTGTTGTATTTTTTTTAACCCAAATAAATTTGTCAAGTTTTGTAATTAGTTGGCCAGTTTACATGAATACACGTATGACAAATAAAATATGAGTAAATGCAAATTATATCTACTCAATCCCCACCCCTTTTTGCATGCATCACGACTAGACTAAACAGTAGTATTGTAGTTTCCATGAGTACACTATTTAGTTGCCCAAATTACCATTTGCTAGCAATGCACAAGCAAAGTCGTCATAAAAATAGTTTAAAAAAATAGAAAGATGTAAATTAAATCCAGTGAAACCCCAGCCCCTTGTTGCATACATGATGAGTGTGCAAATACTCATCATTTGTGTACCTTTTAGACTGCAAAAACATCTGAAAACACTCAGAAATGCATCAAAATGATAAAAATATCACAAATAAGTGTTTTATGTGTTTTAAATGCAAAAATACCAAAATCAGGTGAAAAACGTATCAAGTTTGCATAATTGGCAGTTTTTGTCCCCCAAGTTTCAAAAGTTGTCAAATATAGTCCCTGGTAAATCAAAATAAAGAAAAATGTTATTTAAAGTCCCTAGGGATTCATGAGTTGTCAAAATTGGTCCTTGAAATTTAAAATTGCAAAAATGGCAACTTAGGTCCCTGAAGTTTCAAAAATGACATAAAAGGTCCTTGGAAATTTAAAATGGAAAATAATTACATTCATGGTCCTTGGTTTATCATATTTGGCAGGATAGGTCCTTGTGTTAACTTTGGAAAAGTTGCAGTTTTGGTCCCTCAACTTTGGAGAAATTGCAACTTTGGTCCTTGTGTATTAACTACTAAACCAAACCGGACCCTTTGTTATTATAAACACAAACCCAACCAATTTGGTCCAATGCAATACACAAGCCCAAGCCCAAAATACTTGACCTTGAACCTTGGACCAAGAACCCCGAGCCAGGTCCAAACCAATTTGACCCCCATTTTGAACTCATCCTTATTAATAAAACCACGGTCAAAAGTCAAATCCGCTCCTTTGTTCATCCTCTCTCACAATCCCCTTAAAACCGAAACCCAGTGGTTTCAACCACTTGCTCCTACCACCTCACCACCACCTTTCCAGCTGTCTAACCACTCCCCTAACACCTCCACATCTTCCCAAAATTCATTAATAACAAAAACGACTGCTTAAGACTTTTTGGCGCCAAATTTCCAAATGGACGATTATGATGATTTTGAAGAATCCAATGGTTGGAAAGAAGTGGGAAAGTCTCAGAGGTCGACAAAGACTCTAAAAGATCTATATAAAGAAGGATTGGAGCAATGTAGACATCTATCTAGAGTAATTTAACTTAGTTTATGTCGTTTTAGAATAATTTCAAATTCCAGTGTATGTTTAAGCTTTAAAGTACTTTGTTTAAGTTTTTCAAGTGTATGTGAATCTATTTTCGATAATCAATTTCAAATTTCAATTATCAATTTCGGTTTATGCAATTTTCAAGTTCAAAATCTCAAGTTTATTTATATGTGATTATAGTGGATGTTAAGGACTTGTTAAGATGATATAAGCTCTAGATAGCTTTTAAAGCTATTAGAAACATTAAAATCGGTTGTAGTTATAGAACTTAAAAATTCATAAAAATCAAGAAAAATAGGTTAAAATAAAAATCATTGAAGGCGATGCAAGATATTTGGAGCGAGGGTTGATTTTGGATTGCCCTTGGTTTAGTGCTTCTTGGGAAGCTATAGGAAGTGTTTTGGTCTTTGGTTCTCGGTTGTGAGCTTGGAATCAAGTTGTAAGCTTATTTCTTAATTTTGCATTCATTGTAGAAGTTCTTATATCGCTTACCTTTGAATTTTTATGCTTATTTAGTGTTGTTAAGATAAGTTATTGCTTAATATTGCAAGCTTGTTTATTAATTTCCTTAGCTACTCGGTTTTCACTTTTCACTAGTAATTTTGCATAATAGTGATTTAAAGGTCTTTGTTATTATTATTAGTGTTTATGTGCTTAAATCAAATTTTTTTATATCATTAAATGTTCTTATACTTCAGTTTTATGGTCTCAATGTCTCATTTGCATGTTCAAATCTTCAAAACAGTCAAGTAAAGGGATGTTTGGTATTAATGTTTGATCTGTGTTCTAGGATGTTTGAGTGGTTATTCTTGTTTGATGTATCACACAATATGATCTAATAACTCAGAGAAGTACTTAAAACCAGACCTTGTTTACAAGAAAGTCAAAATCTCTTTTAATCTCACCTAGTTTGTTAACTGTTAGGATTTAGGAAACAAAATTCATCACAGTTGTTTAAAACTTGGTCATCTAGCTTAATTTCATCTTATCTTAGGTTATTACAACAAAATCAGTAAGTAGAATCAATTCAAAGTTCATATTAGTCAACTTGATAGTGTAATTTAAAAAGTCAAATTTTCAGTTTAGTCGTTTTTGAATAAAATAGATCATTTTCTATAGGATTTAATTTTGAGTTTCATGTTTTAAGCTTTTAGGTTTATAAACTTTAGTTGCTCATCTTTATCATAGTATTTTTATAATTTCTAGTTTGCTAGTTTAAGCGCTTATTTTTAGTTGCCTTTAAGTCCTTTTCTGAAAAAGTGCCCTGTGCACAGTTGAGCTAGCTTACTTCATAAGCTTGTCAAAAGCTCATTAGTGAGTCTCAGCTTGTGTGCTTTAGCTTTTTGTGTAGCTTAACTAGCTGTCTTAAAGTTCCAAGCTTATTCTTTTACTTTCTAGCTTATTTGGTAGGGCTGCTAGTTGCTTTTTGTTTGTCCCATTTCTCAGTATACACTGAGAACTCAGTGGTTTACAAGCTTTTTCTCAAGCTCACCACAAGCTTATTAGTGAGCCATAGTATGTGAGCTTGGACTTTTTGAAAATCCCACCAGCCCATCTTGCTACCTCAGTGCTTATTTTTGGCTTTGGAGCTTTTGCCCCTAGCTAATTTTGGCCTACAAAGACTGTGTAGGACTGTTTGGTAGATAGGTTTAGTTAAAGTGCTTATTTGCTTATTAAAAGCTTATCAGCATGATTCTCTGTGCCTTTTAGCTTAATATAAGTAGCTTTAGCCTGTTTGTATCTTATTTCACCTTTTGTTCCAACTGTGAAGCTTGTTTGAGCTTAAAAAATCAAAATAAGCTCATAAGCTCAACTGTTAAGCTTTTTAGCTCATTCAAACTGCTTATTTTTAAGTTGTAAAATTTTTGTCTTCATTAAAGTTGCTTATAATCAGTAGTTAAATAGTTTTCAAAAAGAAAAATCACAAAAACATCATTTTAAAAATAGTGATAGCATTTATTTAATAGAAATTAGCTTTTTAATTTTTCTTTTCAGCTTATTATTAAGCACTTTCAGTTTTTATAATTTTCTTAGCTTTATGTTACCATAGGATATTTATAGAAAAAAATTCATAATTTTCTTAGTTTGTTTAGTATTTATTAGAATTTAAAATAGTTAAAAAGTATTAAATAATTAATAATAAATAAATAAAAAACATAAAAAATATCTTTTCAGTTTTAAAATTAGTTTTCTAATATTTTAGATTTTTCTAAGTTAAAATTTCAATTTTCTAGGTTAATTTTATATTTTCTTGTATTTAAGTGTATCTTAAATAATTAATAAATAGTAATTAATTAATAATAAATAGATAAAAAGTCTAAAAAATATATTTTCAATTTTAAAATAAGTTTTATAATATTTTAGATTTTTCTAAGTCATAATTTCATTTTTCTAGCCTTATTTCATATTTTATTATATTTTAGGGTATTTTTAAATAGTTAAAAATAGTTTTTAATTAATAATAATTAAATAAATAGTTATAAAAATAATTTTAATTTTCTAATAATTTTCTTTTATTATTAGGGTTGTAAAAATATCATTTTCATATCTGTAGGTGTTTATTCTTTTAAATTCACGTTTTATTTTGTACGTTTACGTAGAATTTAGTAAACATACGCATTCACGTTTGTTTAATCTGATTGTTGTGCTTTATAATTCTGTATCCAAATACAATTCCAAATAATAAGTAGTGTAATTACCAATCAAAATCCTTACAGATCATTATCCTTAGTGATCATTCTATCATCTGAACATTTTTAAGCACCATTAATCCTCCGTGGGACTTAACGACGGGAATCCACTATATTCAAGGAAATTGCATTGGTTTTAGACTGTTTGAATTTTATTACGGTTGACCATTCACAAGTGGTTGACTTGTGTAATAAACTTGACAGTTTGGAAGCGAATCAAATTTTAGCGCTTGCTTGCCGGGAGGCTTTAGCGTGTTCTAAGCATTTTCGAGATCCATACTTGCACATATACCACCTTTTGTAAGCAGTTTTTTTTGTAAAGTTATCATAATCAAAAGTTCATTAACACTTTTCCTAAAGTGTTAACAACACCAAAAATATAAAACAACAAAACAATCGTAACGTTTTCTATCTTGTATTTTCTTTAAGGTGATTCTTAAAGAGATACGATTTGGTTAAGCGAGACGATACCAAAATATTGTCCAAAAGTATTTAAACCCTTAGCACAAATCCATACCTACGTCTTTTTAGTGGTACTTAATAAATACATAAAATCAACCACCGCAAATCAAGGCGGAACACCTACCAACCTGGGGTGTGAACATTAATAAGTTCCCAATCTTAAAGATCAAAACTTGCCTTTGTGTCCTTGTGATTTGGTGTACCTTTTTCAAAAAGCCATTTCATTTGTGATTATTGGTTTAAGTTCACTTGTCGTTTTGCCTCGCATTTGTTTTTGAAAATTGATTTTTATACTTAGTGCATGCGCGCTCGTTCTTCCACTCTACAAGTCCACTTTCGAGCTTGTAAGTATTCCGCGTGAGCGTGAGGGCGTTCGCTCCTTCACCGTGGTCGAGGCGTCTAGCACCACCACCCCCGTCGTAATGGCGGAAGATAAGCCGATGAATGAGCTTCTCCAAGCACCCATCGAGGGTTACGGAGATGCCATTGTTGTCCCGACCATCGTGGTCGATACCTTTGAGCTCAAAACCGGGTTACTTAATCTTGTAACCCAAAGCCAATTTTATGGTTTTGGCGGGACGACCCTCATGCACATATTCGATGGTTCAACAAGATTGCATCGACCATCAAATACAAGAATGTCCCACATGAAGCAATTAAGCTTCTTCATTCCCATTCTCTCAGAGGACAAGCCCGGAATTGGCTTGAGAAACAACCCCTCGTTCCATTGAGACATGGGAGGATCTAGTAACTAAGTTTGTTAACGAATTCTATCCTCCATCCCGAACTACAAGTCTTAAGAATGAGATAATGAAATTTTCTCAAAGATTTGATGAATCATTCGGTGAGGCATGGGATCGTTACAAAGAGTTGCTCGAAAGTGTCCGCATCATGGTTTTACCGAGTTAATGCAAATGGATACTTTCTACAATGGTCGAACCGGACTAACCAAGACTCTTTAAATGCCTCCACGGAGGTAATTTCTGAGCAAGACCACAAAAGAAGCCTTGCAAATCATAGAAAACAAGTCCCAGTCCGCCCTTTCCGAACAAAGACATATCGGTCTCGGTCTAATGCGGGACCTTCTACTTCATCTCATGTGAGTACATCTAGCACCGATGCTAAGATTGACAAACTCACGGATATTGTTCGAGCTTTGGTTCTTGCTAACCAAAGAAAGTCATTTTCACAGACACCATCACATGGTGAAGTGAAGAAAGTCGAGTCTGTGTTACTTGTGGTGGCCCTCATGCATACTACAACTGTCATCGCCACCGATGGTAGTCCATTTGAAGCCAATGCTATAGCCGGTACTTCACATCGGGAGGTAATCAATACCGTCCTCAAAATGAACCAAACTACCGTGCTAATACTTATCGAGGACCACCCGGTTTAACCGAATCCTAACATATAAAACCGAATCGAACCAACCTAGAATGAACCAAGGTTATCAAAACCAAGGTAATTTCTATCCGGACCAAATCAAGGTTTCCAACATCAAGGAAACTTTAATCAAAACAATTTCAATCGAGGAATCAATTTCATGGAAATGTGAATCCTAACCAAGGAAATTTTCAAAATCAAGGCCCTAATCCGAACAATAGAGGCGAATTTTCCTAATCAAACTCAAGCCATTGTTCCAACTGGACCATCATCGATGAGTTATTGAAGCAATTCATGAAATCCCAAGATGAAATGAGCAGGTTGTTGGTCGGTCGGATCGGCGATCTAAAGAAGTCTTTAAATGATCAACCCTCGGGCTCGGAAAACTTCCAAGCAACACGATCGCTAACCCGAGGGGCGATGCAAAGCGATCACAACCGAAGTGGTGTTTCATACAATGGACCCGCTATTCCTACTACCTCTTCTTCTTCTCTCCGAAGGTAGTGGAAAGTGAACACGAGGCAACAAAGGACAAGGAACTTCCTACTAATAACGGAGGTACCAACGATGTCCATCCTCAAGTTGTCCGAAACCCAAATCCAATCCAGAGTTGTTTTGAACCTCCAGTAGCTCCGTTGAAAACCCCAAATCCAAAACTTCTATTCCTTACCCATCACGTTTGAATGAGCAAAGCTCATGAAAAAGCCGGTCATCAAATGGACAAATTTTTCAAATTTTCCAAGAACTACATTTTGACATAAGCTGCGGATGCTATCATCTTGATGCCCAAGTTTGCATCAACTCTCAAACACATGTTAAGCAACAAGGAAAAAGCTGTTTGAGATGGCAAAACTCCTCGAGCGAGAGCGCTCGTGATTATCTTGAAGAAGCTTCGAGAAGCTTGGGGATCTGGAAAATTTCTTCTTACCTTGTGTATTTCGGGAATGGTTGAATGCTTTGCCTTAGCCGATCTTGGTGCAAGCATCAATCGATGCCTTATTCGATATGGAAGAAACTTTCTCTTAGGACCTTACTCCTACATGCATGACTCTCGAGCTTGCGGATCGTACAATATCCCGTCCACTTGGCATTGCCGAGGGCGTATTTGTGAAAGTAGGAAAGTTCCATTTTCCGGTGACTTTGTGGTTGTTGATTTCGATCTCGATCAACGGGTTCCTCTCATTGTTGGACGAGGATTCACGAGCGGGCCGTGCTCTCATTGATGTATTTGAGCAAGAAATCACATTACGTGTAGGTAATGAAGTCATCACCTTTAACCTTGATCAAACTTGAGGTACTCCAAACTATGATTACGAGTCGGTTAACCGAATAGATATAATTGATGTTGCTTCGAAGAGTACTCTCAAGAAGTTCTCGGTTATTATCATAATTCTTGAGTGATAATCTCACTCATTCATCTCAACCCATCATTGCCAATTCTACTCCTTCTCTCACTCCGTTTGAGGAAGTGACTTCATCTTGGAAGAGATTGAAGCATACTTGGCTAGTGATTCATTCCATGGGAAATTGATCACGCTCCAATTTACATCGAGGGGACATACTTCTCATTGAGAAGTTGCTTAATGATGATCCATCATCAATCCCCACACTAGTGATTCAATTCGGATGAGATTAATAACAATGAGATTAATCGGAGGAGATATTCTTCTTCTTGAGAAGTTGTTAAATCAGGACACTTCTCCCCCACTCCCTCCCGTCGAGCTTCATAACAAGGAAGTCAAGTCAGTTGAGAAAACTAAAGAATTTCCTGAGGTTGAACTTAAGGACTTACCACCTCATCTCGAATATGCATTTCTTGAGGGTGATGATAAATTACCCGTCATTATTGCTCGAGATTTGAGTAAAGATGAAAAAACTGCTTTGATAAAGGTCTTGAAGTCACACAAGCAAGCAATTGCTTGGAAACTCTCCGACATTAAGGGTATCAACCACGAGTTTTGTACTCACAAAATCTTGATGGAGGATGATTTCAAACCAATGATTCAACATCGAGAGAAGGGTGAATCCTAAGATTCATGAGGTTATCAAACAGAGGTTCTCAAACTTCTTGATGCGGGATTAATTTACCCGATCTCGGATAGTCCTTGGGTTAGCCCAATTCATTGTGTTCCTAAAAGGGTGGCATAGCTGTTGTCACAAATGAAGAAAGCGAGTTAATTCCAACTCATTTGGTAACGAGGATGGCGTGTTTGCATTGACTATCGTAAGTTGAATGACGCCACCGAAAAGACCATTTTCCTCTACCCTTCATGGACCAAATGCTTGAGAGATTAGCGAGGAGCGAATACTATTGTTTCCTTGATGGTTTCTCGGGTTATTTTCAGATCCCCATTGATCCACGGGATCAAGAAAGACCACATTCACCGCCCATACGGAACTTTTGCCTACTGGACGTATGCCTTTTGGCCTATGTAATGCTCACGCACGTTCCAACGATGTATGATGGCAATTTTCCACGACATGATCGGAAACAATGGAGGTGTTTATGGATGACTTCTCGGTCATTGGGAACTCATTTCAAACATGTCTCTCCATTTAGATAAAATGCTCAAAGCGGTGTGAAGACACCAATCTTTGTCTAAATTGGGAGAAGAGCCACTTTATGGTCAAAGAAGGCATAGTCCTTGGCCATAAGATTTCAAAAATGGGATTGAGGTTGATAGAGCAAAAATCGATGTTATTGCTAAATTGCCTCATCCTACTACCGTCAAAGGTATTAGGAGTTTTTAGGTCATGCCGGTTTTATCGCAGATTCATACAAGATTTTTCTAAAATCGCTTGGCCTATGACCCATCTTCTTGAAAAAGATGCTCCTTTTATCTTCTCACCGAGTGCATCGAAGCTTTTGAAACATTAAAGAAAAAGCTTCTTGAAGCACCCATTCTCGTTGCTCCCGTGGGATTTACCCTTTGAGCTCATGTGTGATGCAAGTGATTTTGCTATCGGTGCAGTCCTAGGGCAACGTAGATCCAAGCATTTTCAGCCTATCCACTACGCAAGTAAGACTATGACTGAGGCTCAAACCCATTACACCACCACAGAAAAAGAGCTACTAGCTGTGGTGTATGCGTTTGAGAAGTTTCGGCCATACCTAATCTTGACCAAATGCGTGGTGTATACAGATCACTCGGCTCTCAAATATCTCTTTGCAAAACAAGATGCAAAGCCGAGATTGCTCCGTTGGGTTCTCCTCCTACAAGAATTTGATATCATTATACGTGATAAAAGGAGTCGAGAACACAGGGTGCGATCATCTGTCCCGATTAGAAAACCCTCACCGGGATGTTTTCGAGAAAAGGAAATAAATGAAACATTTCCTCTCGAGACACTCAATGCGGTTTCTTTTCGTGGAAACTCTACTACCCCATGGTTTCTTGACTTCGCAAATTACCATGCGGGTAACTTCATAGTGAAAGGAATGTCGACCCAACGGAAGAACAAATTCTTCAAGGATGTTAAACATTACTACGGGACGACCCTACTTATTCAAAATCATGCGGATCAAGTCATCCGACGGTGTGTTTATGGACAGGAAGCTATGGACATTCTCAAAGCTTGCCATCTTTGGACCCACCGGGGCCATCATAGTCCAAACTACACCGCCAAAAGGTGTTTGATTCCGGTTTTATTGGCCCACTATTTATAAGGATGCCCACGAATTTGTCAAAGCATGTGACGCTTGTCAGCGTCACGGAAATATCTCTCAAAGAAATGAAATGCCGCAAAGCGCCATTCAAGTGTGTGAGATCTTTGACATCCGGGGCATTGACTTTATGGGGCCATTTCCAACATCTCGAGGAAACAAATACATACTTGTGGTGTTGACTATTTTTCAAAATGGGTTGAAGCAAAAGCTTTGCCTACCAATGATGCCCGAGTAGTTGTGAAATTTTAAAATCTCTTTTGCTAGGTTTGGAACTCCATGAGCTATAATCGGTGATCGTGGTGCGCATTTCGCAATGACCAATTTGATCGAGTCATGCAAAAGTATGGTGTAACTCACCGTCTCTCTCGCATACCACCCCGAACAAGTGGGCAAGTGGAAGTTTCCAACCGTGGTATTAAAAGAATTCGGAAAGGACGGTGGCGAAAACCGTGCCTCTTGGTCGGATAAACTAGATGACGCACTCTGGGCCTTCCGTGCGACTTATAAAACACCAATCGGGTGTACTCCATACAAGCTTGTGTACGGAAAGGCATGTCATCTTCCGATTGAGCTTGAGCACAAAGCATCTTGGGCCTTGAAACATGCCAACCGATATTCAGACGGTGGAGATCACGAAAAGTTCAAATGAATGAATTAAATGAACTCCGTGATCAAGCATACGAGAACTCTTTGATCTACAAACAAAAGACAAAGAAGATTCATGACTCCAAAATCAAGAACCGCGTTTTCAACGTTGGTGATCGAGTCCTTCTTTTCAATCAAGATTAAAGATTTTCTCAGGAAAACTAAAATCCTGCTGGTCTGGGCCATTCACTATCACTAAAGTATTTCCTTATGGAACCATTGAGTTATCTCAACCCGATGGTCCAAATTTTAAAGTGAATGGTCATCGATTAAAACACTATTTTGGAGAGGACATTCCACCCATGGTTGTCCCGGATCTACAAACTTTCCCCATGAACCAATGAATGCGGGATCGAGTCAAGCTAGCGACTCGGTAATCAAAAATAGTAGCACACCATATGGGTT
>CM040238.1:235218465-235275686 GCA_022545495.1 Chrysanthemum lavandulifolium | reverse complement strand
AGATCGTGTGGTAAAGGTTGAGGCATTATGGGGGCGAGATTATCGGTGTTAGTTGTGTTGAGTGGGACCGAGGTAGAAACACAGGTGGAGGTGTATCTTCTCTTCACGGTTCCATCTTGGGAAAAAGTAGTGTAGTTGGTTGAGGTATTGGGATGGGTGATTACGGGACTAATAGTAGTGGTCCAGCGGATGGCGCCATTGATTGTACAAAGATTGCACTACTAGGCTTCGATGAGGATCAAAGTAATGAGGGGTGTATGTTCCGGCCAAGACTTGCACGTAACACGAGAATAAGAAATATGAAACACTACGTTAAGTGATTACGCGGGGTAGGACCTGCGAACCACCTCCGGTGAGAGTAAGTATGATTTATGGTTGTATAAGTGTGTGTAAGTAAAGATATGAGTGTGAAATGAGCATACCATAATCCATTGCCCATCCAACCTATTTATAGTGAATGAAATAGGGTTGAAACACTTTGCATATTGTCGGAGATCATGGGGGCGTTCCATGATTGTGGATAACCGCTAGGGCTTAGTGACCCGTTCTCGGACTTGACGGGGAATCCAAGAGAGAGAGAGATCGTGGGTTTGACCAAGTCGGGAGGTTCCACTTATCCATTGTCCTTCATCGGCCTTACCCAGAAGGGCTAGGGCTTCGGATGGCGAGTTCCCATAGGTAACCTTCGTGCCAGCGAATGGTTTGGCCTATGGATATTTTGGAATCTAACTTGGGCCTTCGTATAGAAGGGCTTGACACGTCTCGGAGGTGTCCTTGAGGTACTCGGAGGGTACATCATCACCGTCCTCGTCGAGCGGAATATGATGATCACGGAAATCGTTTACAACCCAGAGTACCCGCTACTGGATGAAGCTACCAAGGACCCCATGGAACCTCTTGAAGACCTCCTCGAAGAAGCCAGCAAGATCAAACCTGCAACCCCTACCAAGAAGACGGTGTCCACCAAGCCTGCCTCAGCTATTCCATCTCCGACTCCATCTCCTCAGAAACCCGAATGAAGGCTGCCTTGTTGTCAGTGATTTGGTTCCAAGGGTAGCATGTACCCAGACAATTTAATGTTTCCTTATGATGTTTGTCTTGTTCGTTTAAACAATTTACTGTTTGTGATGTATGGCCTTGGCCAAAGACAATATGAATGGGGCTCCGGCCTCATATGCAGGTATAAGGGCGTTAGCCCTTCTTTTGAATCTGGCGGTGTGGGAAATATCTCTACATACTTAATTATTTTGTCTTGTTAACTTCTCTTCGCCATTTTCCAACGCTTTAAACTTTACAACCTAAGGTTAAATAACCTCATTGTGTGTAAATTACAGGACCAAGAATATAATAACCAATTTTGATCATTAACAGAGGGTCGCGACCCACTCTATCTCAAATCCTTTAAGTAATATGGCTTTGTTTTTACTTTCATAAGTGCCATAAACTATTAGGAGAGTTAATGTGAATGTATGGATAGGCTTAAGTAATGAGGCGTTTGTTACACCGTATGCCTTACCATTCGACATTGAAACTCATAAATGACTTGGCTGAACAAATCTTTGTGTTTAAGAAACGAAGCAAGAGATTTGTGGGAAATGTATTATTCATCATTGAATTGGTAGAGAGGATTACATCATTATTGAAATGAAAACTAAGACAACTACCAATAATGTTTGCTTTCCCATGAGAAGCTTTTAACTACAAGAATAAAAAGTAAAAATACTTCTTAAACATAGAACTTTCGGAGGTTCGTACCATTCCATATTACGTCGATGGGTTCTCAGGAAAAGTGGCTAACTTGTAGGCTCCATTGCCGTGAGGCCTCGGCTATCGCGTAGGGTCCTTCCCAGTAGGTCCTAGCTTCCACAGTATACCTTTGCTTGCCTTTGTTGGTATACGTATTCCCAGGGCTTGAAGGTGGAAGGCGACCCTTTTGTTGTAGTAGCCTTGATCTTATGCTTGTGCATGGCTTCTCGGATGGAGGCTATCTCTCTCTTTCTTCAATAGATCAAGGTTCTCACGATCTTTTCATCATTTAGGAAGCATCGTATGTTGCCACATGCTCGTGTGTACACATAGTTAGAAGGGATAACGCTTTTATTCAGTATGTTGAGGTGAAGGGGTTTCACCATTGCTTAACTTGGGTGCATCCTATGAGCCCAGCGTTACTTGAGGGAGCTCGTCCACCCACCCGTGATGAGTTCGTCCCGCCTTTTCTCAATCCTTTTGACAATGTCTCTATTAGTAACCTCAAATTTTCCGTTACCTTGTGGATGGTGAGCGGATGTCCAAGGCCCTTTATGTTGAGCCCTTGGCGAAGTCATAGAGACTCCTCGAGCGCTTACCATTTTGGATATGATGATGTAGGGCGCTCCGAATCTGCACACAATGTTCTCCCAACAAACTTCTCGATCATCTCCCGTAACGGAGGCTAAGGGTTTAGTCTCCACCCATTTTGTAAAGTAATCGATTGCTTGACAAAATTTAACCCCACCGGGAGCCACGGGCATATGTCCTCGATATCAATTCCCCATTGGGAGAAGGGTCATCTTGATCACGAGTTTCTTGACCATGTCTTAATATTTATAGTGTCTCGCTAAACCTATGGTCTACACTAATGCACTAGCAGGCGATGTGCCCGTCGTGTGTAGTGTAGTAAATATAGTAAAGCAGTCGTCCCAAAACTATGTGTGTCGGATAATTACTAAGTCTAATTGTCACGAGAATATTAATGGTTTGATAGGGATTTAATTAATTAAACTACTAATGCGAGAATATAAAAGCAAATAAATGGTAGAAGGAAATCAATTGAGAAATAGTGGTGCTAACCTAGTTAATACTCTAACTAGTTATGTCTCGTCTACACTTTCAATTACTTGGTGGGGTCAAATTCGAGAGGGCGACATTTGGTCGATTCTCACAACCTATCGGCAAAGATGCCTACGGGAGAAATCGGTATGCGTCATAGAATCACATTGTTCACGGTCCCTAGCCAAGTCATTAAGTACCGCTACATGCTAGATTCTAAATAGTGAGTGCTCGGCCGTTAGGAACTTAGACACTACACCCCGATTCTTAAGTTCATCAAGCGATGGGTGATCGGTTGGTCGAATCGCGCGAAGTAGAAAGGGTCGTGGGTTGGTCATATCTTACCCTTCCGTCTCGGTCCGCTCACCTAGGAATTGGGTTGGTCATATCTCCTGGGCAATTCGCCTCTATCGCCATTCAAAACTACCGAACCGGGGTGACTACTAAAGAACTTTGCATGCATACACTTAGAAATAATTATGCGGAGTAAAGGTGTATGAAATAAAACAATTAAGGAATCATAACTAGGCTAGCACCAAAGGGTGCTAGCAGCTCATATTAATCATGAACATCAATTCAATATTTAAAGGTCTGAAATACATGAATTGAAAGTAAAAGAAATAATAAGCGCTAAAGCTTATCGTAATGGTGTGACTTCTCACTTGGAAGCTTGACTCAGTATGCTTCCTAGACCTCCATGAGCTTTTTCCCATGTTCTCGAGTGTTGTGTGTGGATTGGGATGCTATGAAATGCTAGAATTAGTGGGGTATTTATAGGCCGGTATGGGTTCTGGTAACCAATAAATGAGTTCGCCGTAACCTTCTATTTCTCAAGTAAATGCACTAGATCGATGGTTCGGCGTAACCTTATAAGTGGTTCGCCGTAGTCTTCAATAAACTCGGTTACGTCGTAAGTGATGCGATGAATTCTGACGTAAGTATCGTGGCGTGGAACCTCAATTGACCTAATGGAGTTACATCGTAACCTTGGGAGGAGTTCGTCGTAACCTCTTGATAAGTTGGACTTACGGGTCGCGCAATAGTTACGGCGTAATGTGAGAGATGAGTTCTGTAGTAACTTATTCAAAATAAGCATCTTGTGATAAATCTTTAGTAACATTTCCATTTCCGCGTCTCTTTAGCTCGATGCTCGTAATTTACACGAAAGTGCAAAACAATGGAAAACAAGCATAAATCCATATAAATGATATAAATAACGAGCATTAGCGGAAATTGACACTTAATATTAGGGACTATTTGATGTTATCAAATATCCCCAACGAACTCTACTTGCCCTCGGTAGACCTTATTATATACATTCCTAAAAGATATCTCCCAAACACGGAAAATATGAGTTTACAAATCCCATATGCTAGAATAAAACAAAGCCGAAAACCTCACGAAAGGGAACAAACACTCAAATCTCTCAACAATTCTAAGTGTCAATTTCGGGTGATCACTCAATCCTTACGATCATAGCATGTATTCTATCATAAGCTTGGAGGTTACACAAATCTTCACCACTAGAGTTAAGGGCTAAACAATTCTGAAGGCAATATGGGTAGACACGACAAAGGTTAAGGGTGACTCGTCATTACTAACATGTCGCGTGAAAGTGGACAAAATCAATGATACATGACCAAATCTATGGCCAAGACACCAAAGATTGCTCATTGCATCACCTAGACACGCTTCATGACCAAAAGGGTAGGATAAGACATGGGATATATAATTTGTGTAAAATGAAAAACAAGCGGTAGTCTATATCTTCAACTAAGTCATCACCACTTACCGTCCGCCCAAAGTTCAAGATTAGAAGCCTAGAGACCGGATCATGAAATGCAAGGTAGATGTGTTATTAGAGGGCGTCGTGATGGGCACTACCTTTTCTTCTTGATTGGTATAACTCGACTCCAATCTTCCAATGTGACCGGGTGGCCTCCTCGATACTAAACAATAAAGCTCATACTACGGTGCTTATAACATCGCACTTTACAAAATCATAACTCAATCAACTTTTTTTTTTTAAACATAACATCCCCCACTTGAGATGAACAATGGGAATTCGGGGGTCTTCATGATCTTCGCAATTGTTGTCGATGAAAGCGTGATTTCCAAACCTTTCCACTCGAACCTTGAACTTAGGCAAATGATGACTTCCCGATTACAAATAAAGACTACGGGGTAGGCTAAGGTGTAAGGGTGTATGAAACAAATATATTGGGGTGACAAAATGAAAGGAATGGCTCGAGAAAGGTGTATCTAGGGGTATCTTGCACTAAAGGGAGTGCAACAAAGGGTTTCACATGGGGTTGAAAGGTCGAGGTGACTAATTGATAGACTCACAATGGTAGAATGTTTGGGTGATAATCCTATATCGCCTTCTAAAGCTGAAAAGTCCAAATACATCGAGCTAACTCAACATACCTCGTCTATGGTCTCGAAATGATGCAAAGGCCAAGTTCTAAAGTTTACAAGCTAAAGCGCACTCATAATTTGGTGGATTTGGGGTAAAATATTGGAAGCGGATAAGGCTAATCTCACCATGTAATATCAAGGGTTGTATGTGCTCGGCTAACGTCTAATCTAGTTAGGTTCGGAAAAACATGTCAAAATTTTAAAAATGGCATAATTTTTAAAATAAACTAGAAAAATGAGGGTGAAATAAAGTTCAAGAGATAATTCTACTCCCGTCCCCCACTTGAATTGTACAAAGTCCCTTTTATACTAGGCATTAAAATAAAGGTGAAGAAAGGTAGAATTAGGCGAGAACTTCACGAAATTTGCTCCATAAAGAAGAAGGCCCACGAGAAAGATCGTGCATTTGTTTAAGCGTCATGAACAAACTTCATCCACGAAATCACAATACCGACAAGCATAATTCTAAAATAAAATGAAAAACAAATCTAACTCACTTCGTAGGAATCACGGTTGCATTTAGCGAATGCAACAAGCCTTTAAACCACTTGGTGTCCCAGTGGACGAGTGAAATCTCGTGAGGGTTCTGAGGAACACACCCGCAAAGTTCATTTAAAACTAATACAAGGTTAATGTGTTTTAAAATGAAAGAATTAAAAGCAGGAGAGTTACGTCGTAACTCCTATGAGAGGATTCAATGGCGGCAAAACTGGTATGTTTGTGAAGCGAATAGTTCTGGCGTAACCAACGAGATGGTATTACGCGTAATTGGTAATCGACAAGAATTCTGCTTGCTAAAATGTTGGTTCTGGCGTAATCACTAAGATGAGTTCTGTAGTAACTCATTCATATCGACAAGCTGCGTGATGATTACTTCATTGTTTCACAAAATGGTTAAAAACACAAAACCAATGAAAATGAAATAAAAACAAAGAAAGAGATAATTGGGTTGTCTCCAGAAGAGAACTTTCTTTATTTATGAGTCTTTAAGTTAGAGTCGAGCAGCGGGGCTCTATGGGGTCTTTGAACTTGCCCCACTTCTTCAATATCCTTCATCAAATTGTGCCTCATCCATGCAACATTTGAGGCAGTTCGGAGGTATTCAATGGTCTCGATCTTTCGGACTTTACAAAATTTCTCCTCCGGACTTAGGTGGTAGCGAGTGAATTCGTATTTTTCAACTATAATTGGGGTGGTCTTTTGTAGGGTATCCCGGGAGCTTCACCTTCTTTGCTCATAAGCTTCCTCATCGGGATCGGTGAACTCCTCATTTCCTTGCAACTCAAGGTAATCTAGCATCCGCCGATATCATCGTCATCGAAGCAGTGCCGCTTGAACCATTCTTCATCGAGCAGATTTTCCACTAGAACAGCTTGCATTCTTCTTTATCATTACGCACCGCTCTATGTCATCGTCAATTGTTATTTTACTTTTGTCGTTTGAATTTTCTTGATCATGTATTCCTTCCAAATCTTATCTTTCGTCAATGCGTCCACATGCCCATACTTAATTTTTACCCAACTATCGAACCCTAGGTTGTCTATCCAAGGTGAACTCGTTCTCTCCTCATCATTGGTTGAGGACCAAAAGAATTCATCTTTTCCTAATCTTGCAGAGTTGCTTCCACCATCACACATATCGTCATACGGGTTGCATGGCCTTGAAAAATTCCCCGGAGATTTTACTTTTTCGCACCGATGTTGCGTAGTTCATTGTTGTCGGTTTCACTTAAATGCTCATCCGTGCGAGTATATCTTTATTAGTCTCTTCTTTTTGATTGTGCTCCGCGTAATCAATTTTTAGCTTTATAAGAAGATTTGGATTGATCTTGGCATTCCCAAATTGAATTGCGTACCAATCTTTAAAAGCCAAATTACCGAATTTTATGCCATGTCTTTCATGCTCATGAGGGCATGTCCATTCTTTCTTTCTTTCATTGACTCCTCCATTGCAATACTCATGGAAGGGGCTGCATGTAGGCCATGCTCTTGTGGTTTCATCGTCGAGAATGGCCACGGGGTACACGATGAGTGATAAGTGGCTCTTCTTCTTCTTGAGGAGAGTTCCTCGAGTTTTCGACCCGTCCAAGTCGAGGAATTTTTAGGCCCATGTATCCCGATTCGCCGTGGCGAGATTCTTGATTCTGGTAGTAATTCATTAGAGTCATTTCCTCATTATTCTTCACAACTCCGTTGTCATTTGTCAAAACGAGGTTCTGCCAGTAACTCATTAGGTATGTTCTGGTAACTTCGGATCTGATGACGATTCGTCCCTAAACTCGTATCATTACGAACCTTGAGTTATCATCAGAAAATTACCTTACATTCCATAGTGGTTTAGATCCTTGGGTTTGTCGTTATTCCTCCTTACTTTTCACCGAGCTTTATCACCATGGATTCAAGGTTTTCGAGTTGAGTCGTGTTTGGAAATGTTTCTCGGTGTTTTCTGGAATTCCTTCAACCATTCATCTTGCTCCTTTTGTCTTTGGTGAATTTTCTAGAAATTTATTAATTGTTTCTTCAAGTGGGCTTTCTTTCTCCATAAGGCCCATGGTTGTAATTTCCACGATAACCATTACTATTTCGATTGTCACCGTAAAATGGTTGATTTTATCCATACTTAACTTCTTGATATCCTCTTCGTCCATATGAGGACAATTTTTAAATAAGATGCCCTCTTCCGCATCTTTCACACCCCACTTGGATGGCATGAGCGGTTTCTCGACCTTGACATATCTCGTGAGGCTTTCAATTTCTTGGCGATAGTGCAATTCGTCGAAACTTCCACCTTGGTTACTTTTACTTCCACCGTCGTGCCATTTTGAGAATGGTCCGCCATTTTTGAATAGCTTCAATTGTAGTAGTAGGGTCATGTTTGGAATAGGTCCTTGATAGTCCGACATTTGTCTTGTAGTTACATTTATTCCTTTGTAGAAAATATTGACCTTCTGGCGGTTGTTAAGATCATTGGTAGGACACTTATAAAGAAGATCGTTGTATCTGTCCCAAGCTTGATCTGAGTTTAAGTCGTCTTCTTGTTTGAAATTGTGGATCTCGAGAGTTGATTAGAAATCTTTGATGGTGGGCAATATCTTTGGATAAAGTGTTTCTTGATGGCGCAAGTATTAATCGCCCGTGAACAATCTTCGATCCATCTTACATTTGCTCGGTGAGAGTCATAGGGAAGACCACGAGCATAACACATCATGAGACACGCTGGAATATTGAAAAGGCTAGCGATGTATAGGACATTTTCAACGTGCTCATATGCGTCTTAAGTCCTGTTTCACGAAAAGGGTTAGCGCGAAAGCTCCCTCATAAATTGGTTTTAATCTCGAAGCGAACATCCGCTCCGATTGCCCATCTTACGAGACCCGGCCCTTGATCCGCTCTAGTCAGCGCAAATTATTCCTCAAGAGTGAGGTCATCGATGTTAACAACTTCCATGGTACCGAAAACTTGAAATATGATCGTGAGAAAAGTTTAAAATGAAATGAAAGACTTAATATCAATCCTAATATAGCTCCCGGCGGCGTAAAACTTGATCACGAGTTTCTTGACTGTGGTCTTAATATTTATAGTGTCTCACTAAACCTATGGTCTACCCTAATGCACTAACGAGGCGGTGTGCCGGTCGTGTGTAGTGTAGTAAATGGTAAAGCCGAGGTCGTCCCAAGAGCTATGTGTGTCGGATAATTACTAAGTCTAATTGTCACGAAATATTAATGGTTTGATAGGGTTTAATTAATTAAACTACTAATGCGAATATAAAAGCAAATAAATGGTAGAATGGAAATCAATAGAGGAATAGTGGTGCTAACCTAGTTAATCCTCTAACTAGTTATGTCTACGTCTACTTGCTTCAATTACTTGGTGGGGTCAAATTCGAGAGGGCGACATTTGGTCAATTCTCCTCAACCTATCGACAAAGATGCCACCACATGAGAAATCGGTAGCACCGTCATAAGTCTTGTTGTTCCTAGTCCCTGGCCGGGTCATTAAATGCTGCTACATGCTAGATTCTAAATAGTGAGTGCCGGCCGTTAGGAACTTAGACACTACACCCCCAATTCTTAAGTTCATCTAAGCGATAGGTGATCGAGTTGGTCAAATCGCCTGAAGTAGAAAGGGTGGTGGGTTGGTCATATCTTGCCCTTTCCGGTCTCGGTCCGCTCACCTAGGGTTGGTTGGTCATATCTCTAGGCAATTGGCCTATATCGCCATTCAAAACTACCGAACCAGGGGTGACTACCAAAGAACTATGCATGCATACACTTAGAAATAATTGTGCGGAGTAAAGGTAAACGCATGAACAAAACAATTAAGGAATCATAACTAGGCTAGCACCAAAGGGTGCTAGCAGCTCATATTAATCATGCACATCAATTCAATATTCAAAGGTGCGAAATATATGAATTGAAAGTAAAAAAATAATAAGCGCTAAAGCTTATCGTAATGGTGTGACTTCTCCTTGGAAACATCTCAGTATGCTTCCTAGACCTCCATGAGCTTTTTCCCACGTTCTCAGTGTTGTGTGTGGAATGGGATGCTATGAAATCTTTGGAATTAGGTGGGGTATTTATAGGCGGTGCGGGTTACAGGCGTAACCAATAAATGAGTTACGCCCGTAACCTTCTATTTCTCGGTAAATGCACTAGATGCGCTAGTTACGGCGTAACCTTATAAGTGGTTATGCCGTAGTCTTCAATAAACTCGGTTACGTCGTAAGTGATGCGATGAATTCTGGCGTGAAGTATCGGCCGTGGAACCTCAATTGACCTAATGGAGTTCGTCGTAACCTTGGGAGGAGTTCTGCCAGTAACCTCTTGATAAGTTGGACTTACGGGTCGCGCAATAGTTCTGGCGTAATGTGAGAGATGAGTTCGCCATAACTTCTTCAAAATAAGCATATTGTGATAAATCTTTAGTAACGTTTCCATTTCCGCGTCTCTTTAGCTCCAATGCTCGTAATTTACCTGAAAGTGCAAAACAATGGAAAACAAGCATAAATCCATATAAATGATATAAATAGCGAGCATTAACGGGGGAAATTGACACTTAATATTCAGGACTATTTGATGTTATCGCATGCGGATGTCACACTTGTCATGTCCTACTTCGGCAGCTTGGGAACGTTTGAGTGTATCTGACAAGCTTCACATTTGAGAATGATTTATGCCGCATCCCTATGCATCGAAGGCCAGTAATAGCCTAACTTCATTATCTTCGAGAAAACAGAATAGGGCCCTGCATGGAGGCCGCAGGATCCTTCGTGGACTTCTGCGATGATGCTCGCAGCCTGCTTGGGTCCGATACATCTGAGCCAAGGTGATAGAAATGACCTACTGTATAGGGTTTCCCCCATTAGCCGGTATTGTGGGGACTTAAACCGTATCTTTCTTGCTAGTTTGGGATCTTCGAGGAGAAGACCACTTATCAAGTACCCCCTGATGGGAGTCATCCATGTCTCTCTTTCTTCGTGAACCACGTCCATAACCTCCTTACGAATAATGGACCTTTCAGGTAGGACTTCAACTAGTACTTCTTTGGTGAGATGAGCGAAGGCCATAGAGGCTAGCTTGCTCAATGCATCTGCCTTCTTGTTCTGATTCCTGCGAATGTGTTGAATGGTGTAGGAATGGAAACTATCCAGCATCTCCTTTGTTTTTTCCAAGTACTGCTTGATGACGGGCTGCCTTGCTTCATAGGAGCTGTCACTGGTTTGCTACCAATTGAGAATCTCTGAAGCGGCAAGAGCTTTGACCTCCATATCTTTAGCTAATCGAAGGCACGCTAATAGGGCTTCGTACTCACTTCATTGTTGGTGGCTTCAAACTCAAATCGAAGAGCATATGTATGCTCCTTCCGCCCGGTGACCGACGATTAAACTCGCTCCCGAACCATCGAGCTTGATGCTCAATCATATAAAGTTTCCGGTCGTCTTGCACTTGGTGAGTTTAGCTTTAGGCTCTTCCTTTTACGTGTCCGGTTTGGAAGGTGTTTACGCCAAGAAGTCTGCGAAATTTTCCCTTTAATAGAGTTTCGACCCTTGAACTCTATTTCATGCTCCCATTCGATAGCCCATTTGGCCACCCTTCAGGACTTTTCGAGCTTCGACAAGATCATTTGAGTGGCTTGTCGGTTAAGGCTGTGATTGGATGGGCACAGAAGTATCGTCGAACCTTCTTGTTGTGTAGATTAGAGATAGTATTAGCTTTTCCAATGTTGGGTAGTTGACCTCTGCTCCTACAAGACCCTGTGACAAAGTAAATGGGGTTTGCCTCTTGTCCCTTTACTCGCCATGAGGATTGCGCTAATGCTCTCCATTGAGGATGCTAAGTACATGAACAACACCTTGCCTTTGATTGGGGCGTAAGTGTTGGAAGGATTTCAATGAACTCTTTCATCTTACGGCGACACTTCGCATCGACTCACTGAAAAGTCTTTTGTCGACCACGACCTTTAAGTGTTTTGAAGAGCGGTAGGGATCTGTCGGCCCCTTTGACAAGAATCGACTTAGCGCGGCTAGCTTCCCATTCAAGCTTTGTACATCTTTTAAGCACTTAGGAGCTTGGAGATCTGTAATTTCCTTGACCTAAGAAGGGTTAGCCTTTATCCCTTGCTTTGTGATCAGATGCCCTAGAAATTGCCCTTCTTCGACACCGAAAGAGCATTTCTTATGGTTCAGTTTCATGTTGATCGCCCGCAGTTGGTCAAAGGTTTCTTGAACGTCAAGGAGTAGGTCCTCCTCCGTCTTGATCTTAATAACCATGTCGTCAACGTATGCCTCGAGATTTTTGCCTATCTGTTTGTTGAAGGCTTTATCTACAAGCCGTTGGTATGTCGCCCCTGCGTTCTTCAATCCGAAGGGCATCTTTCGTAACGATGACACCTTTGCTTGTAGTAGAGGCATCTTTTCCTTGTCCTCCTTTGCCATCGGATCGATGATACCTTTATAGGCATCTAGGAAACACTTTAGTCGGAAGCATGCCAAGGATTCTACCTTCCGTCGATTTACGATAAGGGTAGCGATCCTTGAGCATGCTTTGTTGATGTCGATAAAGTCAACACACATCGCCACCCTCCGTCGCTCTTTTTACCATTCTTGGGTTGGCCACCCGTGTTTGGTATTGACTTCCTTATAATGCCCGCTTGTGTCGGTTCATCAACCTCTTTCGGTCGCATCGTTTCTTCGGGCTAGGCTCCTTCTTTTCATTTCATGGGCTCAATATGTTTGTATTTATTGAGCACGTGCTCTATCTTTGAAGGGCTTTCCGTCTATCAGCAAAGTTCTTGGGACCCCTGTCATGTCGAGAATATTTCCATGCAAAATATCAAGGTTAGTCCGTATGACTCTGTGAGCTTCGCCTTAAAACTCGTCGGGAGTTGCTTTCCTATTACCACTTTATGCATCGGGTAGCTGGGTTTACTACAACCCGTTCTTCTGCATCTGTACAGCTTAGAATCACTATCGGAGGCTCCTCCGGCCCTTCCTTGACCTTCTTGACACCATAAACTCCCTTATATGTCCCATAATTAGAATGAACAGTTCCCACTCCGAAGGGGGTTTGGAACTTAATGGCAGTGTGTATGGTGGAAACTACAATGCCCATCTTTTGCATAGTTGTTCTCCCTATTAGTAAATTGTAAGGAGAATCTGACATGACTATGACGAAGGTGAGCGTTTCCGTGCGAGATAAGGGCCCTTCGCCTATAGTGATTTCCAACGGTACCTCTCCAAGGGGCCATGAGTGTTCGTCGGATAACCCCATCAGAGGTGTTTTAGAGTCTACCCTTTGCGAGCGTATAGATGGTTTGAGCTTTAGGAAGCAATGCTCATAGATGATCTCGCAGGAGCTTCCACAATTCATGTATGCTCGGTTTACTTCCATGTTGGAGACCCGTGCCTTGATGACCACGGGGTCAGTCGAAGGTGTCTGCTCCAGAATGGATGGGAATGGTATCTCCCCTACACTTCTCAGCTCTCCATCTGCTTCTTTCCGCTTTAAGTTTGGATCATGCAATGCACCATCGATGTCGGACTTCCACAGGGTAGCTTCCTTTTGTTCCTTTCCATTCTCGGTGAGTGTCGGAGAACTTGTCCTTCCCTTTTGATGCCTTTAACCAGATGTACTTGTTGTCCGGAGCATCTTGCCTTCTTGATCGCCTTTTCGACTCTTTGCGGTTGTGGTGTCGTGCCCATGGTCTACATGGAGTGGCGATGCCGACATATATCCCTGGTTTTGCTTCGAGCTGACATCCGAGGTGGCGGGTCGAAGGACTTTGCGGCTTTCTCGGTAGCAAGGATCTCCCAGGTTTGCCAAGAGTCCATGATTTAAGCCTTTGTTGTAGGGAGTGAAGTGATCTCTATTCTTCTTCCTATTCTTGGATCCTTCCCAAGAGGACCCTCTGGAGAATTTATCATAGGCCTCTCTTTGCTCGATCGGAGCTCCGTTTGCTGCTACTTCCTTAGACTCAATCCAAGTGTAAGTCTTCTCCATCGATTGCCTTGTAAGTGGTAGGAAGGTCGGTTGTGAAATTCCACCGAGCTTGAGTTCGTAAGCCATGTCTCGAAGCCGAAATCCTTTGTTCCTCGTCAACCCGAATTTGCAAAGTTTCATCGATGTACCTTGTGACGAAGGCCCTTGTGCTTCGTTGTCCCTTGTTTGATGGTATGCGCGACTAGATGGGTCTTGGTGTACTTTTACATTGGCTAAAGTGTGATCGGAACTTAGCCTTAAGATCATCTAGACTTCTGAATGCTCCCTTTTGCCCATTCCACCATATTCTTGTGGAGTCTCGGGTGTGTATGTGAACATGTGGCATGCTACGGGCATGACCCTCTTTTACATCTTGATAGCGCCCTCGAACAAATGTAAGAAGTTTTCAGGATCGCCTTTCCCATCGTAGGTGCCTATGTGAGTGGGCATCTTGGCGCCTGTGTGAGAGGTAGTCTTGATCCACTTCACAAAAGGTGTGCAAGCTCAAGAGGCTTCGGCATAGTAAGGGTTATATAGAGGTGGATAAACAGGTGTAGGATTGTATGGGTTAGGAAATGGTTGTGAGAATGCAGCGTAGGTTGTGGGAGGTTGGTACGAAGGGTTTCCACCCATCGTTTGTGTAGGGTATACAGGAAGGTATCCGTAGGGCACTCGCTAGTAACTCTGGTTGTGGAGAGACCCATTCGGAAGGTAGGTATTATAAGTCTGAGCAGGTAGGTGTGGATTCATTCCTTGAGGGGTGGTGGTTCATTCAGTATGGAGGAGGTCCTCAGAGCACTCGAGATGTAGGATGGAGGTATATGAGCCCCGTCCTTCTCTTCTAAGTGGGCGACCAAAGGGTGGTAAATTTACCCTCCGTTTCCTACTGGGGTTACTTCCTCCGTTGGGTTCTCACTCTTTCTTTCCCCACACTCTTTTCTTCCGGATCTCCTCAGAGACCTTCTTCAAAACCAACGGTCCTTCCATTAGGCCTCCTTATGGAAGGAGAACCATTCGTGGGGCCGAGCGCCCCATTAATTGGTCGAGGCCTTTCATCTACCTCGATCTCTTCGTCATATTCCTCCTTTGGAATATTCCGGTTCCTCGCATCTCGGTGTTGCGAACTTGCCTCTTATGAGCCCTCGAAGACTCTAAGGCTTGAAGTTTGCCTCAGCGGGCGGGGATAATTCTGGAATAGGGTTAGCGGAAGTTGAGGCGTGATGTATGGGATTGGTTTCAAGCGAGATCGTGTAGTGAAGGTGGGCGGTTATGGGGCGCGATTATCGGTGTTAGTTGTGTTGAGAGGCACGGGGTAGAAACACAGGTGGAGGTGTATCTTCTCTTCACGGTTTCATCTTGGAAAAGTAGCGTGTCGGTTAGGGTTTCAACACTTGGTGATTACGGGACTAATAGTAGCGTGTCCACGGATGGCGCTACTGATTGTACAATAAATTGCACTACCAGACTTCGATGATGATCAAAGATATGAGGGGTGTATGCTCCAGCCAAGATTGTCTTTCACCTGAGGATAAGAAATACGAAGACACTACATTAAGTGATTACGCAGGGGTTGGACCCTGCGAACCACCTCCGGCGTGAGAGTAAGTACGAGTTATGGTTGTATAAGTGTGTGTAAGTAAAGAGATGAGTGTTGAGTTAGCTTACCATAATCCTCTGCCCGTCCAACCTATTTATAGTGGAAGAAATAAGGTTGAGGGCACCTCTACGCAAATGTCAGAGAACATTGGGGCGTCCCATGTTTGTGGGTAACCGCTAGGGCTTAGTGACCCACCTAGCGGTTACCCACGTTCTCAAACTTGGCGGGAAATCCATGAAAGAGAGGGAGATCGTGGGTTTGATCAAGTCAGGAGGTTCTCATATCCGTTGCTCCTTCGTCAATCATACCCCGAAGGGCTTAAGGCTTCGAATGGCGAATTCCCCGTAGGTAATCTTCGTGTGTACGAATGGTTTGACGCCCATGAATATTCATGAGACCTAACTTGGGCCTTCGTGCAGAAGGGCTTCGACACATCTCGAAGGGGTGTCCGTGGAGATGTTCGGAGGGTACATCATCATATCCGATTTAAAATTTCGATAGAATCATCGAGATACTTCAATCTGAAAGTATTTACACGACTCTCAGATTTCTGTGATCCAATTTTCTAGTATACAAGCTATCATTTATTATGAAAACATCAAAACCACACACTCTTTTACTTAAAAATCGTCTAATTTTCACCATTGAACTACTGTAGATGTACGACGGCTACACCACAACCATGCATGTCCCTTTATATTACCTAGTATAACGCGGGTATGCATTTAATATCAATAAACATATTTGTCTTTCTAGTGAGAGAGTCCATATCTTTCCCTTTAAATAGCAACATCCTGAATCATTCTTCTCCACTTCTAGTGTGTGAGCAACTTAGATAGAGTGTGTGTAAGATAACATACATACATTATATAGCTAGAATGGGAGCATGGAGGAGAGGTGTTGTAGTTGGTCGTAACTCCGTCACAAGGCGAAAAAAGAAAGCTGCAGCATTCGCGCTATTCAACAGGAACGAAAACCGCAAGTCCATGGAAAGAAAACTAAGGCAGCTCCAAAGAATCGTACCCGGAGGGCGTGTCGAACCATCCGACTTGGACACCCTGTTCCATAGGGTTGCAGCTCATATTTTCTTACTTGAATCTCGTGTGGATCTTCTTAAGAATGCTTATTCCCTTTTTAGCCCACCATAATTATCGATCAAGAAATCCAATAATCTCGAACTTAATGTCAACGCATGTACGTTTAAATTGTTTTGTGATATGGTCTTAAAAATTGCCCATAAGAAATCAAGTAAATAAGTTGTTTGGGTGAATGTTGTTGGTCATTAGACATGTTGCTTGTAATTTAATGGATGTTATATAATGGTAAGTTTGAATTATCAAGTTTTATGTTGTTTCGAATAAGGTTAATGAATCGTGTGTTAGTACATGTTTGTTTTCATGCATATGATATCTTGCTAGGATGTGATCTTCTTGTTACATGAAAATGATTGATCGTTTTTAGTAATTTTATGAAAAATCGTCGTTCGTTAGATGCGTTTCTTGTAATTTTATGAAGATTTTACAATAGTAAGGTTAAACTTTGAAGTTTAATGTTAATTTGAATAAGTTTAAGCTTGTGTTATTAAAAGTACATGGTTGGGTGTTTGCATGCATATGTTGTTTTTTTCCTAAGAGATTCGGTAACATATGTCTTGCCAGGATGTATTCTTGTTGTTACTTGAAAAGCCAAATTCAATGATTGAAATTTATGTACTTTTTGTGGTGATGTATAAAAGGATTGGATTCGAACACGATTCATAGTTTATTAAATGGACGTCTCAGCCATACGAATATCATGATATTTTTACATGAAGATCATGTCATATCATTTGCAGTGTTTCAATTTTATCCTAACTTTTGACTTGGCCATTGAGTATGATACTCAAGTCAACATCACCAACTCAATGAAAAAAATTTAGTCACCAACATACTATAAGTAATCTTGTTGTTACATGAAAAATATCTATGTGAAATTTTAACACACTTATGATTTCAGCCTTGATCGATTGTGCTTCGGATACCTCGCTTGATACATATGCAGGGGAACTAACGTACATGGGATGGGGGCGCCTCCACGATTCATTAAAAAATCGATTTTAGTGTAAAATTTTTTTAGGACCATTTTATTAAAGTCTTGACCTCATGAAATTAAATTCTTTCACCCAAATACTAGCAAACATGTAAAACCCCGTCGTTGAAGCCCAAACGATGTAAAACCTTATATCTTATATTTATTTTTGTGTGACAACGACTTTTGTCAACAAAAAAAAAAATTTATACACATCTTGAACTTTTCTCGGGTCAAGTAACAATACGTATGTATGAGTTCAAACAATAAGCAACCATAGAAATGTATGACTGTTATAATCTCTAATAATGTATGTACAATTGATACTTGATAATTCCATGTTCTATCAAAGCGTCATATACACGGGTTCATTTCTGTTTGGTGCAAACTGCAAAGTGTAAACAACAACCTTCCCAAAAAAATGTAGGGTTTTTACTCGGTTTGTGTTTGTGTACCGGCGGACTCAAACTCGTAAATTAATCGACCAAAAAGTTGAAAACCATGATTATCAAAATTTTATAAAAAAGGTCATATACAACTTTGCATAAAATTCAGTGTGTTAAAGACAAATGGAAACATCAAATACCATCAATTATACGAGTAAGGCATAAAATAGAAACAAGGTAGTAGTAGCTAAGGGTGTCTTTAATTGTAGAGAAGTTTTTTTTAATTTTCTTTCTTTAGTTTTTTTGGAATGGAGTAATTCTTCTTTCTTTAAAGAACCTTGTGAAAACTTAAGAACTCTAAATTCAAATTCTCTAACTTATAGTTATAATAGCAGAAAACTAAATAGAGAAGTTTCAAAAAATACGAACACATTTTCTCTTTTCTGTGACAAAGATTCTCTAGTTGTCCATATTTCCTTGTTAAATAACATATGCCATGTAGAAAATGCTTGTGTTTTACACTTTTAGTGATTGTTATGGAAAATGCATTGGATAATCAGATTGTGCAGACATCATAAACAAATAAAACAAGCTAGGTGCATATTCAATGCGCTCATTTATCGATTTCAATTATAACCGACCAGTTTCATATAGCTCGTCATGAAGCCGTATAGCCCAACCAAGTAAATCATTTGCACCATTTATTCCCGATTCAAAGTGATAATAAAAATATTAAGCTTAGACATTCGACCTATTTAAAATGGCCACACGCAGTGAGAACCTTGTGCTCGTCCGACTACTTAAGAGCTTATGATTCCATGTTATATTCAACCTAGAGTTTTCACCCTCCCCTCACCGTACTATATTACTTCAATTCGCTATTGGTCATTCATGAGTATTTTGCCTTGCAAGGCGACTCTTTTTATTACTACTTAAGTCACAACAAGTACCAACGACGATGTTTTCAGCTACCAAACTTTCGCCTCCTAGGATGTAACATAATATTACTTCGCCTACTAGTAACCATTTGTATTACTCTCCCACAACTCTACAACATCACTGCAACAACAACAATACTTAATTTCGCCGGAACAAAGTATGACGAGATTGTTAGCAACGGGCCCAAGCCCGAGTCTAGAATGTTCTGTATTTGCATATTTAAGTGTATGATGTATTCTTGTAATCAATCAATCATTATCATTACCATCTTACATGGTATCAGAGAGATCCTAAAACACCTAACCCTAAAACCAAAAAAAAAAAGGAACAACCGTCTCCTTTTCGGCCGTCATTTGGTTTATCACTTTTCAGTAAGGGATACTTTGGTTTATCCGTTTAGTGCGAATCTTTGGTTTATCCCGGTTTGTTCTTAACTTCTTAAAGATGTCTTCGACAGCTTCATTGAATGTCTTCATCAACAATTATTTATTTGCTTTAATTTATTATTTATTAGCTTTAATCTCAGGTCCAGGGTTTTAGCGAATCAGCTACGTTCAGTGTTAGCATGTATTATGTAGCAGTGCTGAGAATCTAGAATGTTTTGTATTTGCATATTTAAGTGTATGATGTATTCTTGTAATCAATCAATCAAATCAATCATTATCATTACCATCTTACAGAGATCCCAAACATCACTACATTATACTACCATTTGGTACGGATACTTTGGTTTATCCGGTTTGTTGCTCTTCTTAAAGATGTCTTTCACTTTATTTGCATTGAATGTCTTCATCAACAATTATTTATTTGCTTTAATTTATTATTTATTAGCTTTAATCTCCAGGTTTCATGATTCATGCTTCGAACTCGAAGGAGTGTTAGCATGTATTATGTAGCAAGAGGCAGAATCTAGAATGTTTTGTATTTGCATATTTAAGTGTATGATGTATTCTTGTAATCGATCGATGAATCGATCTACGAAGGGTGTTAGCGAAGCTCTGTAGCAGGCGTAATCTAGAATGTTTTGTATTTACATATTTAAGTGTATGATGTATTCTTGTAATCAATCAATCAAATCAATCATTATCATTACCATCTTACAGAGATCCCAAACATCACTACATTATACTACCAATGTTTTACATTTTCTAAGCCCAATAGACCTCATACTTAAATAAGCTCATTAACAAAAAAAAACCCATAATCAACTACTCAACCCACTTAATTTCTTGTTCAAAAAGCTATGAATCCTTTTCTTTTTCCCTCTTTCATTATGCATTCATTCACTCAAAATGCAAACCCATTGGCCATTATGGTAAAATTTAGCTTCTATTTCATCATTTATTCTACTAGTTTGATTAATTTACTAATTTGAACTGTTACTGTGTATGTTTTTGCAGGATTTGGATTTGAATATAGAGTCATTATTGTCTACGAAGAAAATTGTGACTCATATTTTGGAAGGGAGTTGTTGTTATGCATACCAACCTTTATAATTCTTTTGTCAAACTTTATATTTTTTGTTGCGTACTGATTATTTTATAATTAAAAAAAAAAAAAAAAAAAAAAGCTACTAGGGGGATATTACAACCATTTAGAGCTACCAATGACCTATCCCATTTTGGAGATGTGTTACTAGGCGCGCTTTATGATAAGATTGTTATCTTGTCGGGTCTGTTGAAGTAGGCGAAATTGAATTATTAATTTATTATTTAGGGGGTGTTTGTTAAAGCTTAGTTTTGGGCTTACGAGCTTATCTCATTTCGGCTTATGTTTTATGAGCTCAATTTTTCACTGAAACTTATCAGCATATATAAGTTTTTTATTATATAACAAGCTTATATAAGCCAGAAATTTTCAAAATAAGCCATAAAAATTAAGCTTATAAAACATACGTAGAAATAAGATAAGTTCATAAGCCCTCTTTTTTGTGTTATGAGCTTATCAAGTTGATTTCTATTTTCTATGAATTAAAACTATTTTTAACTAATTAAATTGCTAAAAATTACAAATTAAACTATGAAAAATCTGGAAAAATAATTTTTTGACTTTTTATATTTATCTTAACTTAGGAAAAATGAAAACTTATTTTTTTGAAACTTTTCTGATATAATTGTATTAAAAGTTAATTAAAAATGCCTAAAAATTGTTTTAAATGAAGAAAAATAGCAAACAATGCTAGAAAAATATGAAAAATTCAGGAAAAGTCTAAATTAATGTAATGAATCTAAGAAAAATATGAAAACAGTGGCTTATGTGTGAGAAAATGGAACTGCAGTGCAAGTGCTTATGAATAAGCACTTGAAATAAGCCAAAAGGTACCAAATGAGCACCAACTGATTACGTAAGCTATAACAAGCTGAAACTACTCAAATGCAACTAATTACAACTACTCTATACCACTGAAATGCAAACTACAAAGATTTGGTGTTTTGAAATCAAGTGTCAAAATAAAGCTGGGCTACTTTGTTGCTTAAAAATAAGCTACCCAATAAGTCGGAAATCAAAACCGAAGTTGGGGCCTAAAGTAGACCTGGTTAGCTACTTGTAAACCAAAGCACGACTAAGATAAGCTCTAAGGAGCTTTTGACAAGCCTCACACAACCTCGTGCGCACTCAATGAATATCGAGTCAGTCTGTGGCACTTTAAGCCCATTTGACAAGCTACTTTGAAGCTTATAGAAAATTACTAAAATTCAATAAAAATCATATTAAGTAACTTGGCCAGTTGAACTTATTGAATCCAAAATTTCACGAATTTGAACCAAGAATGAGTCAATTAAAATCACCCAAGTTAATGAAATGACTTTTCATTTTCGACTTTTGATGATTTAGAGATGTCGACTAAAATGAAACTTGAATCAATCCTTTTGTATGAAAATGATATGATGATCGAAATAAAACTAATGTAGGATAAATAATGGCTCTATCTATCTATAAAGTCTCACTAACTCGATTTAAACAGAGCACAAGAGAAGTTAATCAAGATCATTTTGACTTTTCTTCGTGTTAGATTGCAAAAGAGTGACCGAAATAGACTAAGTTATGCTAGTTCGCACTAATGCACCTAAACCTACACCGCTTAATCCTCTATCTCGATTTCTAAGTAAAACCAAACACTACTTAAGGAACCCAAATCTAAGCTACTAAATCAAGAACTCAATGCTAATCTAAAATGTTTAAATATTTGATCTAGCAATTAAACGAGACCCTAGGCACAATAATGATGATCATATCAAACAAGTTAGAGCTAAGAAAAACTATGCAGTGAAACAGTTATGTATAGAGGATTCAAGAGCAGGCTTATGACACTTACAAGTTCCCTTGACACTATGGCTTGCACAAGCTACTCAAACCCAATCACTACTCACCATTACACCAATTCCAACCCAATTCCAGCTCTGTATCATCAATCCAGTACCATAGTTGACTTTCGTTGACCAAATGCCATTTTTACTTGAAACTGTTTTCCAAGCTTACCAAAAGCTATATGAAGCTTAAATAAACTTGTTTGAATGAGAAATAAGCTAAGTTAAACTTGACTTTAAGAAAATGTCAACTGAATTTATAACAGGAGCATAAAAAAAATGAAACTTGGATCAAACCTTGAATTGCTACTTTAACTGGATTACAAACGTTTGAATACCTTATATTTAATACATAGAAACTGAAAATAACAATTTAAGTCTTAAATTAATACATTGATAATAAAAACGACATAAAGGAAATTGTTGGGAATTACAAGTTTGAGTTGATAAAGACAAAAAGAATGAAACAAGAGGGACTTAATATGACAAGAAGGAAACCTACTAAAAGATGGAAGGGCTTGCTTGCAATGGAAGTTTTATTATTTAGTCCTTATCCTCTAGTATATAAAGAGGACATAGGTGTAGGTTTTTAATTAAGTCTTCCAATAATGTAGTCGACTAAAAGGTGTGTGTTTAGCCTAGATGTTAGGGGAGAACGTCTAGGGTATTAGTTTTAGATTAGTGTGTCTAGGCGTATGGTTCATTGTAAACGCCTAGGTTATTAGTTTAGTTAGTAGACGTGTTCCTATAAACGTCTAATATTAGTTAATATTAGAGTATTGGTGAAAAACCTTGTTCAATAACAAAGTATTGTTTTGATTATTCCGCTGCGTATCATGTTTATTATCTTTGTTATTGATATCCCTAGTCGAGCTTATAAACGATCTTATCGTAAATTTTAAAACTAAGAACCGCTCTCTAGCTTCCTTTCTTCTTTTATACACCAATATCGCTCCCACTAGACTTCGAGCAAATCCCATCTTTTATCTTGGCCATTGGATCACTTAGGTGGATTTTGGCCGTTTGATCAAATTTATGGAAAGGGATATATGCAAATGGGGCTCTGATTTTTGCAACTGGGGGGTGGTGGATGGTAGGGATAAGGGGTAGATGTGATGATGAGGGGAGGGTCAAGGGATAAGGTGAGGTGATGGGAGATGTGTCAGAAAGTGGAGTAAGAGATAAGGTGGAGGTGGCGGGAGAGGAGAGGGTTTGACCGGGTATATCGACGAGGGGTCAAAAGGGTTTGGAAGGGGTCATAAAGGTTTTGGCAGGGGACCAAAAGAGACAAAGGGTTCAAGGCTTAGTTTAGTAATACAAGGACCATTTGTGCAATTTCTGATTTTTTGAGGGACCAATTCTGCCATTTTCCAAAGTTGTTTCAAGGGACCAAAATTGACAAGTTTCAATAGTACAAGGACCATTGTTGACATTTTCAAACTTCTAAGGACCATTTATGACAATTTTCAAAGTTTAGGGACCTAAGTTGTAATTTTGCAAATTTAAATCTCAAGGACTAATTTTGACAACTCATGAATCCCTAGGGACTTGAAATGATATTTTTCTTTATTTTGATTTACCAGGACCTGCTTTTGACAACTTTGAAACTTGGGGACTAAAGCGCCAATTATGCAAACTTGATACGTTTTTCACCGATTTTGATATTTTTGCATTTAAAACACATAAAACACTTATTTGTGATATTTTATCATTTTGATGCATTTCGAGTGTTTTCGGATGTTTTTGCGCTTAAATGGTACAAAACTGATGAGTATTTAGACACTCATCAATCCCCACACTAAGATATTGCTAGTCCCTAGCAATGTTTTGAGAAAATTAATGAATTTCATCTCTTTACCAAAAGCCATTACTCGAGTAGCCAAATGTTTCGGTTCAAGTAAGAACCTTGGTACATCGATAACCAAATGATTTTGAGCAAATCACCGACTTTCAACGGATTTGATTTGTCTTTACCGTGGCCGCTTGCTTCGGACTAGCCAACTCTTAGATAAATTATCAATATTATCTTTGGTGAGTGATTACCAATTATGGTTTTCCATCGCCTTTACCACAAGCCATAAACTTGCGGGCTAGCCAACTCTTCACTAATTAAAGATATGGTGAATAACACCATACAATTTTGGGCAAATTGCAAGTCGTCAACGGATTTGAGATATCTTTACCAAGAGCCGTTTGCTCTGGATTAGCCGCTTATGTGGGTTAGACATGGTGGACCGATTACCATTTGTTGTATTTAGTACATAGTACTTCCACTAAAAAATTTTTAAAATTTGGCCATTTTGGGGAAAAGGGACTAAAAGGGTACATTTATGATCAAATTCGCGAATTTCCACAATTAGAAATGAATATTGTCCTCAATATTCAAAGTACCTACTGTTATGCCGAAACTTAGAACGTAAAAGATAACATTACTAGCTAAGTGTAGAAACACAACAATTATTCTCTTTTAATATTTACAATTTTCATTCATTTTTAGATCTATATACAACATGTGAGTATCTCCCCACACTAGAGTGGTACACACGGGTGAAAACCCATGTTTAACTATCGCTTTTGATTACCGAGTCGCTAGCTTGACTCGATTCCCGAATTAATTTGTTCATGGGAAGTAAGTGGAAGAGACAATCTCCATCGGACTTTCATTCAAGATGTTTGGATAAACATTGAAGTACGGAAAGTTCCACACCGATGAGATATAGAGAGATCCGGCTCAAGATAATGGTACATGGAAATGCCGGGGTCAAAGATAATGTCTTCATTCCCGAAGGAGTGAAGAATGAGAGAAGGATGTAATATATGAAGAAAAGAAAGAAAATCATGATAAAAATCATGACTAACTCTTCATCCTCAATAGGAGAATTCATAGTTTCATGAATCTCATCGCTAAGCTCGCTGATCAAGACATATTATGGGTGTGTCTAGATCAAAGTAGAAATTATCATACTCCAATGACATATGATATGAGTGAGTTCACCGTGAAACTCCTCGTGAAGAGAATCAATCACAAGATGTAAATCTGTGAATTCTTGTTCCATCAGAGACTCATCACTATCCTCAACTGGTATCAAAGAGTGGATTCTCGAAATTAAAGTGAATTCGAGTCGAATTCAAATAGAGGATTAGTGAGAGTTGTTTTGAATGCTTCAGAACAAAGTGATTAACATTCTCTATTGACCGTTAGGGTGAGAAGTGAGTGAACGATCATTATAAGGGAGACTTTCAATCTCTCCAAGATCGGCTTCAAATCAAAGAGAACATCGCTATCGATGAAAGTGGATTGATGTGAGTGAGTTCATCGGTGAACTCCTCAAGAAGATGATCAAGATCGATTGTGGAAATGATGCCTCAACATACCGATGTTTCCATATGATGCACAATCTTCGCTATAATCGGAGAAAGTTTCAAATGATCTTTGAACACTCAAGAGGGAAAGAGAATCACACATATGATCGAAGTTCCTGTGACTCTCGGGATTGGGACAAGGTTCTCAACATTAGACTTTATGAATTCGTCCGATTCCTTTTCGTGAACAAAGTGTCAAGATGCTCGCCCCCATGTTCGAGAGTGAGTGGGAGCTTTGGGTGTGATAGCGCTTGTTTGAGATGGAATCTCAACTGCTGGGATATCAACCGATCGAGGAGTTGAGAAATAATATCCTTAAAGGAATACTCTCCTCGTCATCATCATACATAGTCGCTTTAGAAATTGGGAACGCCTTGAGTCGCATGCTCTAGGACTAATAATTCTTCCCTAGATTTGCGAGCCTTCGTTCTTCGGCTAGCAATTCTCCCATGGTTTTCTCACCACCACTTGATTCTTAAAGTTTTGAATCATATCATCAAGTGTTTTTATTGCGGTTTCAAAATCTTGGGAAATTTCTTTAGGCAACGCTCTGTGGAGTTTGAACCGTATGGTGCTGGAGGTTGGAAATTGTCAAACTCATGAGTCATGATTGTTACAAGGAAATGGATTCCTATTTGACAATCGAGCTGAAGTGGGGACCTCCACAGACACAACAAGAAACGGTTGAGTCTCGACCGGTGAATTATATGGATATTGGTCATAACCAAAGTTCGAGCATCACCGGAAAACCGTTTATAGACAAACGTGTTTCCGGATTGACACTCAAATCCTTGGTAGGACCTCCACAAAATTCACAGCAGCTTATGTTGATTATATGAAGATAAGTCGGGTCAGGTGGGTAATTGAAAAGTTTGAGGGTCGTTAAATGAGTTCGGATTAGATCATAATCAAATGAATTCCTCGAACCACAAAACAAACAACTCCTGTTACGAATATCATTACCACACTGCACACACGACACCAACGATGTGGTGAACCAAAAGAGGCTCACCACACCGACACAAGGAATAAACGATTTCATTTGAGAGTTATGAGAAGGAATCGGTTTATTCAAAGAATCAACAAAACCAACATGGTGATTCAATGACTATCAAGTCTCAAGAACATTTTGAAAATCCGGAAGGGACAAGTGGTGTGTTCGAGAGTTAGCAATTTCCACCACTTCCGTTATGGTCTCCTGCTCGGTTCTTGAGAAACGTGAAGATTAGGCAAGTAATTCTTGCTAGTCACCTGTCTAAATTCTGCATGTTTGGTAAAATTATATCAGTAACATGATGGACGGTATGTACCTTGTTTGAAACATATTGGAACCATGCAATTTACATTCTGGTATTTTTTCTAAAGAATTATGTGGCGTGTGTTTGTGTGTTTGAGTTCTGGTGCTTGTGCTTAAGCCACTGTTCGGACGTGGACTGTTGGCATAATGATCGGGTTAAGGGTCGGGTGATGGGATATAATTGGGTTGGATCAGAACTGGTATTACTTAATGCGGGTTAGAATTGTTGCCTCGACTAGAGGAGGCAAAATGTGCCCAAAAGCAAAAGGATTGGTTAAATGAGCACATTTTTAAAAGATTTCGAGTACATTTAATTTCCTTTTTTTGAAATGGGCACATATAATTTATTGAAAACTTAAATGGGCACTAACACATTTTTTTTTCTCAATTGTAGAACATTACGATCGTTTAAAAAATATTTTTACAAAATATATTTAAGTTTTTAATATAAATAAGATATTAAGTTTAAGGAATTTATTTCGTCGCTTTGCCTTTTATTGCGATTTGTATAACATGTACCCATTTCTACCGCGCCTGCTTAATTTACGCCTGCTTTTAGCCCGTGCCCATTCTAGCCCGTGCCCATTTATCCTGTGCCCGTGCCCGCCCGTTTTGCCACCTCTACTCGACTTGTAAACTGTTTTGGTTTTTTTATTCATAGATGACTAAAGGGTTGACTATGATTAACAAAACTACAATGCTAAAATCAGATTCTGGTTGCATCATTATTATTATTTGAGCAAGGGACTAGAATACCATGTAAGCATTTGTGTTTCACAAGTGAAGTACTCCGTACAAGATTCGATTCATAGCATGGAGACCAGCACGCCAATGATGTATAAATGTAGAGCTAAAGCCTTCAAGATCAGGCAATCAATTTTGTACAACAAATCCACCATCGACGTTACTTCGTATGAATATGATTTATCTTTGTAAAATTTGATATAGAATTGTATGTTGATTCAAATGGATTTATGACCCATCAGTATTGGAGAATGGAGACAATAAACCTGAAATAGGATTTATAATACATAATTAGCTTGCCTAGTCCCTAAAATGAGTATTCTAAATCTAAAGATTTGATACTGGAACACCTTTAACAACAAATACTCCATAATGCATAAGAGGGGTGGGTGTGGTGATGGAGCTCAAACTCTTTATCACTGCCACCTCAGCGCCACATCAGCATAATAAAACTCCACAACTAACCACAACAAACCCCCATCCCTCATAACAAATCTCAACCTCTTCATTTTGGGCCCACCACTACCACTTTATTTTTTTTATTCAATTTTCCAAATAAACTAAATTCATTTCATTAAAAATAAAAATACAATACATAACATAATAAAAAACATACGAAACGTAAAATAAATATACGTAAAAATATACGCAACTTAAGAAATACATAAAATTATAACGAAACTAATTATTTGGATTCATTGTTGAAATTGTTCCATTGAAGTTGTTGCCAAACATGCTCGATGAGACATCGCTAGTTTTCATGCTGTTTGCGCTTATCATGTAGTTCTTTGGTTTTTTCCTTGCACCGCAACGCTTAATTCATGTCTATTGTAAATTTGGTGTCGGAGAAATATACATTTCAAAGAATGTCGGATATCGCAAATTGTTGATCTTTCAAAATCATGTTATGCAATATGATGACGAGTACATAATTCTCCGTAACTCGCCAATAGTAAATTGTCACCCGGTTGAGCAATGATATGCCAACGCCCTGGAGGACACCAAAAGCTCTTTCGATATCTTTTCGAGCACTTTCTTCTTTCGCTTTGAATGCGGCATTTTTGGGTTACTTGCATCAGTAAATGACTTGACAAAGATGCCCACTCGTAAATTCCGTCGCTAGATAATACCCTTGCTTAAATTTAGACCAGATACTATACTCAACCTCGGGGCGATGTCATCAAGCGTGTCGTCAATAACGAAGAATTATTTAAAACCGTTAGATCGTTATTCGCACCCGCTACCCCAAAAATGCATGCCAACCGCAAATCGTATGAAGCAACGACTTTAAGCATTATAGTTGAATATTTTTATCACCTCTCGAAATTGGCCTTGCCATTCTTTCTACGCTTTTTCCATTCCCAGCATACAATCGATACTCCCAACATTCCTAAGCTTATGAACAGCAGTTATGTGCATGGTATAAGTGATTTAATGTCATCCTCATCCGGTTTTCTTAAAACTCCTTAATATATAGATGGATTATGCACATAGTAAAAAATCCGTGCAATCGCGCATGTTGTTCACCTATTTGTAAATACTCATCTAACGATCAAGTGCTACCCAGTAAGCCAATTGGCGTGAAACACATGTGCATTTCATAATCACACTAAAACTCATTACACCCCTACAATCCGTCGCACTCTAAAGAAATCAAAATGCTTGGAAGAGGATGATGAGTTTCAATATATGTTTCAATACCTTGTACTATTTGTAAAAATAGATTTACTACCATACGAAAGCGATGTCTAAAATTATCATCCAGATATTTTGGTCAGACCAAAATAGTCGCAGTAGACGCGCTTCAAAGAACTTCACGCTCACTGGGACGACGACCATGGTTCAAGGACCGCTTCGTTTCGCAACGCTTGCTCGCCTCAAACTCTTGAATAAACATTTATAGTCCGCTAACTCTTCAACGCCACTTTCAATTTAATAAGATGATTCACCTGAACTCATGTTTCAAATAAGTTTGAAATGGTTTAGTATTTTGATTGAAGATGGAGGAGATGAAGATGATAAAATGGTGGATATGATATGTTATTTATAGGGTGGTGAGTAAAAAAAAAAAAAAAAGTTGTATCCACAAGAATGGATATATTTTGATTTCAAATATATCCGTTAGTTAACTCGTGGGTTTGTCAGAAAAATGCATTCGTCGTCACCACGGCGATGGATCCAACGGCGAGCCACGGCGAAGGCCCCCGGTGTGACGGCGGCCGACGGCGAGGTGCCATGTAGGCTCACGGCGAGCCACAATATGCCCACACCCTCCGCTCTAATACTTGTCTTCGTTTTTAAAACAAGTATTCTACCTTAACAATAATTGTCTATGCAATTTTGCATTTTTAAATAAGTAATTCACTTGTTTAGTTTACGATGAACATGTTGTTTTACTTTTAACTACAAAAGTTTGTAAATTTTGTTATCAAAATAGTTTTAATCTCATGTGCATACGAGGTTTATTGTATGTACTTAACAATATAATACCAGGCTTTTTTTTTTTTTTTTTTTTTTTTTTTAACATTAATTGGTTGTACTCATTTCATTTTTAACTCACAATAATAGCATTCTTTCGATTTACATAGAGACGCAAAAACAAACAACAAACAGCATTAACCAAATTTTGAATCAGAAAGTTCAATTCTTTAAAAACTACGCTTGTAGATCCAGTGTCATAACATCATATACATAACTCGTCGGACTGGCTGAGAGCTCCACATTCCGTGCAAGGAAACAAAAAGTATCAAATACGAAAGGAATAAAACATGTTGATTTCAATGCACGATTCCTCGTGTTTTGCCACTTTGTTCGAGACTTAATTTCGCAGCAACTGTCCCATCAGAAACCCGACTACTCAAACCCACGAGGAGAAACCATTGTTAGATCCACACGACGTTTCCTCCAACCCATCCAAACACCAAAGCCTGTTCGAAAGGGATCTTCCATCCAACGGATCACCAAAAATTCACAGTGATCCTTTTCGAGGAGATCCCAAGACGCCTACCAACGCTAAAAAGGACGTCCCTAACCATATCATGTTTGTACTTGAAGCTCGAGAGCTTTCAAATGAACTCATGTTCCCCAAAAGAATCCAAACACGCCTTATGCATAAACCTGCATATCTCATCAACCTAAATAAGGAATCATAAGCGCGATACTTAAAGATAAGACGATATTCCACCAAATGACATATGTTGAACCCACCCGCCTCAGTGATACTAAGAGAAAATCTCGAAGATGTGAGATGTAGACACTCAATATCAAGATACTTTAAAATATAAAGAACGACATATGACCTAAATTTAGCCAAACTTAGACCTAAACCATTTTAGATCATCCCGATGGGCCAGAAATAAGCGAAATCTCGTCTGCATAATATCACGATCATTTCTCTAAAATATAAGAAGGTAGACATTCAATATACGGAGTATCAATTATGTCGATTGCAATTTCAAGACAACTATAAGTCTATAACAACCAACAAACATCAAGAAAATTAGGTTGTGCTTTATGCCAATAGTTATCACATTAATATTATGAGAAAAAAAAAATGGAATTTTAAGAGTTGTAAAATTTGGTGCTGCTTTTGTTTAGAAGAGTAAAAGCCAAAAGCTATGTTATAAGTTTGCGAACCTATACTTAAAACGTTAAATATGAGATAAAACTATAATAATGAACGTATACAATAAATTTGCAAACGCCCACTTTGTTTTCCACTGTAAAATGGAAGAAGAGAAATGAAGAAAGTAAAAAATAAGTAAGAGAAATTTTCAAATGCTTACTCTTATTTTCGCCTACTATGACAACCTCACCATACATCTAATGATCTAATTCATTTAATAAACCCAAGATTTAATATAAAACCCAAGTCCATGTTTTTTATCCTTTTCATTTTCATACTTTTATTTATTAACTCTTTTTATTTATTTTATCATTTATTTTATTTTTTTGAATTCACGTTACTATTTTGAATTCATTTTTTTTTTTTTTTTTTTTTGAGTTGACGTTTTTTTTTTTTTTGGAATTCACGCTACAATTTTAAATTCATGTCTTTTTTTTTTTTTTTTTTTTTTTTTTTTTTTTGAATTGACTTTTTTTAGTTCACATTTTTTCATTATTTTTTTATTTTAAATTCAATGCTTTTTTCAAGTTTTTTTCTCTTTCACACGCTTTCATCTCAGATTCATACTTTTTCGCTCGCTTTTATACGCTGCACATCGCTCATATGTTTTCGCCGTTCATATGTTTTCGCCAATTTTTACGCCGTCCGATTTCGACGCCGTCGATTTCAGACGCCGCCTGCTGCGACGCTTACATCCGCTTTCGACGCTTCCATCCGCTTTACATTTCTATACGCTTTTAGACGCTTATATACGCCAGATGTTTTAGACGCTTTTTTCCGCTTACACGCTTCGTCCATTTTAGATATTTTCGCCGCTGACGCCGTCCGCTTATACGTTTCGCCGCCACGTCCGCTTTCAAACGCTGCTTGTTTTCACGCCGTCCATTTTCACGCTTGCTCGCTTCGTCCCTTTTCTTTGTTTTCGCCCATTTTTCACACGCTTAGACGGTTTTACGCTTTATACGTTTTCGTCCGCTTTCTTACGCTGGCCATTTTCATCCATTTTCACACGCTTTGTTCCGCTTTTTAGGTTTTCATATTTTCGTCCGCTTTTAGACGCTTTGTTCCGATTTTTACGCTTTCGTATTTTCGCTCGCTTTATACGCCGTCCATTTCACGCTTATACGTTGTCATCCGCTTTCATCCATTTTAGACGCCATCGCTTTCATCCGCTTTTATACGCCGTCGCTTTCTTCCGCTTTTATTCATTTTGTATATTTTATAAGTTTTGTTCGTTTCGTTGTTTTGTCCATTTTCACACGCTTTTCATCTCGACGAACACGCTTTTCCGTCCGCAGACGATTTCATTTTGATATTTGTAGTGACACTTATTTATCTTTTCCATAACATCGTAGGAAGATGAAAAGATACATTCTTCATCATGTAGCAAGTTATCGCCAGATACTCAACTAAGAATGTGATGGTTGTGTTTTTGAAAATATTTAGGAAGATTTTTGTGTTTTATGATATTATGAAATATTGTAAAGTTGTTCAACCGAAACAAGAGATGATGATATTTTGTTAGATTTGTGGTGAATTTTCTATTTAATGGATTGCAGACGCCGACAGGTTTTATAATGATTTGTAAATATCTATGGTTGAATCAAAGAACCAAATAGTTTATGGTCAAGATAAGCACATCTTTATAAACAAATCGGCGTTTCAAACACTCGCGATATCACGCGTGATATTACCTCACTGCGATATCACACGCGATATCACGCGTGATAACACCGCTGATATCACCGCGATATCACGCGATATACCGCCGATAGCATGTAATATCATAGTTTATATCACTTGTGATATCACCAACGATATCACCGTGATATCACGCGATATCACCCGCGAAGGATATCACCGTGATATCACGTGCGATATCACGTGTTTGAGCTACTCAATTTGTTTATAAAGACGCTTTCTTCAACCATAACTTCTTTAATACGATTCAACCATATATATTTTAAATTCGCTATAAAACATATCGAAACACGCACAACGTATCCATTAGATAAAAAATCCACCACAAGTCTAACAAAAGTTTAATAACATCTTTTGTTTTCGCTAAACACATTTTCTAACATTTCATATTATCATAAAACACAAAAATCTTCCTAAATATTTTCAAAACACAAATAAAAATGAATGTAATCATCACAAGAATATAATAAGTGATGTTTATTATCATTTCTTTCATATATACTTGGTAAAATACTAAATTTTATCACATTTGGTATGAATTTAATATTTCACATTATTAAAAGATCACAACCGATAACACATATATGATGAATAGTGAATACTCTTCATCTTTCTTACAAGATATATCACAAGAGATAAATAAGTCATCACTTAAAAATATCAAATGAATAAAATGAAGCAAACTATGAAAATAGAGACTTGACATATTCTCAAAATCAAACAAGTGTTGCATTAAATTAGCATTTTTGAACAAAATAAGAATTCACCTAAAGAGACTTTAACCCTTTTATTTCTACTATGAGTATAATACATTGATTGCATTAACAAAATATGCGCTTGCCAATTACGATGAAAGACACAAAACTATCTTGTAGAATCGAAAATTATAAAAATATTAGAAAACACATAGGTGATAATATATAAAATATACAGAAGAACGAATATCTCAAAAGCGATATTAAAGGTTAAAAACATACTTGTTTGTTTATGAAATATCACAAGTAATAATAGACATTAACTTTATAATAAAATATCACAATTGATATTAGACATGTAATATAATAAAGTTTAATAATAAGCTTGAAAACATATGAAAATAGACGAAAACGATAAAACCGCAAAAACGAACGAAACGTATGAAAACGAACAAAACGTATAAAAAATGAATGAAAAGCATATAAAACGTATGAAAACTAAAAAAAAGCATCCGACAACGGACGAAACGATAAAACGGATGAAATGGACAAAAACGGACGAAATGTCTAAAAACAAAGAAAGCGCCTAAAATGGACGAAACGTAAAAACGGACGAAAGCGATATAAACCTATGAAAACGATGAAATGTAAGAAACGAACAAAACGTAAGAAAATGTATTTAATACGATAAAACGGACGAAACGTAAGAAAATGTATTAAAAGGTATGAAACGTAAGAAAACGGACGAAAACGTAAGAAAACGAACGAAACATAGGAAACGGACGAAAATGTAAGAAAACAAAGGAAAACCCAAGAAACGTATGAAACGGACGAAACGTAAGAAAACGGAGGAAAACATAATAAACTGACAAAACGTAATAAAACAAAGAAAATGTAAGAAAACATAAGAAAACGTAAGAAACGAACGAAACGTAAGAAAATGTATAAAACGATGAAACGGACGAAATGTAAGAAAACGATGAAAACGTAAGAAAAGGATGAAACGACTAAAACGTATGAAAACGGACAAAACGTAAGAAAACGGAGGAAAACGATGAAAACGGACGAAAACGTAAGAAAATGACGAAAACGTAATAAGACCGACGAAACGAACAAAACGGACGAAACGAATGAAAATGGACGAAAACGTAAGAAAATGACGAAAACGGACGAAAACGTGAGAAAACAGATTTAAAACGTAAGAAAACGGACAAAAACGTATGAAAATGCATTTAAAACGTATGAAACCGACGAAAACGATAAAAACGGAAAACTGGACAAAAACGTATTAAAACCGACGAAAACGAAACCGAAAAATAAAAAGACGAAACAAAAAAACGTGAAATTAAAAAAGTGATAAAAAAATTACAAATAATGAGAAAATAAATATGAAATATAAAAGACAAGAAAAGACAAAAAAATACTGACTTGTGCTAGACATATTAAATCTTAGTGTTAATCCTCACCATTGATCAAACTAGATGTGATTTATCCCTTAAGATGCAAAATAAAAGTTTCAAATAAGTAAATACATACAAGTAGTGGAAAAAATTAGTTTTTATTTTTATGTTTTCACGTCGGAAAGAAAAAAATGAGATGAAACCAAATTATGCCTACAAACAAATTCTCTTATGCCTCACATCAAATTAGGGATGATCTCTATCTGAAAATCGAATAGAACCAAACCGAAAATTGACTTTCTTCAAAATACCGGACAGTGGACTAGACCGAAACGTTCGATCCAAGTCAGAGCTATCAAAGCTAATGACCGGTTGTACGTAAGACCAAACAAAATAAGTACCAAATATAAAAAATATTGAATCGGCGACCGCACTCAAAATATTTTCGATCCTGGCCCAATAAAAAGTAATAGGTAGTAAGGTCAACGCTAATTAAAGCGTGAACACCTAACCAACTGAATATGTGACCGTGTTGCTTCCCCTAACTCAACCGAGCATGATCAAGTTGTCTCCTAACTATTTCAAAGTTATGGTTGTCGGCCCAACTACAACTTTCATTTTGTTTATGTGTGTAGTTTTTTTGTTTATTTATTTTTGTAGAGTATTTTTTGGTTGTGGCTGCGGTTGCATTATTAACAAATTATGATCGAGTATAGTTTTGAAAAGAGAAAGCTAAAGTGACAATGAATGACCACAAAGCTTTATAGTTACCACTAGCATTAGCCTAACACCAACAAACTATTTATTGAGAATAATTTATTTGAGAAGAAACGTGGATTTAAACGGGCCACCCTTTATCATTTTGGATGGGCCTTTGACAAACCCTAAAACCACAATAATAAGACATTTAAAAATCAAAGAGAAACCCTAAAAACAAACTGGTTTGTGGCTCATATCTCTCATCCGGCGGCGTAGTTCATCGGCGATCTTCAACCATGGTAAAATCTTCAAACTCTCATATCATTATCATCAATTACAAGTAATATTTGAATCATTATTTGTATTTTGAACCGTTTAAATGTGATTTAGAATCATTTCTGGTTGACTTTGGATGTGTTGATTTTGGGATATGTGTTTTATATGTTGTTTTTATTGTATTGAGCTAAAATAAATTTAAAACTTGATCTAATTAGTTTTAGAAACTGTTTTAAGTCATTTATTTTAATGGATTTGATTTTATCTAAGTGATTTTGGTGTTTAGAGATATGATTTTGTGATTGAATCATGTTACTGAAATGGTATATGATGAGATTATTAGCATTGCTGTTTGCTGCTTGTTATTTTGTAAAATTTAAAATCTTAGTGTTTTATAGATACTAATGAGTGAATTTACGATGAGATGAAAGAATGTCGTAATAACTATTTGATATTGAATGTTACTGTAATAAGGGGCGGAGCCAGAAAGTTATGGTCGAGTGGGCAAACTTTGATATTTTTTAGAAACTACGCTACAATTGGTTCGTTAAGGGGGCAAATTAAAAAAAAAAAAATACACTGCAATTTTTATGGATGTGCACACCGTGGGATACAATTTGTTTTGGTTGACATTATGGCAGTTAGTTTTTTGAATGTTAGGAAGATAGTTTTGCTATCATGCTCTTGTTACGTACATTTTATATGGGTTTTATGTCAATTTGACGTAGGTATTTGAGATGAATTATACAAGTTATGTCTTAGTTTTGAGATTCTGTTAAACCCGTAGGTATTTGAGATGAATTATACAAGTTTTCCGTAAAATGAAGTTTGTTGGATTTACCTTTTGTGGAGTAATGTTAATATTTTTTTTGTATTTGCAGGTGAACGTTCCCAAGACTAAGAAGACTTTCTGCAAGAACAAGGCGTGCGGAAAGCACACCTTGCACAAGGTGACTCAGTACAAGAAGGGTAAGGATAGTTTGGCTGCTCAAGGAAAGCGTCGTTATGACAGGAAACAATCAGGATATGGTGGACAGACCAAGCCCGTCTTTCACAAGAAGGTAAACTCATAACTTTGTATTACTGATTGATCCGATATTTTTTGTAGTTACAGATTACATAAGCTGTTCAATCACTTGAGGCCACTTTCGACACATTCAATATACTTAATATTTTAGATGTATAATGTTACTAGAATTGACAATCTTGGCCTGTTTGCCATTGAATGAGTTGATGCTTTATTGCCTGTTGTATTACTGTCAGTTCAAACATTTAGAAACAAAAGTAACATGCTATTTTTACAACATTTCAGTTTATTTTAACCAATTAACGTCTAAAGGGATTGAAATTTTAGTTTACGCATGTCCCCATTTCAAAGTATGCAATTTGATGTACTGGCTTTTTCTTCTCAATAGGCCAAAACCACCAAGAAGATTGTCTTGAGGCTCCAATGCCAAGGCTGCAAGCATGTGTCACAGCACGCTATCAAGGTTTGGCTTGAATAATTTTCTTATGAGTTTTTCCTTCTCTACTTGTGCGGTTTTTAACCATAAATTCATATGTTTGTGCAGCGTTGCAAGCATTTTGAGATTGGTGGAGACAAGAAGGGCAAGGGAACTTCACTCTTTTAAGCTATTATATTATGTGTCATCTTGATATGTCTAGACTTATAGATGTTACATCTGTTTTGACTTTTAATGCAAGAATGTTTTCGTATGCTACATTTAGCTTTCTGTTGTATGGAGTGAATGTCGCGTTACTAGTTTTAGTTTTGTGAGCTTTATTGAATGTGGTTGAATTACGTTTTTATCCTGCTCCAATGTGTGTTTTTTGGGTAGCAAGAACATTGCAGTTTTGTAAATCCTCTGTACATAAGGCTTTTAAACATCTTTGAACTGATTCTTTGTGTTTTTTAGATGATATGATCTAAAAATCATAAATGACATCCTGAACGCTTCTAAATCTTACTGATAGACTTGGGTTTAACGAGATGACCAGACTCTGAAAGTGACCTTTTTTTTTTTTCCTTTTTTCATAACCTTATTTAACCTTTATTTTTAATATGACCTGGGTTGAGCGGGTGACCCGGAAACCGGCCGGTTTCATATATTTTCCTCTTTTTTGCTCTTCAAAAACCCATTTAGTATCTTACCGTTTGGTCAGAGCTTTGCTAAGATTTACTATTGAGTGCTATTTGTTTTCTAGCAGTTGACTACATTACTTAATTCACGTCTTTTTTCGACCTACTTGTACGATTTATAATGGTCATCTGTCATCTCAATGGTGAGCTATGTTTATAAAAAGAAGATAAATCGTTTTAAACATTCTGTGTAGAATTAGATTTCATGTGTTAACTTATACGGAATATAGAAAAGATCGCTTCACAACGTAATTACAGTTATTGATAAAAAGACCAAGTTCACCTCCAATGCAGAACAAAAAAGTATATAACAGACCATGGACTAAACTTGGTTGTTGGTGTTAGATAGAAACTGAGTCAAATCCGGTGGCTCAACCGGTCAAACCAGTCACTTGACCGGGTTGATCACAAAATTGGGTTTTAACACATTGCTGGTAGGCATGAAGATTTGTTTGTCTTTTTCATCATGCGCCTAATAACGGCAGGTGACAAATTTGGATGCAAAGATTACGAGTAATCAAAATTCAAAGCAAAAATTAGGATTTGGAGTTAGATATTCGAATGTCAATGCAAATTTGGAATCGAATGAATAACTTTTCTAAAACCGACAATTCATTAAAGAATAACAAAACGTTGATCATCAGTTTAAACAAAGATGTAAAGAATACGTCATCTTAAAGTACTATTGCTATTTGAAGTTGTAGAGCAATTATCAAGATATGTTTGTGTCTGAAAACTCTAATTATTTAGCAAACAAGTAAAATGAAGAAAAAAGAACATTCAACATGACAATTTATGTTTTGAACAAAATGAACCATGAACAGAAACTTGAAGCGCTCAACATGATCAACAAATGTGCCGAAAGCAATGTTCATAAAAAATGGCTGTCTTATTAGCCAAGGAAACTTAAGAAACATAAACATGGTAGAAGAAATTCAAAGCAAACAATAGGTGATGCCAAGGTCAGATCAGCTTCCTTCAATGAGATCACAGAGGGCCTGAAACACCCCGCTTTCCTCTGCTCGCTCCACTTGTCAACCTGCAACATCATAACAAATAAGTCCCTTAACCACACTAAATAACAACAGCTGGTAAAAACTAAAACTACAAGTTCATATCCCATCTCTTTATCAAGTCTTTCTGGATAGCTATGAGTTTTAGGGTGCTTGGATGTGCTTTGGAAGTTATTATCTGATTCTGAATGCACTTTTGCTATTTCAAGTTATAATAATCAGATGTTTCATGTTTGAGATGATTATCCAAAATGTGTGTTGGACAACATTAAAGTTTCAAAACGCAAATCCAAATACCAAATTTTCTCAAGGAGCTAATATTTCATCATCACATGTTACTTGACTGCTACCAATGTTATTATTATGGACAAAAGGAAACTAAGAAATTACTCACCCATTCACCAGGGCAAAGAGAACGATAGAATTTAGCAAACTTCTCACATTCTGAAGTATCATCACCCTTTGCTGCCACACATCTGTAGTTGGTCATTAATTAGCAAACGGACAAACTTTTTAAAACAAAATACTCACACATACTGCTTCAAATACATAAAGAGAGAATCATATAGCATATATAGAGTAAAAAGATGGCAGATTAAAAGATTCATGAACAACTTTGGCCGTTTCAATTGTCTCAGATGACAGTGTAAAACTGATCCCCCTATTAGATATATGCTAGTATTTTCTTATTTCATTGTACTAGATAGGGCTATCACGTAATGGGCAACTCTATAGTAAGATGCAGCATATACATTTATTTCTCCACAAATTCCTAGTTGGTGTTTAATACCCTTTACATTAAGGAAAGGATGTTTATCAATTAAGAGGTAAAATCAAACATTATGCGTCTACTCAAGATAAAACAGCTCACGTGCTGCTGAGATAGCATACCTGTGAAACTCTACATAGCGAGTGAAGCAGTGTCTGCTTTGGTTTGTTGTTGGGAAGCGGTAGTCACCTGGTGCAGTCTTCAATTCGATCTGAAAAGAGCATTACGAAAAAATAATTAATAAAACATGTCTTGAAAGTGATGAAAGCCGGCGTTAAGCGATACAATATTAAATTACTATAGCAACTGAATCAGTAAAATACGCCCAGTAAACCAGATTTATGTTCTCTTCCGTGTACAAATATAAGATTATGAAAGCAAACAATCAATATATAACCAGAAACGTTGCTAACAAATGATCCAGTTTCAGTGCCCAATTTACTTTACTACAACTATACAAAAGTGAAGTTTTCAAGCAAGTCAACTCTTCACATTTGTTATTTTCGTTTTCTTTTAGAGATGGGAGGAGGCACACACTAATGTCAGAACAAAAACAACAAACATAGCATATTTTTCCAATAATCACATATAGCACTCACGGAATCTAACCCTATGAACAACAACTCTTCTGAATATGTTACAGCTTACAACAACATATTCAAAGAGGTCTAGGGTTCAAACCACACTAGGTACACATTTGGGAATGGCCAGGGAAAGGGCCAAAAATGATCACCTGGATCCGCCAGTTAGGCTGCGACATCTGTATTAGACTCACCCTCCCAGGTATCCGCTTACACACAAAATCCTTCCTAGGTGTTGAAGCTTATTAGTCCCAAACTCCCAATATTGTCTATAGTTAACAGAAGTTAGGGCGTGTTTGTTTGCTTATATAGCAGACTTATGGCTTATTTGGTTCTCAGCTTATGTTTCATAAGCTCATTTTTGTTATGTCATATAATAACCTTATATAAGCGGTAAGTTTCCAAATAAGCCACAAAATTGAGCCTATGAAATATAAGCCGAAAGCCACATAAGCCATAAGCCCGCTATATAAGCCGAAACAAACACCCTCTTAACTAAAGTAACCCATATGCTGATGAGCCCTTCAAAATGAGCTTATTAGCTTTTCGAAAGTTCAACAAGCCCAAAAGCCGGACAAATAAGCTTAACCAAACACCCCCTAATTCTCCCTAATAAGCTTAAACAAACGCCGATTATTCGACCAATACCAATTCACATATTTTCTAAAACTAAACACAAAAAAGTGACAATCATTTCATCATTCTCCCTAATTTCATTTCAAAACATTAAAAATACCATACCCAAAAAATATCATATAAAACAGAAAACCTAATCGTACACATAATCTAATCATATCATAAATCGATAGATCTAAAATAACAAATAACATATAATACACAGATCAAATCAAAATCAATTCATAAAATAAAACATATAAGTATAAATAGAATGATATATATGATTTTATACCTCAGCCATGAGTGATTGATTAAAATTGCAATGAAAAAATATTAATAAAATTAGGGAAAATGCGTTTGTGCTTATTTTGACGAGAGACCAAAATGAAAGCAAAATAGAGATGATGTTACATTTACACCCTTTTAGTTTCAAAAATCTACATTAATCTGCTTATAAATCGAATCAACCGAGTAGAACGACATAAAACCGAACTGCACTCTAACCGACTTACTTTGGTTCAGTTCTCGGTTCATGCTTCTACAAAATCGATTTTCGTCGGTTCAATTTTGATCGGTTCGATTGGTTTTGACCGGATGCTCATCCCTACGAATTGAAAGTTTATTTGATAACGAGCGTTTAGCTTTTTGGATTTTGTTTAATTTCTCATACTCGAATGCTCTATCTAAAAAGTGTGTAGCTTTTAGGATTGTATGATTGTTTCACATTTTTAATGGTTCAACTCGTTATCAAATGTTTTAACAAAACAAATAAAATACGGCTTATAACTACAACTAGGACTAGTTTTGTTAAACATAGTATATGGTAGGAAATCTGAGTTACTGACGGATCAAAACAAGCCAACCTTTTCAAACGTAATATGAACATGACTAGGTTGACCCGTTAATATAAACGAATTGACAGTAACATGAGTTGAACGGGTTTGTGGGTCTAACTGTTTCAACCAACTCCGAAAGATTCTTAGCTTATAAGCTACTGATACTATTTAAGGATCTTTTACAAAGGCGTGGTTTGTGTAATCGCCTCCTACTTTATTAACCGGAGTAGCTACGATATATTCAAAACATGTTTGAAAGTATTGCACTTTATGCAATAAAACTTGTGAGAAAACTACATACATGATTATCGATATTGAACGAATATATATAAAATTGTCACTCTTTTAAACCTAAGAGCTCCACTTAAATGTTCATGAGATGTTAACCTTCACATACATCTTATGATGTGGGATACATCTCAATTGCATGACCCTTTCTGTTAAATATGGCTTTTTTCATATCATTAGAAGAAATGAGTGCAAGTGTTGTTTAGTTCAAGTGTGTGTAATTATAGACATGGATGTTATGTGTTGTAGTTTGAAACTACAAAAGCTTGAATCTTTTTCTTTGAAAATTCTAGATTCGTTTTGAGATGTTGGAGAAAACTAAATCTATGAAGAACTTCTCAAGGCGCCAATTCCCAACGATGCAATTGTAAAGCCTACATTCAAGTTGACATCATGAGACGGGTCTAGATACCACGAAACTTCATAATATCACTACTATACAATTTTTTTTGGGTAGGCATTCGAGAAAATGCTACACCCAACAATAACAGTGAAATATGAAAACAAAAGATGTAGTATGTTCAGCTAAAGAAAAGATGTAATATGTCTTTGTTAATGTATGTTTTACTTTATAATGAGTTATAAGTGTTCAAACTACGACATAAGTGTTGTTTCGTTATTAGCATGCTTGTTAAGCGTTTATATAGATACAAGTGGTCTCATGATTTACCATTCTTGTTTTCGCAACCATAACATATCATCAACAAAAAAGCATAAAAATGAAAAAGGATGACCGTTTAATTTAATTTCATTTCCAGCATTACCAAAAGCTGTACATTTAAATATCAACCAAATGTTTCTTATTCGACCTAATTTCATTTCACATATATTCAAAGATAACGCGCAACAGCAAAAAAAATTAATCCCAAAATCATACACAGATACAAATAATTTAATCAAATCATGAATTTATGCGTACAAAATTTTAGGCAAAAGTGCGTGTTTGATGAGAGAACAAAATGAAGCAAAATAGATACAATGTTACATATTTAACTTTTTTAGTTTCTATGAATCTATCTAATACGTTGCATGTGTTAAAAAAACAAGTCTTTAAACCAATTACAGAGTAGCTTTTAGAATTCAAAGTCTGTTTGATATCGAGTGTTTAGGTTTTAGAATTTGTTCCAAGATTTTATTTAAACTACTAACAAAAAACGTTTAACCTTTAGTTTAGCTTCTAAGTAGTACATGTTGATGTTACTGTTGTATATGTTACGTGTATTGCTATTAGAGACAAGTAAACCGTAACATGGAAACATAAAAGGGTAGAGAATGATACCGTAATTCTTTTGATTGTTGAGACACAAAAACACATGTAAGGAAAATGTTGAGCTGTGATGCTTACGCGCTTCTTAAGACAGATTCGCCCTTTCCACGGTGCTGAGAATCGTGAACGCTCATCTCCCGTGATAACAACAACGGATAACTCCGTTAGCACAAACGGGTTATCAAGGCGAACAAAAAACGTGCCTTCCCTCTATTACGAACCGGATACACAAGAAATATGAATGGTAACAAAAAGGAGAGGAATGAGTGTGTATTTTCGGTTGTAGTTGATATGTGATGATATCACTCACTATATATAGGAGATGAAGTATAACGATTGGATTAATTAACCTTATTAATCCTACTAATGGCTCATGATTACAAAGTTAATTCGGTCGTTTAATTTGACCAAATATTAACCTTTTCTTTAATTTCCATTAGTATCTTTAATGACCATCAATTGTTCTTCAAACTTAATTTGACCAAATTATCCAACAATCCCCCACATGAATGAAATTGATAAAGGGAAACAAATTTCAACGACTCGATGTTGTAATAGAGTTTTGCAGTTGATATTTGCATTGGATAGGTAGGTGTTACCCTTTGAACCTTCCCTCGTGAAATATACTTAGCATCCTAGCAGCCCAAGAGAACTTGATGTCTTTGAACTGTCTCATTGCTTGTGGAGACGAAATATATATTCACACAAATATCTCCTTGACACTTTTTGGTTCTCATAGTTATGTTCGTTATGGTCATGAACATTAGCATGGTTCTCATGAGAGTCATTAAGAATTGCGCCCCACAATTCCCTTGTAGCGACCCCACTTCTCTTACATAGGTGATTCTCGATTAATCATTAAAAGCCATATGCTTAACCACATATTGTCAATATTTAGGAATGGACTAGAAGATTGCTAACCTCCTTAAATAAATGGAGTTTATTACTCCACCAAAGGACCTCATTTTATACAAGTAGGTTGTCCTATTGAACCCGGATCTGGGATCTCCAACACCGGGTTAGGTTTTCCTTCATATAAACTTTTCAAGAGCTTTAGTCACATTCCTCTTCACGAGTTGCTAACTAACTCTAACATTTAGCTTTTCAGTAAGCGGATCCGCAATGTTATTCTATGACTTCACATTGTCAATAGGGATAACTCACGCCGAGAGTAGTTGTCGATCGACATAATATGTCCGACAAGTTCGAGTTTCGCTCAACTCTAAATATATCATGCTCCGTAATTCTTGAGTATTCCAACTAGGCAAGAACTTCATGTTTGTTGATGTTCTTTGAACCTAGCTAGGCCGGAATCCCCACATGGAATTTATCTCAAGAATTTTGTAAAAGGTTCTATCTTTCAAAGTATTCATCTTGTTTATAAGAATTTTATCACATGGATATGACATCAAGAACATTAGTAATTTGTCACTTTACAAGTTTCATACTAGTGTATGAACATTTTTTGAATGTCTTATGTTAATTATTTTCCGTGATCATAATTAACAAATTCCAAATCTAGCATGCTATAGACCAAGGAATCAAGCGTATGACAGAAGATGCATAATTCTGATTACTCATAGCTTCATCTACTAATATTCTTCTTTTAGACAAATCACCACCTTAAACCACGCCTGTTTTAGGAGGATCCCATAAGTTATATGTGTAAGTCCTACACTTATAACATGTCATTCCAATTCATTTGTGATTATATATACATATATATAATCACATTTAATCTCTTATCATCATATGATTATCACAATTTATTAAGTGAATATAATCATATAAAATCAATGTGTAATCATTTTACACAATCAAAATATGTCCAACTTAGCGAATGGGCTATAGCTCACATTGGATGACAATCACATCGCTCAAGTTAGTTACATAAACCAACATAATTCTTGTCATCTATATGTGTTCTTTCTTGACATTTCACAATGTCCTACACGGTTATATTCAACACATAGTCATTTCTTACATATCAAACCGCTCGATTATTAGCAATATGAGTTATAACAAGTCTTGATGATTATTTATCTTTCTAGAATAACAAGTAGTTTGATTATTCACAACAATATTCAAAATAGAAGATTTGCAACATCCAAACTTTGAATACTCGATACAAAATCAATCGACTGGTTATTCTCATCTTGCAAAATTAGTTGAATAGTGCCAAACAACATCGCACCAAACAACCTTAAATATGCACTATTTTGCCACAATATTTTGCTCCAAATAACACAAAAGGTTTTGCGTTGAACATCGCACAAACTATTACATAATCATGCATTAAAACAACCAAAAAATGTTGTACCCAACAACTCAAATGCATGTATCTAAACAACACAAAGATCAACACAAGAAAGAATAAATCTCTTAGAGAAAACACTTTTGTACTGAAATACAAACTGCGATCAAATGACTTTTCTGTTTAAGCTCAAATTTTTATTTATTTATTTTACTTTTTTCTTGCAAGACAACAAAGCTGTCCAAAAGAAATGTTGTACCAAAATACAAATTGTGACCAAACAATTCATCCGTTTAAGCTTAAATTTTCCAGAAATCAAGTTAAATGTATTAGCAACATACCCAAAAACCATTGATTAAAAATCTTTATGCTCAAACTCGCTTATGAGAACAACACATGTTCTCGCCGACCGTATCTCTGATTCCGTAAATCAAGTTAAATGCATTTTCCCACGACTACTTAGTGGTTCCAGAAGTACTTTGGATTCCACATAACACCAAAGTTCGTGATTCCGCAAAAATGAGTTTAATCACCATCTAGTCACGAAAACCAATACTAGTTACACAAACCAATATCATGACAAGATTTCGGTCAACATGCTTTGAACACCGAACGCCCCAACCCGACAAGGGTAAAGGTATCACAATACGGTTTATATCGAACTTTAAATAATATACAATAATGAAGCCTTTACAAAATAATCAAAAGAAAACATAATAACTTAATAATCAAAATAAATCTAAGATCTCTATAGTCACAACTTGCTCTCGCCTCTACTCTCAACCCGGATCACCATCCCACAAGCTCATCTTGAATGCCTAATACCGCCGCAGAAAAGAAATGCGCCGAGCTTACAAAGCCCAAAGGAATGATATAACAGAACAAAACTAAACAAAAACAAATACAAAATTGAAACAAAGAAACTAATAACAAAGTCGAACGGAATGAGATTCAATGAATCATGGAGGATCCTCGAAACACAATTACACGTAAATCCGGAAGAACAAATAACAAATAAGAACAAACACATAGCACATTGTCGACACAATTGCAAACACATTAAAATAACCGCACCTTAACTAAATCAGAAATTGAAGTGCATATAAGCCAAACGAAATATCAAAACTAATGAAACAATTTCTATGAAGTAAACACGACATTCACACAAATCGATAAGTTACATTTAATAAACTTAACCAAAGGTCGAGCAATGAAAACAACAACAACACATAGTAGTCACACATACCAACGAGAACACCTTACAAAAACTATAGTTAAATGAACTAGAGGCATAACATAGCAGATAGTAAGTTAACAGATGTACATTATAAATTAAACCATTTCCCGTGATCAAATCTTAACATCAACGGAGTTTTAACATGGCAGTCAAATCATAAACAAATAGATACCCTAACGATAGGCACGCTTTACCGATTAACTAACAATTGTACTTATCAACTTTCGTGATACTTACTTTCACATTAGCACATTCATCTCACGATAAAAGAATTCATATAACGATAAACTAACATAACATCGATGACAAAGATGCTAATCATGTTTAAACATATTAATCATATCTTAGCATAGTAGACGGTAGTCACATAAACATTCAAAAGCGTAAACATATAATAACATATAATAAGCCTAGCGATAATTATAAACACTTGAACATACCGAATCATAATCGTAATACTTAACACGTAAATAACAGATAAAGATTTAGTTAACTACTACGAGCCCGTAACATATCATATCGCGATATCTTCTTCTTCGAAGGTAACCTCATAAACTAATTGGAGTAACTAGCTCCCAGACTTTTGTGAAGACGCAGATTGCACCGACATCATTCACCGTAAATCATATCGATAAAATATCGATCTAGGATGCATCCATACGCCCACAAACATATATTGGTCATATAATATAACTTGAGCTCATAACAGATAATGAGATAAGGGACGCGGCGTAACTTCACTCATCGCACTAGAGTCATGTCGGTGCATTATCGACACGGACATGGAACCCCATGACTAGTGAAATATTTGGCTCGGTGTCAAACTAACTTAGGTCAAAACAGATTTTCATAAATGACACAGATCATAATCAAACACAAAGTTCAACAGATAACATATCGATAACTCATATCATAAGGTTCGATTCAAATATTCGTGAGGTCATAAGTTCATATCACAACACATGATCATACATTCATAAGTAGAAGTTCATAATTAAACATATTAAGGTTCAACAAATGTGCATATCGTAGTCTTCATAACACAAGTTCAAATCGATATTGCATGGTTCAATAAAATGTAAGTTCGATAAGCAATGATCAAACAAATGTAAGGGTTCATAGAATGGCATAGAAATCCTAATAAGCATAAGAGAAATGACAAAAAGGAAAACATGAGAGACCTTATCGAAAAGGTCGAATATCCGTACTCTTAAAGCAATTGAGAGAAAAGCAAACGAACGAGTGAATCACGAAGATATAACGTCGCGTCTCCTTCAACGAATCTACACGGATTATGATTTATTTAATACTCATTAGCTTATTTAAGTTATAACGGATTCATCGCATTAACATTCTTAGAGTTGTAAGTGTATTCTTATTCTTAGTGGCAGACGGAATTCCAACATTTTAGGTTAATAATCATTACTTAGCCAAACTTAAATGTTTTAATATGATGAATAATCTATTTGAGGGCTTTATATGACAATTTATAAACCAAGGGTTTGCATGTGACATATTACCAAAGGTCAAGGTTTAAAGGTAATTACATAAATATATAACTAACTTTCAATGAAGATTTCATATGTCCATTTTACAGATTCATGTTTCACCATTTTTTTTATCACATCCCGACACACATCTTTACCCTTGATCGCATCTTACAGGACTCATAATTACGACCTCGTAAACACGTAAAATGATTAACCTCCGACTCAACTATCCCGAAACTCTTTCAAAATACAAAATAACTCAACCGTTATTACCGCTGACCCTCAACTTATCCCTACGAGACCATGCTTTAGTACATTATATCTATAATTTATACGCTACAACATTGGTGATTAACACATCTTTCTCACAAATACACACATCTAAGTTCTCATGTATATTTAGCATCTCATACTACTCATACTGATGAGCCAAACTTAACCCCATGACTACCTCTTTCAACCAAATTAGTATGCCAAAGTACATGCATAAATTTTTACCCCACGTTAATGTATTTAGCACCCTTGTTTAGCATGCCTACAATGACCCTTCCACATGTGTAAGCGTGACCCAACTTGGCCCCATTATCCCTCACCATTTCAAAACGAAGACGACCCAAAATAAACCAAGGTATACACGTTTGTAATCATTCCATTTAGCTCGAACATTATAATGAATCATGCATGTGGTCGTATAATTTTATGTCAAACAGATTCAAAGCAAATAGGTTTCATGTGGGTCGATTATATATGGTACTTCATTTACGAGTTTATGTAACCAAGCTTATCATTCCATGTGACATTTATAACATATCATTTTATGAAGGTATTACGTTTTCATGCATGCTTCTTATCAGAGTTTCATGACAGAAAGCAAACGAAACAAAAGAAGGGCAATCGAATGAGATAGATGATAATTTTTACCCTTGCTGATCGAGTGGAATAACACCAAGAAGAGATGAGATCGAGTCAAAACAGCCACAACTTCTCGAACAAGAAACTCACGACCAAAGCTTCCTTCGAACCGACCACGACCACAGCAACCACCCTCGTCCAAGCCAACATCACAGCCACCCTTTGAACCTTGGACTCACGATCAAGCAGCCTCCTTTTCTGCCCTGATTCGAACGGAGTAAAACACCAACCGTTTGCCGTCACTTGTGCTTTTGCGCTAGGGTTTTGGGTGGGTTACTCTTGTCAAGCGTTATAAAAAAAAAAAAGAGGAGCTGAAGGAATATAGGGAATTCGTTTATGCCGAGAAAAGAGGAAAGCATGGCCAAATCCATATCCTAGATGGGCTTGAGTAAAGTTAATGTGGTCAAGAATTTCGCCCATGCAAAGCATTACAAACGTGTGGTGAAATATTTAGAAGCAATTGCAAATCGATCTCGTATTCTAGGTTTGGTAATTATTTACAAGTTGGGTTAAAATTACATTTAAGGAGCATGACGATTTTATGTATTTTATAAGTATTTTAATTTGAGGGCAAAATAGTCTTTTACGCCTTTACGATTTTTAGGGTTTTACAAACACCGATGTTTTCTATCATAACGTAATGATCCAAAACTTTCAGCCGCTTAAGGTTGTATCTTTAATAAGATTCCATAAAATACAAATCGCCTTTATGGGAATACTATATATGAACCCATTTGAGCAGCCATCACTAAGTTACGATATTAGTATCATAAGAATTATAAAACCTTTCCAAGCCATGAAGTTTCATATCAATCCTTTAACTCATATCAAAATAAACTATTCTTCTCCATCTGAAGCTTAAACCACATGCATTCCATATCAAACTTCAAACAATATAATCTATTAACTTATCATACATAAAGATAAGTCCACAATTCGATTCACATATTTTATATCTTCTCAATGATTAACATGTCATTTAGTTATCTTCAATGCATTAAAACTCATAAATAGTTTAATGATTAAGAAAAACGTTTGGTCTTGTTCAACAAAACTATAACCTTGTTTTAATGTACTAAAATAATTTCTATAGATCTAAAAATAACAAATAACATATAACAGATTATAATATAATACACAGATCAAATCAAAATCAATTCATAAAAATAAAACATAAAAGTATGAATAGAATGATATATGATATAATACCTCAGCCATGAGTGATTGATTAAAATTGCAAATGAAAAAAAGATTAATAAAATTAGGGGAAAATGAAAATGTGTTTGTGTTTTGATGAGAGACCAAAATGAAAGCAAAATAGAGATGATTTTACATTTACACCCTTTTAGTTTCAAAAGATCCACATTAACTAACTAAAACGACTATGTTTGGTCGTTTATTATCACCAGCGATTTAACGCTCAAAATTGAAAGTTTATTTGACAACAAGCGCTTTTGTTTAAATGTTGAGCTTTTGAGTCGATGAGCAGTGAGTAAAGAGCTTTTTGATTTTTAGTGTTCGTTTGGCAAAAAAGCAATGAGTTTTGCTATTTTTTGAACGCCATTTTTCAACGCTTTAAGAAGACGAAATGCATGAGTCGCGAGTCCGTGACTAATTCTCACAACTATCGCACAACTCACCGCTCACAGCCATCGCATCGCCACAACTATTTTTAACAAACACACCCTATAACTAAAGAAGTGTTTAGCTTTTCGGTTTGTATGCTTGTTTCACATTTTTTAGTTTATGAAACCTGAGAAATCGACAGTTTTTTTGAGCCAAACCGCTCAACCCGATACCGACAACCCCGAAATCAAATAAACTGAAACCGAAACCAAAAAAACCCGCTTATCACAGTTCAGTTTCGGTTTTTATTTTTTGATAGCACGGTTAACCGAACCGAACCGTATAAAACATACATGAAAGTTTTGACTAGATATTCAAATAAATGTACAAATATTGATTATATTATTGCACAAATTTTATTGTATAACAACTTTTTTGCTCTTAATGTAAACATTTGTTAAACAACAATGTGATCGTGGCCTATAGACGTCGAATAAATTTATTTTATTAATTATGTTACGCATAATTACCAAATGAATGTGACGGAACAACTTTAATATGAATTTAATCACTTTGTTACAATATTTAACTTTAATAAAATGACATTTTACTTTCTAGATCATTTTTATTCATAAAGTTAAGCACAATTAAACATCTAAAATGGCTAACTGTGACCTGAACCGCGGTTAACCGCTTATTTCGGTATCCACTGCTCGTTACCCGCTCAATACGGTTCGATTGGTAGTAAATGAATTACCCGCCTCCACGATGGATAATTTAAACCTTCCAACTAACCGAACTGCCCTAATCATGCTACCAAAAGTGTTAACATAACAAATAAAAATAACTAGGACTAGTTTTGTTAAACATAGTATATGGTAGGAAATGTGAGTGGTACTACCGGATCAAAACAAGCCAACCTTTTTTTAACGTAGTATGAACAAGACTAGTTTGACCCGTTTATATAAACGAGTTGATAGTAACATGAGTTAAACGGGTTCGTGGGTCTAACTGTTTAACCAACTCTTACAGATTCTTAACTTATAAGCTACTAGTACATTTTAATGATTTTTTTTACAAAGGCGTGGTTTGTGTAATCCCTTCCTACTTTCTTAACCGGAGTATTTACGCATATATTCGAAACATGCTTTTAAGGACATTTTAATGATTTTTTTTACAAAGGCGTGGTTTGTGTAATCCCTTCCTACTTTCTTAACCGGAGTATTTACGCATATATTCGAAACATGCTTTTAAGTTTTAAACCTAAGAGCTCCAATTTTTTTTTGTAATAAAAACTTGTGAGAACACTACATATATGATTATCCATATTAAAATAAATATGTATATAAATCGCGTAGCTGCCTCAACGTAAACCGCCAGACAGAACTTTACAGAACCCATATAAACTAATCTAGCCATTAGATGAGTTTAATCAATGGATGTAATAAATTGTGCCCTTTATGTAATTAATAGAAAATAAGGTTATTACTTTTAAAGTTGAAATGGTAATATGGGTATTTTGTTTTCACCCCAAAAGTTGCTCAAACCAACCGCCTCTTCTCCATCTAATGGCCAAATGGTAATATGGGTATTTTGTTTTCACCCTAAATGGTAATAGTGTGCTTTATCCGAAGGTTACGATAATGCCGGGCAATTTTGGTTAAAGACCGGAGAGTTAGGTTCTTCTTAATCTATACATATATACGGGACTAAGATTTACGCCATTAACGCCGACTAAGACAATAACGATGATACTAACATCTATGACGATACTGAAATGATGAGATCATGACTATTTCCCAATAAATATGTAAAAATTTGAACAAACAAGACTCGAACCCTGGACAGTTAACCCACAAACAAGTGCTTCAACCGGTGCAGCATCACACAAGTTGTGTTAAAGATTGCATTCCCTCTATAATACTCGTAAAAACAGTTACCATCTTCCCTTATATCAAAACAGAATCCCTACTCAGTGCTTCTAAATCAAATTCATCTTCAATGCTGGTCAAACAATATCATCATCCACCATTTCATTCGGCATTTTCAAATTCAAATCCCCCAAATAATAAATGCATATTATAATTCCAAAACAATCCCCAAATCACACGCTCCTCCAGTTAACAATTTTGAATCTCATAAGATCAGTTCCAACCACGATTCATATTCGAAGGTTCATTACACGATTCATTTTCAATGATGATCAGAGATGCTACTTCATCAATGATGATCAGAGATGCTTTTGATCAAGGTAATAAGTTTGCAATTGTTTTTTTTTCTTTGCAGTTTTATCGATTTGATTAATCTGTTTGTTCAAAGGATTAATTATGTTTTAAAGATAATCTATATTAATAAGGTATCCATATGTTTTTGAGGTTTTTTCTTTGAAATCAAACGAGCTACATCACAGTTTCATTCCTAAGGAATTCTACATTGATTTTCAATGTTGAATGTTTAATTATTGATTTATGTTTGAGTTCAGCTATCACATGTTTGATGAGAAAACTCGCCAAGTGTTCGATGAAATGCCGCAAAGTAAAACCAATAAAGGTAGATTTTTTTTCCCGTTTGTGATGTTGAATTAAGTCTATTGGGTGCAAATGAGAAGAATATTTGTTAGAATTATAGCTTAGTATCATTAACTTTAGCTTAAATTGATTGATGTTAATATCAGTTGGTGCTTAAATTGATTATGCGATGTATAGATTCTGTTGTCAATAAATCTCATTGATCGAAGAATTAAACAACGTGTTGAAGGTTTGCTAACAACGTTATGGTATACTCATGGTTTCCTATTATTTGTCATATTTATTTGATTTTTATATTGTTTGTTTAAAAAAGTATTAAGCTTTACTGATGGCTTTGACCACAAAATTTAAGTTGCTGTCGATTTAATAGGAATGGAGGGACTGAATGGTATGCACTGATTTGGCTAAGGGTATACACTAAGACCTCTATTTGTACCGGTATTAAATACATGTTTAATCAGATTCCATACGGATGCTTCATAAAAATCCTATTTTGTCCCATAATAAGCGCTTTGTTTCATTGAAACCGCTTATTGGCTTATGAAATAACTAGATAACCGAAAACGTAAGCAATCCCAATTCCCTTATTAGGTGGATGTGTGGTTCCGAAAGGGTAGTCGACTTGAGTAAAGCGTATCCTTGCACCATTTATTTTCTAACTGTACTTAATTATTTATTAATGTGAATGTGATAGATTGGAGGATATGTGATGCGCTACAAAGGAGTGGTACTGAACACGTAAGAGGTGCAGCCAAGAAGATATGCACGCTACTATGATTTCCATCTCGAAAGGTATGCACGCCTAAATTTTTATATCTGTTTGTTATGCTGATATATTCCCTTGGTAAGTTGCTCGCTAACACCAGGTAGAAATAATCAACTCGATATGGGAATATGGTTGTTTGATAGGTTCTAATCAACCCTATCACTACTATTTTCTCCTAAAACTGTAATTCTATATTCCAGCTTTCGAGCTCACAACTATAAGAGTTTAAATCTGAATTTTGTGCATTGTTTTTGTAGTGGAATTGAAGATGTTGAAGATTCTGGTTTGTTTTAGCGGTGGCACTTCCAGTGATAGCAACAAAAATTGAGCCTATTGATGATTTTCCTGATGTAAGTATCCACAATTTTTGGTTTTTCCTTAATATCTTCATTTTCTTCTGCATTGTTTTATCCAAATTTGGAAATCACGCTTCTCAAGAAGTCTGTGTGTTTAGTCTCATTTCAATCAGTTTTCTATTAATACATTATTATATTCTTGGGTAAATGGATCAGCTAGAGGTTGTAGTTGCAACCCATTTATTTTTGAATGGGTCGTTTGGGTCGATGTTATTTCAAACATGTTAAATGAAAAAGGTTGGCCGTCAGCTAAAGGGTAATGAAATAAGTGGCTAAAATTCATCTAATGCATAAAATCTCCTAAATCGTTTCATTCAAAAGAAATTTTATGAACTCATGCATAAAGTTTAGATAGGCCAAACTGGCCCGCTTTATTCTACTGATACTAAAATGACCCAGACAACCCTGTTACCCAAACCCGCGTGTTTTTCCACCTCTGCTCTTGCCCTAAAAATGGAACATTTGGCTCGACGATAGTTGAGTGCAAGTGTTTGGCTATATGCCATGATTTAAATACATATATTTTAAAACACTATAAGAAATTGATGAAATTTGGAAAAGCCGATAACCTGATTATTTTCGGCTTTGAGCTAATCAGACTGAGCTTACGACTTTATAAGTCCACAAAATCAAGGCGAATTAGCTATTTTCGGCTTTGAGCTAATCAAACGTGTTACCTAGGGGTAGTTTCAATTTTCTTATTTTGGGCTTCAAAAACTCATAAGCTCATTTTTAGTGTATATGGTTGTCAAGTTGAGCTTATCACCTTGAAGAAATTTGCATGCATTTTTGCTGGAGCTGGTCTTCAGGTAATAATAAAATGATATATGTGGCTAAATGGGCGGTTTCATATTGGGTAACGGGTTGGTCACAATCAAACTGGTTCCATCACATTTTATTTCTAAAACTTGAAAAAATTAGATAAACTGGTTCCATCACATGTTCAAATTTGTTTACATGTTTTGTTTGTAGCTAATGATATTAGAGGGTCTTTGAGGGTGTTGAAACTGCTAAAACCCTATTCATTAAGATCCAAATAGCGGTGAGTAATCGATAGACAATTATGTACTCAAAAAGTATTAGTTTATAACTTATATATTATGATGGTTTTAAGTTTTACAGGGTGGTTTGAACAAGTTCAATGGAAAATTCACGCTGATGGAGATAACAAAAGAATAAGATCAGGGTATCTTAGTCATCAGGTAATCTTCTTACCAATGTTTTGTTAAGAGTATGTGGTTGCATTTTCATCATGCATGAAGCAAAACTTTTAATTATTCTAAGAATATAGTATCCGTAATCATATATGTCTGAAACATGTGTTTATATAACAAAATTTGATTGGTTTGAACCAGTAGAAAATAGCTCAATTTTACCTTTTACCTTACATGCCTAATTATGTCAGAATATATGCATCAGCTGCGCAGGCTGGAGACTAAGTTGGCCTTTTTGCCAGACTGGTATGTCAGCCGCTGCTTTTGAGGCCTCACGCAAAACCCGTGATCAAGCAGACCGGGATGAAAATCACAAACACAACACATAAGCCTCTGAACCCGTCGGGATGAACCTACAAAGGCTACCACTTTCAAGATCTATGACGCCTTATATGGTAGTTATGCTCATGATTTTGGTCCTATTTTGCATTTTTTTACTGATCCTGGTATCCGAACAAAAACAAAACTAACAGATATTAGAAAATACCTGAACCTGAATTACCAACCTCTTATACGGTTATTTGTTTATGTGTTCTAATGTTATGTATCGCGGCAGGAGCTAAATCGAGATATATCATGAATCATCATAAATTATTCACCTGCTGGTAATTTATGTGTGCTATGGTGGGTCTCATTCTTTTTGGGTCAGGTTGTGTGTAAACTACTGTTTTTATAAAGGTATGGTAATGTTCTCGGCTATCTAAATGAATCAGAATTACCTCCTTTTTGCAGCTCGCACGCCACCCAACCAGAATCAAGTCTCATCAGTTGGAATGAAATTATATGGAGGATCTCATTATCTCTGATAGTTCATATCAATTACTTGGCTCAAGTTTGTCTGCAGCCAAGAGATAAACCCACGGTGTTAGAAGCTCCATCCGTGTTGGTCGCTTGGCGAAGGAAAGATTGCACAAAAAAATGAATCCGTCAGGTTATTCGTATATCATGCTTATAGGCGAGTTCGAATTTCACCCACATGACAGGTCAAATGGGCCAAGAAGATAATTTACCTAAAAGTGGAATGGATATTATGGGTTGAAAGTTGCCCAGAAGTTTTTAAGTACTAGAGAGCTTTTGACCATCTAAAATGTATCGCTCAAATATCTATATTAGTTATTGTACTTGTATTGGTTTTAAATCGTGATTGGCAGCTAAATAACTTATACAAAATGATGCACAATGGCACAACCTTTATACAAAAATGATGCACAATGGCACAACCTTTTTGACCCAATCTATAAACTGACCTCTCTCATCTTGAACCCATTTTGACCAATAACCCAACTAGCTTAAATGTAAAAAGAAGAATGAAAAGTATGAGAAAATGTAAAATGTAAATAACTACCATGTAAATTACATGGTAGTTATTTCATTTTTCTTTTTACATTTAATATATGAACACTCATCTTTTATTATAGTTTTGGTTTCTAAAATATTTTTCGTCATTCGATATTTATTTACGTCCGCCTAAACATCGTCAAGTAATCTTAGAGTTAGCCACCATCCCAAGCGGCATGTTTAGTTTACTAATATGCCGGGGTCAGATATCGACATACGCCAACATGTTTTCCAATATCATGTTAA
>CM040238.1:235196409-235218365 GCA_022545495.1 Chrysanthemum lavandulifolium | reverse complement strand
ATTTAACACTAATATCACATGTGATATTTAAATTAGTGTTTAATCATATATGATTTATTCATGCAAATTTCAAGTAGCGTAAAAAAAACGAAGAGACGTGAAAAAAACGATTTTTTTTCCTTTTTTCGAAAGTATATTAAAGTGTCCGTCTATAGAAAGATAATTAAATGCTCTTCGCGACGGTGTAATATTTTCACTTAACGATTAACGGTTTAAGAGATATTTAAATTATAAAAAGTATGTGAAATAATAAAATGTTTTTAATCTCCGTCATTGATTTCTTTTTAAATGAATGGTGAAGATGAGTCCCTTGGTATGTAAGAAAATTTTGATATGTAAAATAACTCTCCTCTTAAAATTAACTGCCTGGATACAGAATTTTTATAGTTTATTTTTAGGGTTAGAGTCAATTGCATATACCCACTAAAACTTGCATATTTGCATATATACCTAAAACATGCTTGAATTGCATTATACATCATGCATTAAAAACTTATATTATGAGAACATATGCAAATTTTTAAGTTTTAGTGGGTATATATGCAATTCCCCCTTAAGGTTAATATATAAATATGGTGTTAAACTTTTCAAACAAATGCGCTTATAAGTAATGAATTTTCATTTTATTCATTTATGTTACTGAACTTATGAAACATTACATTTTGTGGTTACCGAATTTATAAAAGTATAAGTAAACATCACCGAACTTTTCAAAATACGAAATTTATGTTAATTAACTATCAAAAAATATACGCTCAGTAACCCTTAAAATATGGAAAGTAATTTAATATTAAGTTCAAATTAACAAAATGAAAGTTCGATACTTTAGGCGCCTTTTTTTATAAAACTTAGTGGCATGTTTGTATATTAACCCTTTATTTTTAAGGTGATGTTACATCTTTTTAAAAACATTTCTAATTATCATCTTGAATGTATGTAGCTTCTTTTTATTTGTCGGAAAAAATGTCTGCTTTTTTATAGTCCAATCAGAAACAAGCATGTGGCATTAGAAATTATGAACATTTTTAGGAGCATAAATCATTTCCCTCCTTGCTAATATGATATATATGAGTGTGAGTCACATATAGGGTGGAAATGAGCTAAGCTTGATTGTGAATGAGCTCAAGCTCGTTTACAGTTATAAAGCTTGAAATCAACTCGAGCTTATTTTAGGATTTTTACTCTTAAATCAAGTCGGCTCGTGACAAATTTTACAAGATCGGACTCGACTTATTTTCATGACGAGTTAAACGAAACAAAGCTTGAATCAAACTTGGATTGTTAAGCACACTTGGCTCCAACTCGTTTATTTATCTTGAGCTCGTTATTACATAGTTATATGGATAGACAGTTTATATAAATATATATATTCTAAGGTTTGTTTAGCCTTTCGACTGTAATCGATCTTTGTAAATGAAGCTCAGACTCGTGCTTGATTATTGATTGAGCCCCAGCTTAGGCTCAAGCTGGTTTAAGCATGAGACATTTTGATTTTTGACCGATATGTTCGGACTTTTTCAATAGCAGCTTGACTTGTTTCCAATCTAACGTTTTTTAGTTTTCCTATGTTTTTATATTTCGTAATTTTTTTAATTTTTGTATTGTTTTTAAAATTTCGTCTGCTATTTTTATTTACGTATTGTACTTTGTATTTTATTTAAATGAATGAAAAATTAGTGTCTTTTAATTATTATTGATGTTTTCAATAAAAAAAAAAAAAAAAAAAAAAAAAAAGCGTTCGGTCACAAGTGCGATCCTCTTACTACAAGTATTTGGTCTGTGTTTGATGTAGGAGAGAGAAAGGTGATTTGGCATTAATGTGGTAGTGTTATTTAGTCTCTTGTTGTGGTCTTGTTACTAGTAGTCTAAGTGGATGTTGAACTTCAGTTGTAACGTGAACAACGAAGTTAGTATTTAGATAGCTTTTAAACTGCCACAACTAGATATTAAGTACAGGTGGCAAAACAGGTGGGCCGGGCGGGCACGGGCCAAGGCCTGAAAGGGACGGGCTTAAACGAGAGCGGGTTTAAACGGGCACGGGTTAAACGGACTAATGTTATACAAATCACTTTAGAAAAGACCTAAAACGACAAAATAAAATCCTTAAACGTAACATATCATTTATATTTTAAAATTAAAGTTTTTCCTTAAAAACAATTGTAATATTCTTTAATTGAGAGAAAATATGTGCCCATTAATGATCATTAACTTTTAAATAAGCCAAACATGCTTATTTTTTTTCCAAAAAATATATGGTTAAATGTACCCAAGTCTTTTAAATTAGCCCAAATTAGTTCAATTTTTTTTTAAACACAATTTACCACACCTAATATTCAGATTAAGAATCAAAAGTACAAAGAGATTTATTTATATTTGTTTACATTTAGTTAACCCTCAATAAAAACAGAAGTCACACAAAACCCCTTTCACAAGTTCTTACTACCATCTCATAGATAAAGCCAAACATAAAAAGTATGTCCCCTAATTGGGGTCAATCAATATTTTATCTAATTTAATATGGACATGAAAAGGCCATAAATTAAAAAATGATTTAATATTGCATATGGTTTTATAAATAAAGCCTACATTATGTCATTGAATTAAGTTAAATGATTTAAAATCAAATCAAATCAAATCCTAATTTGGAAAATCCAAGTACCACTTCTTGGATTTTAGGATAAGCCGTTGATTGCGGGGGCTGATCCCCACTTATGCAATAAATGAAACACGCCAATATTTCAAACCTCACTTCTTTATTTATTGCTTCAATTAGTAACATGCGCATCTTTTTATCTCTTCTATGGAATTGTGCAACTTATGGTCCTAAATATCACAATGGTAAATAAAGTCATATGTACAAGTACAAAAGATTTTACCTTCATATATTTAAGTGAAAGTAACATGAGTTGAAAACGAAAAGTAAATGTACATTATTTTTTTAAGTGAAAGCAACATGAGTTGAAAACGAAAAGTAAGTGTACATTATTTTTTAAAACGTTGAGGCCAAAGAACAATATGAAGTAGAACAGTTTCAGCCTAACTCAATGACTCGCTTAAAAAGGTGTTCGTCGGTTTTGTGATGCATACAACATACTATTTCTCTAATACCTGTTAGTGGATTAGTATTTAGAGTTAGCATATTTTGTATTGGGTCAAACCCGTTTGAGCATTTAACATAATTTATAATGTACTCAAACTCATTATTCAATCATGAGAATTAGACAAGTTTACATGCTATTAGAGAATTACCAACTGAGTTATATTACAGAAAGCAGACTTCAAATTTACTAATTATGTTGTTTCCTATTTATTTTAATTTTTTTTCTTGCATCAAGTATCTATATATTGAAATGAGTTTACGGGCGTATTTAACATGTTAAGTAAAGAGTGAAATCAGTTATGTTTAACATTCAGTAGAGAATGATCATTGACAACAGAAATATCGAAATTCAATAATTGTATTTCAAAGTCTCGAAGTCTTTTATCTCTACCTATAATTTCCTTAGGTTTAGTATCTAACAAATATCAAAATGCTCCTTGTATATTTTGTAATATTGAACACTGCAACTTGAAAATCTATTTTCTGGTGAATCTAATACATAAGAGTGATCGATGAAGATACATAATTTATATACCGGGGTAAGCCTTTATCAGAAAAGATACATTATTCATATGCTAATCTATACATCTCCGGCTTTCGTCATATATATTTTCTCTCTCAACTTTTGCGTTTGAATCCGGTATATGTCTCCTCGTCTTGTTTTTAAGCATTCAAGTTAATCATGAGAATCATGTATTTAATCTTAATAAAATTTGATTATCAAACCTAATATCCATGAAGCATTACATTGCAATATATATAGATCTTCTTTTCACATAGATGTCACTTCGGACCAAAACAACATTGTAACATGGACAGTAGGCTTATGGAGACAATATTATCTCAAGAACCGTAGCATAAGGCTTTTAAAGTCTCCATGTGAAGTTCCATGTGAGGGGTACAATACAAGACTTGTTTTGGCAAAGCCTTTATATGAAAATCCTTCCCAATTGGGACCCATATTTTGCCATTAAATTATTTTGTTTTAACCTTCAAACGATAAATATAATGTAACATGTAGATGTAGTTGTCTTCTTCCGGAAATAAAATAACCAACAACTTGAAACTATGTTTTAACAAGATAATAAGCTGTTTTGTGGTCATAGCCTTCCAATCTATACACATTTAGGTGTTTAGCTAGTTACATTTTATTTTTATTTTTTTAAGTCAAATTTTTAATGTTTATTTATTTATTTATTATTATTACTATTATCTATACTACATAAAAGAGAAATGTCAAATAGTCAATAATTGGAAAAGTGAAAAGTAAAAAGTGGAATATGTGAAATCTCATACCAATTTGAATGTTATCTCAGAACTATGTTGTAATCTTAACTTAAACGCGATGTTGTATCTTTGAAAAGTGTCTGATATCTCATCACGTCAAACTCGATAACTTTGGAAAGTATAGGTGATTTCTTCAATCTTCAATCTTGAAGGTGGGATTTAAATATAATCATTCAAATTAGATTACTTAATCGCCGCTAAAATTTTGTCGAAACTAGACATCCATTGCATTGTGCTGGTCTCGTCTAGTTTTAATTTATGAGCTTATTAAGATATACTCTAATACACATATATATGCCTATAAGTCTCAAAATAAGCCAAAAAATTATAGCTTATAAAATATAAGCCGAAATCAAACAAGCACATGAGCGTACATAGCTTTTATCGTCACATTTGGCCCGTTATTGAGAAAGACGTGTTTGAGGCTGTAAATTACTTCTTTATATATGGTGATATTCCGAATGGATGTAACTCAAATTTCATTGCCTTGATTCCCAAAATCCTTGACGCCAACATGGTCAAGGATTTTAAATCTATCGATTTGATCGGAAGCCTATACAAAATTATTGCTAAAATCTTGGCGAACCGTTTAGTTGGTGTGTTTGGTGAGCTAGTTAACGAGGTCCAATCGCTTTTGTGGCGGATAGACAAATCCTTGATGACCCTTTTATTCTTGATGAGGTTCTTCATTGGTGTCGTAGGAAGAAGAAGCATGCTCTTATTTTTAAAGTAGATTTCGAGAAGGCTTATGATTCGGTGCGATGGGATTTTGTGGACGATGTTTTAAACAAATTTGGTTTCGGCGAAAGATGGAGGACTTGGATTCAAGGTTGTCTCAGATCTTCCAGGGGATCCATTCTTGTCAACGGTAGTCCTACGGAGGAATTTCAATTTTTTAGAGGTCTTAAACAAGGTGATCCTTTATCCCCTTTTCTTTTCATTCTTATTATGGAGAGCTTGCATATTTATTTTCAACGTGTGGTAGATGCGGGTTTGTTTACGGGGATCAAAATTAATTCCATGGTGAATCTGTCTCATTTGTTTTATGCGGATGACGCTATCTTTCTTGGCCAATGGGCGAGCTTAACATCTTGACTCGTTAGTTCGTGTTTTGGAATGTTTTTTAGACTTCGGCCTTCATATTAACATGTGTAAAAGTAAGATTATGGGTGTTAATGTAGAAGATGGGTTGGTTAAATGCGCGGTTGTCAAGCTTGGGTGTCTAATACTTAAGACTCCTTTCATTTACTTGGGCGCGAAAGTTGGAGGAAACATGTCGAGGATACAATCTTGGAAAGAAGTAGTGGATAAGGTTTTATCGCGTCTCTCTAGATGGAAGATGAATCTTCTCTCAATTGGAGGTAGATTTACTCTTCTTAAATCGGTGTTGGGCTCTATGCCAATATTTCATATGTCTATTTTTAAGGTTCCTTCGAGTATTCTTAAATCTCTCGAATCTATCCGTAGTCGGCTCTTCAATGGCCAGGATCCGAAGAGCTCCAAAACTTCTTGGGTTAAATGGAATATGGTCTTAACTCTGATGGATAAAGGGGGTTTAGGGGTGTCAAGTTTGTATGCCTTAATAGAGGTCTTATGATCAGTGGGTTTGGCGGTTTTAGTCTCAAAAACTCCTTATGGACTAAAGTGATCAAGGCCATTTACTGTGGAAGACGATAATCTGAACAAGGTTAGTTACGGAGGAGTTCGTACTGCTGGTCATCTATCGTTCAAGTTAGGGAGTTACAAGGTCGTGGCATTAATGTTTATGATTTCATCCGTTTCGCGGGAATGGAGATGTCGCGTTTGGATTGACAACCGGTTCGAAGGTGGTGTTATCAAAGATTTGTTCCCACGTATGCTCGCTCTTGAGACTAATAAGTATGCCTCATTAGTTCGGCCGAATGCTCCCAGATTAGATATTTCTTTCGGAAGACAAGCGAGAAGTGGAATCGAAATGATGTAACTTAATTATTTGTCCGAAATCTCTGGAGGACCACTCTTGTGCCTTGTGAAGATCGCTTTATTTGGTCTTTAGAAGGAGATGGGGTTTTTCCGTGGCTCAATTGAAAAAGATCGATGGGAACAGGTTTCAAGATGTTTGTTTGTCGACTAGGTGGGTTAAATCCGTGCCTACCAAGGTGAATATCATAGCTTGGAAAGTTAAATCTAATGCATTTCCTACGCGCTTCAATATTTCCCGTCGTGGTATAGATATTGATTCGATGGTTTGTCCCATTTGTAATACTGGTGTGGAAACGACAAATCATATCTTCTTTCAATGCGTCGTTGTGAGGCAAATCATGCGTAAGATATCTTCTTGGTGGAACATCGACTACTCGGATGTGAATTCTTACGAGGAATGGCGAGTTTGGTTGGTTTCTATTCGAATTCAATCTAAACTCAAAGGAATTCTGAAAGGCGTATACTTTGGATTGTGGTGGTATATGTGGAACTTCCGCAACAAGCTTTTGTTTGATAAGAAGATCTCGGAAAAGGCTGTCATATTTGATAATTTAGTTTCTAGTTCTTTTTATTGGTGTAAATTTAGATGTAAAGCGTCGTTCAAATGGGATGATTGGCTTAAGAACCCTTTTATTGTTCTCGTTTGATCTAGTTCCTTGCTAGTGTTTTAATAAATCGCCGTTAAAAAAAAAAAGCTTAAACAAACACCCTAATAGTATCCAGTTTTAAAACTTATCTTTATAACAATAAAATTCTGTATACAATGTTTGAAATAGTTAATAATCCTTAAAACGAATCAATAAAAAAAGTTGCAACAATATTAGTAAATTTATATTCTTTTAAAACATTTCAATGTAATATACTAAAATTATTTATAATTACCTTGTGGTTCAGTGGGAAACATGTATGGCATAATATATGATTTAATATTGCAGATATTCCCTCAGAAAATTAAGAATTAAGTAATTATAATATGCTATGCCTCAAATAAATAGCCTATAAATTATACTATTATAGTGACTTTTGTTTTTTAAAACAAGATAAAGGAATTTGAATGCAATTTAAAGAGATTAAAATTAAGTGAATTTCATAAAGTGTGTATATTATTTTTTGAGTATTTTATTTTTTTCCGCTATGCATATATATATGTTAGATAGCTACAATTAAATATTACCAAAAAAAAAAAAAAAAAAAAAAATTAGTATGTACCTCTTAAAAGATTGTAACGCCTTTTAATTTTTTAAACTTTTTTAAATTTTTTAATTGTTTTAGTTTTATTTCTATTACAAAGCTGCGAAATATAAAGCACGTAATGAAAAATATAAAGTTTGACAAGTCACAAGTAGTAAAAAAACAAAAGATATGAAACAAAAACCATAAAAGCATCATATTACATTAATAAAGTTGGTAAAAAGTAAGGGTGTGCAGAAATCAAAAAAATCAAACTTAAACGGAAAAAACCGAGAAACCAAAACCAAAAAGGAAATCGATGGTTTGGTTTTTGTAATTTGTAAAAACTGAAGTTTATGGTTCGATTTTGTTTTAGCTTAAACACCAAACCGAAAAAACCTATCCGAAAAAATACATATAATCTTAAAAATCATGTTTCAATTGCTTTTGAACATGTCATTTACAACACATAAACACTTACCATTTATCACTTTTGTGGTCGTTAGTTATTTTATAGTCATTTTTCTATCAATTTACGATGCATAAACAATTCTCTTATATATTTTTTTGTGACTAGTACTTTCTTATTGTCATTATATTGTGTTTCTTTGTTCTTGAAACTTGAAAAGGTCATTCAATGTAATTATATTGCATTAGAAATTCAACCACTGAAGCACCAAATCGCGATTAACGAAATAGAAACCGAAAAACCAAACGAAGATAAACATATCAGATGTGTTTCATGCTTGGTCATCTATAAGCATGGTGTTGGGTCCAATTTGACCGCACACGTTCATGCAAACCATGAATGATAAGAACAACAATTTAAGCAAGTGACAAAACTGATGAACATCAACATAGAGGTTAAGTTTGCTTGAGAAAGAGTCTTTACAAGGCAATAACACTATTTATACTTGTCAAATTTATAAATCTTATTATAAAAGAATCAAACTTTTACAAGGGACAACTTACGGAAAACAATCACGGTTGATGACATATTAACTCTCCAAAATCAAACAACAAGAGGCGCCTAGCTTTGTTTTATTGTTCATAGGAGAGGAGGATCCTAACTATAATACTTTGTATTATTTTTTGTGTTTGAATCTCTAGTTAACTCGGTTACAACCTTTTTGGAGGAGGAAACAATGGATGCACATGGGTGCATAGCAACTTGCCAACTTGCAATAGATAGGCACGTGCCTAGTAGGCTAGTCTTGAGCGTATTTTCAGCTTACCCGATTTGATAACTTATAGTCTCAATGCCTTTTTCTCGTATATCGATAAGTACTTGAAATTATCTTCTTCAAGAAGTTTCTCGCCCATACATTTAGAGGTTGAGGATGTTAAACTGAATTAATTCTTCAGAGTCAGAGAAACATTTGTCAGATCTCAGTGACCCTTGTGTTGTCTGTAGCTCCTTATAAATCACTCCATGACACCACATTTGTTTGTGAAGTGTTTTCTTCAGTTGGTCTTTGACGTCCCTGAAGCCAAACAGTTGGTTGACCTTTGTACAACACTAACTGATTTCTTTTATCAGTGAGTAACACCTTACGAATAATAATTAAAGTGGCATGTTTAAATATTTATTATAGACAATTTGGGTCAATTTCGGACCCAACAATCTCCCTATTTAAATATACAAATAGATTAATCATCACTAGTAAGTGAGCATAACGATTTCTTTTACATCTTGAGTTTACATCGAGAATAATATATTATTGTAGTTTAGAGTTGATTCTTTGATGTTGCAGACGAATATAGACTCTGAAGCTTGATTCTTGTAAGTTCCGTAACCTTCATGAGTTAGAGTATATGAATGTTCAGCTGTTTGAATTGGTACCCGACTTTGATTATCCTGTCTTAGTGATCTGACTTATTCAACCACCACTCTGGTAAGAGAATTCAATGGATGAGGTAGTACTTGATTACTATCTCATCTATTCTTCCCAATCCCCGAACTGAACAAGCCGATTCACTCCCTGATTTAAGATCAGAGAGTTTGGGTTCAAGGACTATTGTGTTTAAAGGCTATTTCAAACATTGTGTAGAGACACTTGGGTTGTTTTTCCAGTCTTCCCTTGTTTGAATATAGAATAGCCTTATTTTTACTCGGATGTAAGCAGGCTTTACATTATCTTGCTTACAAGCTGAGTTACAACAATGGTTTTATTATAAAAAAACTTTATTTTCATCCTTTGTTGCTTTGCGTCTTAGGTGGTCGAGGAATAGGGATTATTCCATTTACTATATAATACCTAATGGTATGATTTATATGTATCCCTACAGAAGCATCCTCCTTCCCCTATTTGAATTCCCCTTTTGAAAGCCCCGATGACCCTTTTTCATCCAATAATGGTTGTTACCGGATCAACCATGTAGCATTCTATAAGCATTACCACTCTTATGGCTTTTAAGAGACTAAGTTCTCATGAAGCTCTCGCCATCTATACGACCTTTGAAGATGAATACACTTATTCTGAATGATTTTGTCTGAGTAAGCATTTATTTTTTATCAAAGGTACTTGAAGTTTTTAAAGAACAGTGATGCTAAGAGTAATATAAATGAAAGGTTTAAGGGTAGGTAGATAGAGATATTTTTCGCACAAGAATGGTTTGATGAACACAGTCTTGTTCGAAAAGACACCTGAGATGTTATGAGAGGAATATTTGTGTGGGCGTTGAGGATCGGGTTTGAATGGTATATGCCAATATTCAAAGTTTGGTATTATTAGCGGTTAATCAAGAACGGATATAGAATAAGAAAAACCTACCCGCTCTCATAACACTTGTTGGGTCCGCTTTGACCGTACACGTTCATGCAAACCATGATGATAAGAACAACAGTTTAAGAAAGTGTCGAAAACTGATGAATATCGACATAGAGGTTGGGTTGCTTGAGAATGACTCTTACAAGCTAATAACACTATTTGTACTTTTTAACTATATAAATCATGTTAGAAATGAATCAAAGATTTACAAGGGACACCCTACGGAAAACTATCCCGGTTAATGACAAATTAACTCTCCAAAATCAAACACCAAGAGGCAGCTAGCTTTGCTTTGTTGTTCCTAGAACAGGAGGATCCTAACTATAATACTTTGTATTATTGTCTATCTATTAATCTCTACTTAACTCGGTTACTGTTACACCCCTATCCCGGAATAACAATAGGTCCCACCATGGTTGAATATGGACTAAAGACTTATTGTAATTGACTAGTCAACCCGATAGTCAAACTAATAGTTAACACATGTTATGTTATAGTTATAGAAAGAAAGGGGACCTAAGTTGCCATTTTGTAAATATGTTATAGAAGTATTGGTGGCCAATATAGAAAGAATGGGACTTGAGGGGCTTAATGTGCCAAATAGGCAAAATATGCCACCTACAAGTAACTAGATACTTCCAAAAGTATCACAACATTTTCAGAAACATGTATGTGTATGTGTATGTCGTGATATGAAAAAGAGGGAAAAGAGATAACATGGTTTGATGATCAATTGGAGGTAGATTAAAGCTCTAATACATAAGTGGTGCCCCTGGCTTTGATCCTTGCAAGGTAAGTACCCTTAATTGATGTTTAATTGTTGAATTGAAAGGTTAGGGTTTATGAATCCTAACTTGGGATAATTGGGTAAAAGATGTTTTAATCTAATTGAAAGTTATAGTAATCTTGGCATGATTTTATATTGGCTTAAAGTTAAGTAATTTATGGGATTAGATCATCATATAATTAATTTATGATTATATGATGATTAGAGGTTAATAGAGGTAAGCCAAATGGTTGTGCAAACCATGGTTATAGTTAATTGATGATGTATTAGCGTATTTTGATTATGTGTTTAAAGGTGTTTAACATGGATGATGATTGATGTCGATGATGGAGTTGATGGTATTAGTGATTTACTTAGCATGGATGTTAAGGTAAGTAATTTGGTTACTATGTGACTAATGTGGAAATTGTTATATGGTGTGATCATGCATGTTATGTTATGTTTTGTTATAGTTAAGTAATGCCTAGATGGACCAAAGATGTGAGTATTTAAATGTTATAGAGTTAGTTGCCTAATGGAAGAATTAAGGTGTGTGTGGAATGATATTTGCGTTATAGATGGTTATACTTATGTGCCATTTGATGTGTTTTGATGCATTTGTAATGATGGACGCATTATCATGTATTAGCCTAATTACTTACTAAGAATTTCGCTTACATGTTATAGTTGCAATGTTCTTTTGTAGGTATTTGTGATGAAGGTTAAGTATTTGGAAATGGCCTAAGATTGGAAGCTTGTTATAAAGTATTGGACTATGCGTAGGAGCTTAGTATATAGATACCGAGCTCAAATAAAGTTGGACCCTCAAAGTGTCGTAGAATGGTTGTAATGTTATTTTGAAGTGTCAAGGTATTTTGTTATTGTTGAAGTTAAAGTATGTCAAAGTCATTTGTTATAGTATGTCTTATAGTGTATTGAAAATGGGTCAAAATGGGTGTTTGGTATGACCCCGTAAGTATATGTTCGTGGGTTGTTTAGAACACAAATGTTTGTGGAAATAATGTATTATGTCATATTAAAGATTTTTGGAAAGTTTTGTTAAGTTTCAAGTCTTTGAAGTCGATTTTTCTGAAATGGAGTAAATATGGTCTTATGAAATATTTTCTGCAATGGGCATATGACCGTATGGTAATTTCAACATATGGTCATATGGTTGCTTCAGAAATATAATAAAGGGCATATAGTCAGCATATGACCATATGGTAATTTCAGCATATGGTCATATGATTGCTTCAGAAATATAATAAAGGGCATATGTTCAGCATATAGCCATATGGTATTTTGCATATGGTCATATGCTCTCGTCAGAAGCTTAATAAGGGGTTTTCAGATTTTGATCAATCTTATAAAAATCATATCTAATAAATCGTAAGTCGTTAGAGGTCGTGCCACCCATCATTTTAGAGGAAATTAAGTCTACTTTAAACTAAAAATACTTTCAAGGGCTGTTTCGTAATTGATTTTTGTCAGTTCATTAAAAGTAATAGAAGGTCCGTTATAGTCAAGTCGTTTCCGCGTTAAAGTTTTTAAATTTCGGTCAATAGGGAGCAGGCGTGCTGATTACAACATTTGGTTTATATAGAAGGGAAGCGGTGGATGCACATGGGTGCATAGTAACTTGCCAACTTGCATTAGATAGGCGCGTGCCTAGCGAAGCTAGTCTTGAGCGTGCTTTTGACTTTCCCGATTTGTGACTTATAGTCCCAATGCCTTTTTCTCGTATATCGATAAGTACTTGAACTTATCTTCTTCAAGAAGCTTTGCGCCCATACATTCAATGGTTGAGATTGTTAAAGCGAATTAAGTCTTTAGAGTCACATAATCATTTGTCGGATCTCGGTGAACCTTGTGTTGTTTGTAGCTCTTGTAAATCACTCCCGACACCGCATCGGTTTGTTAAGTGTTTTCTTGATTGGACTTTGGCGTCACATAACCCGCCCGGCGAAATTGGGTTTGTTGTTGTTGTTGTATCTTACGAATAATAATTAGAGACATGTTCTCGATAACTATCAGGCGTATCTCACTTCGATAACTATCGGTTCATATTGATAGTTATGAAGTGACATTCTCTCTGATCTTTATCAGAGACAATGCTCCTGACCTTCAGAGGGTGTATTAGGCTATTTTATGTTTAAATATTTATCGAGACAATTTGGGTTGATTTCGGACCCAACACGTGGCACATATGTTGTTTATTTAATATTTAATGTGGATGATATTCATTGATCGCTTCATCTACAACATATTCTGAGAGGATTATTGCTAGATTTTCCATGACGGATCTTGGTTGGTGAACTATTTTAGGCATCTCATTACTCGTCTCGACAAAGGGATATTTCTTTTCCGAAAAAATATGCAACGGAGGTACTTGATCATGTTGGTATCTTGATTGTCACTCTTACAAGACCGTGTTAATATGAAGTCCAAGTTAGGGCTGATGGTCCCTGGTTTCCGATCGACACTCTATAGGATCCTTGTTGGGGCACTCTAGCACGTTTACTAGACCTGATTTATGTTATGTTGTTCAGAAGGTTTATTTATATGCATGATTGATGTGTCTTTCAGTATAGGTAATTTATTGTTATCAAGTTTTAAATTTATATTTAGCCGACTTAACCTATAACAAACACTAACGGGCAGTGTACCCGATCAATGTAGCCTAGTTGGTAAGTAGATTTCGATCACTAAGATTTAAACGTTAACATCTAAATATCTATCACTATATTAATTTTAAAGTTAGTCTAATTAAACATAATCTAACGCAAGGGGGGTTTTCAGCCCGAGAGACTGGCACAATGTCTAGATTAAGTAAAGCTATAAATAAAGGTAATTAGGTAAATGACACACATATACACATATAAGAATACAGATAGCCGATAAGAGGTCAAGCCGATAGTAAGGAATATTTACTGGCTAATTGTTTAGTTATATATGATGAGTACTATATATATTCTCTCTCTTGGTTGCTCACGTGTGTGCATATATCATTCAATGTTTAGACTAAGCTAAACGTCTATATTTCGCTTTTAAGTTTTCTCAGCAGACTAATCTGTCACGACTAATCGAACCGCATAAAGTCTACCTTAATGATTATCGGTTTATTAATTAACCACTTAGGGCTTACATTAATCATACAAACGATATTAATGAAGTAATAATGTAATCAAAACATACGCATGAGCATCCAATAAAACATCATATAATCTTTAAAAGAATGTAAGTATTTAAGTATGATCAAATAGTGAAAACACACTAACTAAATGATTAAAGAGTACTAATACAAATTAAGCCAATCTTCCTATGGAGTTACGCCTAGCAGGACCTTCTTATTGCTTTGAATTTGTCCTTCGGTTTGGTCTTGTGTGGTCGATCAATTTGGTTCTGTATGTGTATTAGTGTCAATCAAAATTTGCGATCGATCCTCTTTATACATTCTAAAAGCAGTCGATCGGCATATCAATTTATCGTGCACGCCGTATCTAGGTAACTTCACGTGGGGTCTAAGATTATTATATTCTGGAATATTCGTACACTGTCATATGATACGGCGCATCTTTATTCTTCATGCGGCGTATGTTGTCTTCAATATCTTGGATTTTCTGGTAAAGTATTGGGATTGATATGCCGCATCTCTGGGATGTCATGCGGCTTATCTGGAGTAGAATAAGTCAGATCTTTTTTGTTGACCAAGGTTTCATATACGGCGCATGAGAAGAATCCATACGACGTATGCTTCAACGTCAGGCAATGGTATTCATATTCGTCTAAGTCTTGGTGTACGGCGTATCCGTCTAGAATGATACGGCGAATCTGCCATCAGTTCAGTAGACTTTTCCAACTTGATCTATTTTGCTCCAATTTACGTCCAAAATAGCTAACTTTCACCAAATGTTTGTTTATAACTGAGTTTACAAAAGTAAGCGATTAAGTATCAATTTTCATATGAAATAATACAAAAAAGCAATATACATAGGATAAATGATGCTAATAATATGTTGTAATCTTCGTGGTACTCTGGATTATGATCTTCAACTTTATTCTTCCTCAACTTCATCGATGGTTGCTTATTCGAATGTTGATTGGGTTGGATACCCAACCACTCGTCATTCTACTTCAGGTTATTATGTTTTCCTTGGAAACAATTTACTTTTTTTTGAACGGCAAAGAGAGATAAATATATATAAAGAACAATCCTACTAGCAAGGCGTTAGAAGCAAAAATAAAAGTCCATACTAGACAATGACATGAACTAGACTCTACCCGCGGCTTTAACTGCGAGGCCTACAAAGGGATGAAAAATATAGCCAATTACAGAAACCCGAGACTAGAAAAATCCCACTCACGGAGGCCGAGCCACGGTTTTCACTCCGGAGTGTTTTTATGAAGACCCAAACAAGCCCAGGAAAAAGAAAAAGAGACAAAGAAGCTAATGTTCGAATAGAAAATAAAAGCTTGTAACACCAATAAACAACCATTACGAACCCGAGCAACAAAGGATTTTTCACCATTCAACCCAATTACTCGACATACGACCCCTATGAGAAAGCCAAGAGAAAGAAGAGGCTTGGATATTATCAAATAGAACACCTTTCTTTATCTGTTGAGCACAAAAGATGATGTTACGATATCTCCATATCCACCAGAAAAAAGCTGCAAAAATAACATATAAATGTCGGGACTTCACCTTAGGAGCATGCCACGTGCATATCCAGCTTTTCCAAGCTACATAAGATGCAAATGGAGGAAAATAAAGATCACACCATATACGAATAAGAGACCATAACTCCTTAACCAAAACGCATTCAAAGAATATGTGATCAGCAGATTCTACATTGCCTTTACAAGATGAGCATGATATAGTAGGAATATCGATACCATGAGATGAAAGGTTTAACCGATGAGGCAAACAGTCAAAGATAACCTCCATAAGAAAATATTTACTTTACGCGAAGAATATTATCCCATGAAGTCGACGGCAATCTAGAGGAAAGAGTTTTGAATCAATAAGGCGGCGAGAACTCCTTACAGAAAATATGCCATCATCAGTCAACAACCAAGTACACGTGTCATCGTCCATACTAAGATCAACCTGATTTCTATCAGCAAGTCTCTCAAATAAGCCGTGTTTCGGATGCCATTATCAGCCCTAGACCAATTCCAGTTCAATGACCATCAACAATACGATCAATGATTAAGCAATCTTTGTCTTGATCTAATCTATAAAGTCTGTTGTACCGAGCAAGTAAGAGGGAATCACCAATCCATATATCTTTCCAAAAGCAAATACGGGTGCCACATCCCACCTTGAAACGAAAAGAATTAAGAGGGATGATATCTTTTGAGTGCAGAAAATTAGAAGTACCAACAATCCGAGACCAAGTGCCATTAAAATTACAACCTTGATTATCCAGACCACCATCTTGACCATGTAACGCCTTAATGGTATTAAACCAAAGAGTGTTCGGAGAAGAGAACATCCTCCAACACCACTTTTGAAGAAGAGCAAGGTTGAAAGCCTTTAAACTACCGATGTTGAGGCCTCCTTTATCATATGAAGGGAGAACATGAGACCATTTAACCCACGCCATATTCTTAGAATCTTGAGAACCGCCCCAAAAGAATCTGGCACGAAGACATTCCAGAATATTCAAAATAGTTTCGGGAGCCTTAAAAATAGAGAGGTAGTATATGCCAAGACTGCCTAAAACCGCTTTGATAAGGGTGAGACGCCCTCCTATGGATAATAAGTTGGCTTTCCATGAGGAGAGTCTCTTTTGGAAGCGATCAATCAAAACACGCCAACTGGAAGTAAGATTCATGTTAGCCCCAATCGGAAGCCCAAGATAAGTGAAAGGGAAAGAACCGCAGCACATCCAGTCCTACTAGCCAAAGACGAAATTTCATCATTAGAAACTCCAATGCCATAGATGTTGGATTTGTGTATATTTATCCTAAGACCCGAGACGAGATAGAAAACATGGAGAACCCGGATTATGTTGTCAATGTCATGAGAATTCCAATCATTAGTAATAACCACGTCGTCGGCATAAAACAAGTGAGATAAAGTAATATAAGAAAAGCCAAGTTTGATCCCTTGAATAAGCTCAGAACTGACCGCATTAGACATAGCACAGTGGAGGCCCTGTATAATGAGAAAAAAAAAGGAAAGGAGATAGGAGATCTCCTTGCCTTAAACCTCGTTTAATTGAAAATTCTGAAGTAGGACTACCGTTAATCAAAATGGAGGCTCTAGAGGAGTGAAGACAAGCTTTAATCCATGAACGCCATTTAGAACCAAAACCAAGACTAAGAAGAACAAAGTCCAGGTATTTCCAACTAACCGAGTCAAAAGCTTTTTCAAAATCCACCTTGAAGATTAACATCTTTTTCTTCCTTTTTTTGTACCACTGGATGATCTCACTAATAATAAGAGGACCATCAAGAATTTGACGACTCGAAATGAAGGCAGACTGCTCTTTACTAACAACCTTATCGATCACTTTAGATAGCCTATTAGCAAGAATTTTGGAAATGATCTTGTAATGAGTACCAATAAGCGAAATGGGGCGAAAATCTTTAATAGAGATAGCGTTCGATCTTGAATAAGCGTGAAAAAGAAGAGTTGGCACCTGAGGCAACATGCCGAAACAAAGAAAGAATTGACAAACTCAAAATATCCGTCTTCACGAGGTCCCAATATTTCTTTATAAAGGCGAACGAAAAACCATCTGGACCTGGAGCTTTGTTACTTCCACAATCCCAAATAGCATTTTTCACTTCGTCTAAAATTTACTGTCTTGGTCTTCTAAGCGACAATATATTTTGTCTCGATCTTGTACCGAGTCTGAATATCGTGGTGTTGCCAATGTAATGACTAAGACTTCTTGGTTACATAATCTTCTTCGCGAGCTTCACTTTTCTAATCTCGTAGAGCATCAAGGTACGAAGCATATCGAGATTAACATTCACTTTGTTCGAGATAAGGTTACTAGACTGGTTCGAGTTTTGCATGCATGTTCCCTCGCATTATCAATATGCCGGTACTTTCACAAATGGTCATCACACTGCATTATTTGACGATTTTCGCGCCAGTTTGAGCATTCAACCTTTTCTCGCTCCAATTACGGGGGCGTTCAACCTTTTCAGACTAAGCATGTTTATTCGTTATTCTTGTATTTATATTGTTTGGGAACAATATTATGTTTACGAGAAAATGATCTCGATTCAATTCGTTGCCTGGTTTGTGATAATGCTATTGAAACGGCACAACACCTCTTTATGGAATGCCTGGTTTCTTAAAGTATATGGCTATCAATATCGAATTGGTGGGGATTTGGAGATTACCCAAAAGCCTTGTCTGATGTAATCTCTTGGAGTGACTCGACTACTCTTTCAAGTCAACTGAAACGGTGTTTCGATGCCGTTATAAAACTGTGACTTGGGTTATATGGTGATACAGGAATAGGCTATGCTTTAACTTAACCCCCCACAACCAAACGAAAAGACACTCTTTTGGAAGACCTTAAAACCTTTTCTTTCTCTTAGATTAATCACCGAGATAGGAACTTTCGTCCTATTTGGTATGCTTGGATTAATGATCCCTTGAATGCTTGTAACAATATTGTGTAACATTTCTTTTCTCAAGCTTCTTGCTTGATTCTTAACAAAATTTTCTACCTGCTGTGCAAAAAAAATGTTTATTAGAAAATACACACTTTGACAATAACGTTATACGGAGTAATACAACTCTTACCTCACATCTTATTTAACATGTCAAATAGAACATTAAAAATTACATGTATCAAATTTTTATTTGAAAATTTAATTCACCAAATGATCCGTACCACAGTACGTCGCATACTGGTTTTTGATGAATTAAATGGGTAGCTACTAGAACTATTTACGGAACAAATAAAATTTAGGTCGAATAACGAAAAAATCGTTGAAACGATACTTTTTATGATTGTGTGTAGCCAACTATTTTTTTATTTTATTGTGTGTCTTGAACTTTCAAAATTCGATTATCATGTGTATTTTGTGACTATTTTACCCTTAATTTTTCAATTTCGAAGGGTAAAATGGTCATTTTACACAGAATAGTCACAAAATACACATAATGATCGAATTTGAAAGTTCGAGACATACAATAACAAAAAAAATAGTTGGTACACACAATCATATAAAGATCAAGTTCGACGATTTTTCATTCATTCACTAAAATTAATCTGAAAACCTGAATGTGGTCATGTATGGCTTGTGACATCTCTTTACTTATTTACCTACTAATTATTTGTGAGACATGAATGGCTACTAAAGAAACAGTAATAATCATGTTTTTACACATAGTCCGCTATTTTGTTTTGTAATATCGATTTTGAGTTTGTGTGATTTTATGTACATGTGTGGTCGATTAAGTACATAAGTTGTTTGTTATCAAATAAAGCTAGTTCAAGGCATGTGTCCTAACTAAATCCTTTTGCCTATTTGCTAAACTTGAAAACCTGAATTATATTTTATACAAAAATGAAAAAACTTGTATTATATTTTCATAAAAAAAATTAGTAAAGTGAAAGATTTAGAGTATTCCTTGTTAGGGTTTTATGGGAGATTGTAGGCCATGTACTCCCATGTGAATGCATGTGCTGTGTCTTTCCTTCTCAACCCCACCACCTTCCTCTTCTTCTCTTTTCAGAAAAACAAATAAATAAAGCCTTTAACTCCATTTTCATTCTCCTCAATTCTTACATATCTCTCTTCATTTTCTTCTACATTTTTATTGTATTCAATTCTTTCTACACTACTAAGCTACTCTCTCTTCAAGAACCATTTTTTTTTTCTCTGAGTTAGCTCCCATGGATCTTGAACAATAGAAGATCAATCAACTCAAAGCTAGAAAGGTACATTTACAATATGAATTTCTTGAAGCTTTGATGTGTTCTTTAATTATATTTTGCATGAACAAGATATTTCTATTCTTGGTCATGTACATTTCTTCAAGTTTGTTATATATGGATGATAATACTATTGAGTGTAGCTAGAAGTTATCAAAAAATTTGAATCCTTAATTCATATATCTTTGTCGGAGCTGGGACTTGAACTCACAACCAATTGAACACTTTAGGGGTGTTTAATTTTTTTTGTTATATTGTCATATAACTCTTTTATTGCATGTGAAGAAATAATTCTGAAAAGGTGACTTGTTTCTGCATGTATATAATGAAATAATAATTGCTTTTTTTAAGTTTTGAATCTAGAACTTAACACTAGATATTAATGTACACAAAATTAAGTATGCTTAACTTTTTTGTTGTAGGGAATATAAAAATGCATACTTCTAGCAAGCAGCTCAAGAAAGAATTTATCAAGAAATGGGTAAAGGGTCTTGAAATATGTTGTTCTTCAAAGAAGAAAATGGATGTCATGGAAAGAAAGAAGAAAATAAAGCTTTGTGCAGACATTGCTTTAGCTTCTGCTAAAAATGCCTCCACTTCTTGGAGCAATGCTCTCATTTACAATGCTAAAAAAGATGACGAAAACGCCATTCTTGTCGACAATTTATTAGGACCCGAGTCACAGTTCAACTCACAAAAGACTGCTCATCAAATGATCACTTTCCATAAGAGGGTTAGAAGCAAGAAGATCTTGAAAAAGAGTTGCACTGTTAGTCAAAGAATGAAGAAGGCAAGTCCTCCAACGTCGAATTTAGCTACTTCTATTGCGAAAAGATTGGTAAAGAAGCGAACCCAAGTGCTTAAAAAACTCGTTCCTGGTGGAGAAGCAATGGATGAATACTCCCTCATCAAAGAAGCACTAGACTATATACTTTCACTCAGGGTGCAAGTTGATGTCATGAGAAGTCTCGCAAATGCCACCGAGGTTTTGGATCAAAGTAATTCAATGATAGTCGATTAATACATAGATTTAACTATTTCATCCTACATCACAAAGAAAAAAAAAGAAAAAAACTAGGACTCGAGCTCTCGAAAGAAATCATGTACAAATTAATCTTGCATCTATCTTGCTGCGAAAAATTTCGAGAAAAGGGTGTGTTTATTTTTGTACTTGAATCCATAGTTTTCAGTTTAAAAAAAAATAAGAACTTTGATGGTTGATTCAAGATTGAACAACCTATTTCTTTTGTTAGCTAGTATCAAGAGTTGAGTATAGATTTTCTTGATTTAGCTACCACTTGTATAAGTTATTTCATTCTATTCTCAGGTTGTTTGTCTTTGAGTTGTTTGGAAATATTGAATGTTAAGACATGTGTTGGCTTGGTACATGAGGTAGGGTCTTCATGAATGTAATGTTAAAAAGAGTAATGGTTTGATTTTACTATTCATTCAGGTAATACCTGTGAGACATGAATGGCTACTAAATAGCCTTTGGATTTGGAGCATTACATGCCTTTTCTATATATGTGTGAATGTGATACATAGAACTTTAATGACACATGTATGGTAAATTTTGGGCAAATTCTTTAGGAACATGAAAAACTTGGTCGATCTGGATTGATAAACTGATATTAAAATCATATCAAGTTAGTCACAAATGAAAACTAGTTTTGAAAATTATTGGAAATATAAGACTGATTATATAAATACAAATGAGCCAAATGATAACTTTTTATTCAATTTTGGATGATATGAGGAAAATAAAACTTCGTAAATCTTGTGGCCCCAATTTGTTTTCTTTCAGAAATTGTGTTTAGCCACAAAATTATAAATTTTGTTGGGTTTTTCTATTATGTGCCCTAAGGCACATGATAAAAAGTGAAAAAAAGACATAAAAGTGCAGGGCTTCGCGAAAAAGGACGCAAGACATATAAAAATGTATTTTTGTGAATCCCATGACTTTTACGTATTTTTTCATTTTATCGTGC
>CM040238.1:235173793-235196309 GCA_022545495.1 Chrysanthemum lavandulifolium | reverse complement strand
CTGTGGTACGGATCATTTGGTGAATTAAATTTTCAAATAAAAATTTGATACATGTAATTTTTAATGTTCTATTTGACATGTTAAATAAGATGTGAGGTAAGAGTTGTATTACTCCGTATAACGTTATTGTCAAAGTGTGTATTTTCTAATAAACATTTTTGCACACAGGTAGAAAATTTTGTTAAGAATCAAGCAAGAAGCTTGAGAAAAGAAATGTTACACAATATTGTTACAAGCATTCAAGGGATCATTAATCCAAGCATACCAAATAGGACGAAAGTTCCTATCTCGGTGATTAATCTAAGAGAAAGAAAAGGTTTTAAGGTCTTCCAAAAGAGTGTCTTTTCGTTTGGTTGTGGGGGTTAAAGCATAGCCTATTCCCTGTATCACCATATAACCCAAGTCACGCTTTATAACGCATCGAAACACGCTTCAACTTGAAAAGAGTAGTCGAGTCACCCAAGAGATTACATCGAGACAAGTGCTTTGGGTAATCTCCAAATCCCCACCAATTCGATATTGATAGCCATATACTTTAAGAAACCAGCATTCCATAAAGAGGTGTTGTGCTGCTTCAATAGCATTATCACAAACCGTGCAACGAATTGAATCGAGATCATTTTCTCGAAACATAATATTGTTCCCAAACAATATAAATACAAGAATAACGAATAAACATGCTTAGTCCGAAAGGTTGAACGCCCGTAATTGGAGCGAGAAAGGTTGAATGCTCAACCCACAAAATCAAATAATGCAAGGTGATGACCATTTGTGAAAGTACTGGCATATTGATAATGCGAGAACACGATGCAAAACTCGAACCGCCTAGTAACCTTATCTCGAACAAAGTGAATGTTAATCTCGATATGCTTCAGACTGATGCTCTACGAGATTAGAAAAGTGAAGCTCATGAAGAAGATTATGTAACCAAGAAGTCTTAGTCATTACATTGGCAACACCACGATATTCGACTCTGGTACAAGATCGAGACAAAATATATTGTCGCTAGAAGACCAAGACAAGAATTTTAGACGAAGTGAAAATGCTATTGGGATCGTAGGTAACAAAGCTCTGTGTCCGTATGGTTTTTCGTTCGCCTTTATAAAGAAATATTGGGACCTCATGAAGACGGATATTTTTGAGTTTGTCAATTCTTTCTTTGTTTCTGGCATGTTGCCTCAAGGTGCCAACTCTTCTTTTTTCACGCTTATTCTGAAGATCAGTAACGCTATCTCTATTAAAGATTTTCGCCCCATTTCGCTTATTGGTACTCATTACAAGATCATTTCCAAAATTCTTGCTAATAGGCTATCTAAAGTGATCGATAAGGTTGTTAGTAAAGAGCAGTCTGCCTTCATTTCGAGTCGTCAAATTCTTGATGGTCCTCTTATTATTAGTGAGATCATCCAGTGGTACAAAAAGGAAGAAAAGATGTTAATCTTCAGGTGGATTTTGAAAAAGCTTTTGACTCGGTTAGTTGGAAATACCGGACTTTGTTCTTCTTAGTCTTGGTTTGGTTCTAAATGGCGTTCATGGATTAAAGCTTGTCTTCACTCCTAGAGCCTCCATTTTGATTAACTGTAGTCCTACTTCGAAATTTTCAATTAACGAGGTTTAAGGCGGAGATCTCCTATCTCCTTTCCTTTTTTTCTCATTATCTGAGGCCTCCACCGCATGCTATGTCTAATGCGGTCGGCCTGAGCTTATTCAAGGGATCAAACTTGGCTTTTCTTATATTACTTTATCTCACTTGTTTTATGCCGACGACGTGGTTATTACTAATGATTGGAATTCTCATGACATTGACAACATAATCCGGGTTCTCCATGTTTTCTATCTCGTCTCGGGTCTTAGGATAAATATACACAAATCCAACATCTATGGCATTGGAGTTTCTAATGATGAAATTTCGCTTTGGCTAGTAGGACTGGATGTGTCGCGGTTCTTTCCCTTTCACTTATCTTGGGCTTCCGATTGGGGCTAACATGAATCTTACTTCCGCTTATGGTGTTTTGATTGATCGCTTCCAAAAGAGACTCTCCTCATGGAAAGCCAACTTATTATCCATAGTGAGCTGCCTCACCCTTATCAAAGCGGTTTAGGCGATCTTGGCATATACTACCTCTATTTTTAAGGCTCCGAAACTATTTTGAATATTCCGAATGTCTTCGCCGAGATTCTTTGGGCGGTTCTCAAGATTCTAAGAATATGGCGTGGGTTAAATGGTCTCATGTTCTCCTTCATATGATAAAGGAGGCCTCAACATCGGTAGTTTAAAGGCTTTCAACCTTGCTCTTCTTCAAAAGTGGTGTTGGAGGATGTTCTCTTCTCCAACACTCTTTGGTTTAATACCATTAATGCTACATGGTCAAGATGGTGGTCCGGATAATCAAGGTTGTAATTTTAATGGCACTTGGTCTCGATTGTTGGTACTTCTAATTTTCGCACTCAAAAGATATCATCCTCTTAATTCTTTTCGCTTCAAGGTGGGATGTGGCACCCGATTTGCTTTTGGAAAGATATATGGATTGGTGATTCCCTCTTCTTACTCCTCAGTACAATGACTTTATAGATTAGATCAAGACAAAGATTGCTTAATCATTGATCGTATTGTTGATGGTCATTGAACTGGAATTGGTCTAGGCTGATAATGGCATCCAAACACGGCTTATTTGAGAGACTTGTCGATAGAAATCAGTTGATCTTAGTATGGACGATGACACGTGTACTTGGTTGTTGATCGATGATGGCATATTTTCTCGTAAGGAGTTCTCGCCGCCTTATTGATTCAAAACTCTTTCCTCTAGATTGCCGTCGACTTCATGGGATAATATTCTTCGCAGAAAGTAAATATTTTCTTATGGAGGTTATCTTTGGACCTGTTGCCTCATCGGTTAAACCTTTCATCTCATGGTATCGATATTCCTACTATATCATGCTCATCTTGTAAAGGCAATGTAGAATCACGATCACATATTCTTTGAATGCGTTTTGGTTAAGGAGTTATGGTCTCTATTCAGTATATGGTGTGATCTTTATTTTCCTCCATTTGCATCTTATGTAGCTTGGAAAATTTGGATATGCACGTGGCATGCTCTAAGGTGAAGTCCCGACATTTATATGTTATTTTTGCGACTTTTTCGGTGGATATGGAGATATCGTAACATCATCTTTGTGCTCAATGAGATAAAGAAAGGTGTTCTATTTGATAATATCCAAGCCTCTTCTTTTCTTGGCTTTCTCATAGGGGTCGTATGTCGAGTAATTGGGTTGAATGGCTGAAAAATCCTTTGTTGCTTGCGGGTTCGTAATGGTTGTTTATTGGTGTTACAAGCTTTTATTTTCTATTCGGAACATTAGCTTCTTTGTCTCTTTTTTCTTTTTTCCTCGGGCTTGTTTGGGTCTTCATAAAAAACACTCCGGAGTGAAAACCGGTGGCTCGGCCTCCGTGAGTGGGGATTTTTCTCTAGTCTCGGGTTTCCTGTAATTGGCTATATTTTTTTCATCCCTTTTGTAGGCCTCGCAGTTAAAGCCGCGGGTAGAGTCTAGTTCATGTCATTGTCTAGTATGGACTTTTATTTTTGCTTCTAACGCCTTGCTAGTAGGATTGTTCTTTATATATATTTATCTCTCTTTGCCGTTCAAAAAAAAGTAAATTGTTTCCAAGGAAAACATAATAACACAAGTAGAATGACGAGTGGTTGGGTATCCAACCCAATCAACATTCGAATAAGCAACCATCGATGAAGTTGAGGAAGAATAAAGTTGAAGATCATAATCCAGAGTACCACGAAGATTACAACATATTATTAGCATCATTTATCCTATGTATATTGCTTTTTTGTATTATTTCATATGAAAATTGATACTTAATCGCTTACTTTTGTAAACTCAGTTATAAACAAACATTTGGTGAAAGTTAGCTATTTTGGACGAATTGGAGCAAAATAGATCAAGTTGGAAAAGTCTCATCGAATCGATGGCGGATTCGCAGATCATTCTAGACGGACACTGCGTACACCAAGACTTAGACGAATATGAATACCATTGCTCGACGTTGAAGCATACGTCGTATGGATTCTTCTCATGCGCCAGTATATGAAACCTTGGTCAACAAAAAGATCCGACTTATTCTACTCCAGATAAGCCGCATGACATCCCGGAGATGCGCATATCAATCCCAATACTTTACCGTAAAATCCAAGATATTGAAGACAACATACGCCGCATGAAGAATAAAGATGCGCCGTATCATATGACAATGTACTGAATATTCGTAATATAATAATCTTAGACCCCACGTGAAGTTACCTAGATACGGCGTACCTGATAAATTGATATGCCGTATCGACTCTGTTTTTAGAATGTATAAAGAGAGGATCGACTGCAAATTTTGATTGACACTAATACACATCTGAACAAATTGGTCGACCACACAAGACCAAACCAGAAGGACAAATTCAAAGCAATAAGAAGGTCCTGCTAGAGCGTAACTCCATAGGAAGATTGGCTTAATTTGTATTAGTACTCTTTAATCATTTAGTTAGTGTGTTTTTCACTATTTGATCATACTTAAATACTTACATTCTTTTAAAGATTATATGATGTTTTATTGGATGCTCATGCGTATGTTTTGATTACATTATTACTTCATTAATATCGTTTGTATGATTAATGTAAGCCCTAAGTGGTTAATTAATAAACTGATAATCATTAAGGTAGACTTTATGCGGATTTCTGATTAGTCGTGACAGGATTAGTCTGTTGAGAAAACTTAAAAGCCGAAATATAGACGTTTAGCTTAGTCTAAACATTGGAATGATATATGCACACACGTGAGCAACCGAAGAGAGAGAATATATATAGTACTCATCATATATAACTAAACAATTAGCCAGTAAATATTCCTTACTATCGGCTTGACCTCTTATCGGCTATCTGTATTCTTATATGTGTATATGTGTGTCATTTACCTAATTACCTTTATTTATAGCTTTACTTAATCTAGACATTGTGCCAGTCTCTCGGGCTGAAAACCCCCCTTGCGTTAGATTATGTTTAATTAGACTAACTTTAAAATTAATATAGTGATAGATATTTAGATGTTAACGTTTAAATCTTAGTGATCGAAATCTACTTACCAACTAGGCTACATTGATCGGGCACATCGCCTGTTAGTGTTTGTTATAGGTTGCTTCGGCTAAATATAAATTTAAAACTTGATAACAATAAATTACCTATACCGAAAGACACATCAATCATGCATATAAATAAACCTTCGAACAACATAACATAAATCGGTCTAGTAAACGTGCTAGAGTGCCCCAACAAGGATCCTATAGAGTGTCGGATCGAAACTGTGGACCATCACCTAACTGGACTTCATATTAACACGGTCTTGTAAGAGTGACAATCACGATACCAACATGATCAAGTACCTCCGTTGCATATTTTTTACGGAAAAGAAATATCCCTTTGTCAGTACGAGTAACAGAGATGCCTAAAATAGTTCAGCCAACCAAGATCCGTCATGGAAAATCTAGCAATAATCCTCTGTAAATATGTTGTAGATGAAGCAGTCAACAGAATATCATCCACATTAAATATTAAATAAACAACATATGTGCCCTGTGTTGGGTCTGAAATCAACCCAAATTGTCTCTGATAAATATTTAAACATAAAATAGCCTAATACACCCTCTGAAGGTCAGGAGCATTGTCTCTGATAAAGATCAGAGAGAATGTCACTTCATAACTATCAATATGAACCTGATAGTTATCAGAAGTGAGATACGCCCTGATAGTTATCAGAGAACATGTCTCTCTAATTATTATTCAGAAGATACAACAACAACAACAAACCCAATTTCGCCGGGGCAGGTTATGTGACGTCAAAGTCCAACTGAAGAAAACACTTAACAAACTGATGCGGTGTCAGGGAGTGATTTACAAGGAGCTACAAACAACACAAGGTTCACTGAGATCTGACAAATGATTATGTGACTCTAAAGACTTAATTCGGTTTAACAATCTCAACCATTGAATGTATGGGTATAAAGCTTCTTGAAGAAGATAAGTTCAAGTACTTATCGATATACGAAAAAGGCATTGGGACTATAAGTCACAATCGGGAAAGTCAAAAGTACGCTCAAGACTAGCACCGCTAAGCACGTGCCTATCTAATGCAAGTTGGTAAGTTACTATGCACCCATGTGCATCCACCTGCTTCCCTTCTATATAAACCAAATGTTGTAATCATTACCGCTCCCGGCTTGACCGAAATTTAAAACTTTAACTGAAACGACTTGACTATAACGGACCTTCTATTACTTTTAATGAACCGACAAAAATCAATTACTAAAGCACCCTTGAAAGTATTTTTAGTTTAAAGTAGACTTAATTTCCTCTAAAATGATGGGTGGCACGACCTCTAACGACTTACGATTTATTAGATATGATTTTATAAGATTGATCAAAATCGAAAACCCTTATTAAGCTTCGGCGAGCATATGACCATATGCAAAATACCATATGGCTATATGTTGAACATATGCCCTTTATTATATTTTCAACAATCATATGACCATATCTTTGAAATTACCATATGGTCATATGTCGACTATATGCCCTTTATTATATTTACGAAGCAACCATATGACCATATGTTGAAATTACCATACGGTCATATGCCCATTGCAGAAAATATTTCATAAGACCATATTTACTCCATTTCATAAAAATCGACTTCAAAGACTTGAAACTTAACAAAACTTTCCAAAATCTTTAATATGACATAATACATTATTTCCACAAACATTTGTGTTCTAAACAACCCACGAACATATACTTACTTGGTCATACCAAACACCCATTTGACCCATTTTCAATACACTATAAGACATACTATAACAAATGACTTTGACATACTTTAACTCAACAATAACAAAATACCTTGACACTTCAAAATAACATTACAACCATTCTACGACACTTTGAGGGTCCAACTTTATTTGAGCTCTAGATCTATATACTAAGCTCCTACGATAGTCCAATACTTTATAACAAGCTTCCAATCTTAGGCCATTTCCAAATACTTAACCTTCATCACAAATACCTACAAAAGAACATTGCAACTATAACATGTAAGCTTAAATTTTAGTAAGTAATTAGGCTAATACATGATAATGCGTCCATCATTACAAATGCATCAAAACACATCAAATGGCACATAAGTATAACCATCTATAACGCAAATATCATTCCACACACACCTTAATTCTTCCATTAGGCAACTAACTCTATAACATTTAAATACTCACATCTTTGGTCCATCTAGGCATTACTTAACTATAACAAAACATAACATAACATGCATGATCACACCATATAACAATTTCCACATTAGTCACATAGTAACCAAATTACTTACCTTAACATCCATGCTAAGTAAATCACTAATACCATCAACTCCATCATCGACATCAATCATCATCCATGTTAAACACCTTTAAACACATAATCAAAATACAGTTAATACATCATCAATTAACTATAACCATGGTTTGCACAACCATTTGGCTTACCTCTACAACCTCTAATCATCATATAATCATAAATTAATTATATGATGATCTAATCCCATAAATTACTTAACTTTAAGCCAATATAAAATCATGCCAAGATTACTATAACTTTCAATTAGATTAAAACATCTTTTACCCAATTAACCCAAGTTAGGATTCATAAACCCTAACCTTTCAATTCAACAATTAAACATCAATTAAGGTACTTACCTTGCAAGGATCAAAGCCGGGGCACCACTTATGTATTAGAGCTTTAATCTACCTCCAATTGATCATCAAACCATGTTATCTCTTTTCCTCTTTTCATATCACGACATACACATACACATACATGTTTACGAAAATGTTGTGATACTTTTGAAGTATCTAGTTACTTGTAGGTGGCATATTTTGCCTATTTGGCACATTAAGCCCTCAAGTCCCATTCTTTCTATATTGGCCACCAATACTTCTATAACATATTTACAAAATGGCAACTTAGGTCCCTTTCTTTCTATAACTATAACATAACATGTGTTAACTATTAGTTTGACTATCGGGTTGACTAGTCAATTACAATAAGTCTTTAGTCCATATTCAACCATGGTGGGACCTATTGTTATTAGGGATAGGGGTGTAACGAGAATCAAAGTTAAGTAGAGATTAATAGATAGAAAATAATACAAAGTATTATAGTTAGGATCCTCCTGTTCTAGAACAACAAAGCAAAGCTAGCGCCTCTTGGTGTTTGATTTGGAGAGTTAATTTGTCATTAACCGGGATAGTTTTCCGTAGGGTGTCCCTTGTAAATCTTTGATTCATTTCTAACATGATTTATATAGTTAAAAAGTACAAATAGTGTTATTAGCTTGTAAGAGTCATTCTCAAGCAACCCAACCTCTATGTCGATATTCATCAGTTTTCGACACTTTCTTAAACTGTTGTTCTTATCATCATGGTTTGCATGAACGTGTACGGTCAAAGCGGACCCAACAAGTGTTATGAGAGCGGGTAGGTTTTTCTTATTCTATATCCGTTCTTGATTAACCGCTAATAATACCAAACAGCTTTGAATATTGGCATATACCATTCAAACCCGATCCTCAACGCCCACACAAATATTCCTCTCCATAACATCTCGGTGTCTTTTCGAACAAGACCGTGTTCATCAAACCATTCTTGTGCGAAAAATATCTCTATCTACCTACCCTTAAACCTTTCATTTATATTACTCTTAGCATCACACGTTTTAAAAACTTCAAGTACCTTTGATAAAAATAAATGCTTACTCGGACAAAATCATTCGTAATAAGTGTATTCATCTTCAAAGGTCGTATAGATGGCGAGAGCTTCATGAGAACTTAGTCTCTTAAAAGCCATAAGAGTGGTAATGCTTATAGAATGCTACATGGTTGATCCCGGTAACAACCATTATTGGATGAAAAAAGGGTCATCAGGGCTTTCAAAAAGGGGAATTCAAATAGGGGAAGGAGGATGCTTCTGTAGGGATACATATAAATCATACCATTAGGTATTATATAGTAAATGGAATAATCCCTATTCCTCGACCACCTAAGACGCAAAGCAACAAAGGATGAAAATAAAGTTTTTTTATAATAAAACCATTGTTGTAACTCAGCTTGTAAGCAAGATAATGTAAAGCCCTGCCACATCCGAGTAAAAATAAGGCTATTCTATATTCAAACAAGGAAGACTGGAAAACAACCCAAGTGTCTCTAAACAATGTTTGAAATAGCCTTTAAACACAATAGTCCTTGAACCCAAACTCTCTGATCTTAAATCAGGGAGTGAATCGGCTTGTTCAGTTCGGGGATTGGGAAGAATAGATGAGATAGTAATCAAGTACTACCTCATCCATTGAATTCTCTTACCAGAGTGGTGGTTGAATAAGTCAGATCACTAAGACAGGATAATCAAAGTCGGGTACCAATTCAAACAGCTGAACATTCATATACTCTAACTCATGAAGGTTACGGAACTTACAAGAATCAAGCTTCGAGTCTATATTCGTCACGCAACATCAAAGAATCAACTCTAAACTACAATAATATATTATTCTCGATGTAAACTCGTGATGTAAAAGAAATCGTTATGCTCACTTACTAGTGATGATTAATCTATTTGTATATTTAAATAGGGGGAGATTGTTGGGTCTGAAATTGACCCAAATTGTCTATAATAAATATTTAAACATGCCACTTTAATTATTATTCAGAAGGTGTTACTCACTGATAAAAGAAATCAGTTAGTGTTGTACAAAGGTCAACCAACTGTTTGGCTTCAGGGACGTCAAAGACCAACTGAAGAAAACACTTCACAAACAAATGTGGTGTCATGGAGTGATTTATAAGGAGCTACAGACAACACAAGGGTCACTGAGATCTGACAAATGTTTCTCTGACTCTGAAGAATTAATTCAGTTTAACATCCTCAACCTCTAAATGTATGGGCGAGAAACTTCTTGAAGAAGATAATTTCAAGTACTTATCGATATACGAGAAAAAGGCATTGAGACTATAAGTTATCAAATCGGGTAAGCTGAAAATACGCTCAAGACTAGCCTACTAGGCACGTGCCTATCTATTGCAAGTTGGCAAGTTGCTATGCACCCATGTGCATCCATTGTTTCCTCCTCCAAAAAGGTTGTAACCGAGTTAACTAGAGATTCAAACACAAAAAATAATACAAAGTATTATAGTTAGGATCCTCCTCTCCTATGAACAATAAAACAAAGCTAGGCGCCTCTTGTTGTTTGATTTTGGAGAGTTAATATGTCATCAACCGTGATTGTTTTCCGTAAGTTGTCCCTTGTAAAAGTTTGATTCTTTTATAATAAGATTTATAAATTTGACAAGTATAAATAGTGTTATTGCCTTGTAAAGACTCTTTCTCAAGCAAACTTAACCTCTATGTTGATGTTCATCAGTTTTGTCACTTGCTTAAATTGTTGTTCTTATCATTCATGGTTTGCATGAACGTGTGCGGTCAAATTGGACCCAACACCATGCTTATAGATGACCAAGCATGAAACACATCGATATGTTTATCTTCGCTTGGTTTTCGGTTTCTATTTCGTTAATCGCGATTTGGTGCTTGATGGTTGAATTTCTAATGCAATATAATTACATTGAATGACCTTTTCAAGTTTCAAGAACAAAGAAACACAATATAATGACAATAAGAAAGTACTAGTCACAAAAAAATATATAAGAGAATTGTTTATGCATCGTAAATTGATAGAAAAATGACTATAAAATAACTAACGACCACAAAAGTGATAAATGGTAAGTGTTTATGTGTTGTAAATGACATGTTCAAAAAGCAATTGAAACATGATTTTTTAAGATTATATGTATTTTTTTCGGATAGGTTTTTTTCGGTTTGGTGTTTAAGCTAAAACAAAATCGAACCATAAACTTCAGTTTTTACAAATTACAAAAACCAAACCATCGATTTCCTTTTGGTTTGGTTTCTCGGTTTTTTCCGCTTAAGTTTGATTTTTTGATTTACGCACACCCTTACTTTTTACCAACTTTATTAATGTAATACGATGCTTTTATGGTTTTTGTTTCATATCTTTTGTTTTTACTACTTGTGACTTGTCAAACTTTATATTTTTCATTACGTGCTTTATATTTCGCAGCTTTGTAATAGAAATAAAACTAAAACAATTAAAAAATTTAAAAAAGTTTAAAAAATTAAAAGGGGCGTTACAATCTTTTTAAGAGGTACATACTAATTTTTTTTTTTTTTTTTTTTTTTTGGTAATATTTAATTGTAGCTATCTAACATATATATATGCATAGCGGAAAAAAAATAAGCTACTCAAAAAATAATATACACACTTTATGAAATTCACTTAATTTTAATCTCTTTAAATTGCATTCAAATTCCTTTATCTTGTTTTAAAAAACAAAAGTCACTATAATAGTATAATTTATAGGCTATTTATTTGAGGCATAGCATATTATAATTACTTAATTCTTAATTTTCTGAGGGAATATCTGCAATATTAAATCATATATTATGCCATACATGTTTCCCACTGAACCACAAGGTAATTATAAATAATTTTAGTATATTACATTGAAATGTTTTAAAAGAATATAAATTTACTAATATTGTTGCAACTTTTTTTATTGATTCGTTTTAAGGATTATTAACTATTTCAAACATTGTATACAGAATTTTATTGTTATAAAGATAAGTTTTAAAACTGGATACTATTAGGGTGTTTGTTTAAGCTTTTTTTTTTTAACGGCGATTTATTAAAACACTAGCAAGGAACTAGATCAAACGAGAACAATAAAAGGGTTCTTAAGCCAATCATCCCATTTGAACGACGCTTTACATCTAAATTTACACCAATAAAAAGAACTAGAAACTAAATTATCAAATATGACACCTTTTCCAGATCTTCTTATCAAACAAAAGCTTGTTGCGGAAGTTCCACATATACCACCACAATCCAAAGTATACGCCTTCGAATTCCTTTGAGTTTAGATTGAATTGAATAGAAACCAACCAAACTCGCCATTCCTCGTAAGAATTCACATCCGAGTAGTCGATGTTCCACCAAGAAGATATCTACGCATGATTTGCCTCACAACGACGCATTGAAAGAAGATATGATTTGTCGTTTCCACACCGAGATTACAAATGGGACAAACCATCGAATCAATATCTATACCACGACGGGAAATATTGAAGCGCGTAGGAAATGCATTAGATTTAACTTTCCAAGCTATGATATTCACCTTGGTAGGCACGGATTTAACCCACCTAGTCGACAAACAAACATCTTGAAACCTGTTCCCATCGATCTTTTTTCGAATTGAAGCCACGGAAAAAACCCCATCTCCTTCTAAAGACCAAATAAAGCGATCTTCACAAGGCACAAGAGTGGTCCTCCTAGAGATTTCAGACAAATAATTAAGTTACATCATTTCGATTCCACTTCTCGCTTGTCTTCCGAAAGAAATATCTAACTGGAGCATTCGGGCCGAACTAATGAGGCATACTTATTAGTCTCAAGAGCGAGCATACGTGGGAACAAATCTTTGATAACACCACCTTCGAACCGCTTGTCAATCCGAACGCGTAGACATTCCATTCCCGCCTTCAAACGGATGAAATCATAAACATTAATGCCACGACCTTGTAACTCCCTAACTTGAACGATAGATGACCAAGTAGACGAACTCCTCCGTAACTAACCTTGTTCGGATTACGTCTTCCTGTGAAATGGCCTTGATCACTTTAGTCCATAAGGAGTTTTTGAGACTAAAACCGCCAAACCCACTTGATCATAAGACCTCTATTAAGGCATACAAACTTGACACCCCTAAACCCCTTTATCCATCGAGTTAAGACCATATTCCATTTAACCCAAGAAGTTTTGGAGCTCTTCGGATCCCGCCATCAAGAGCCGACTACGGATAGATTCGAGATTTAAGAATACTCAAGGAACCTTAAAATAGACATATGAAATATTGGCATAGAGCCCAACACCGATTTAAGAAGAGTAAATCTACCTCCAATTGAGAAGATTCATCTTCCATCTAGAGAGACGCGATAAAACCTTATCCACTACTTCTTTCCAAGATTGTATCCTCGACATGTTTCCTCCAACTTTCGCGCCCAAGTAAATGAAAGGAGTCTTAAGTATTAGACACCCAAGCTTGACAACCGCGCATTTAACCAACCCATCTTCTACATTAACACCCATAATCTTACTTTTACACATGTTAATATGAAGGCCAGAAGCCCGGAAAAAACATTCCAAAACACGAACTAACGAGTCAGTATGTTAAGCTCGCTCCATTGGCCAAGAAAGATAGCGTCATCCGCATAAAACAAATGAGATGATTCACCATGGAATTAATTTTGATCCCGTAAACAAACCCGCATCTACCACACGTTGAAAAGAAATATGCAAGCTCTCCATAATAAGAATGAAAAGAAAAGGGGATAAAGGATCACCTTGTTTAAGACCTCTAAAAAATTGAAATTCCTCTGTAGGACTGCCGTTGACAAGAATGGACCCCTTGGAAGATCTGAGACAACCTTGAATCCAAGTCCTCCATCTTTCGCCGAAACCAAATTTGTTTAAAACATCGTCCACAAAATCCCATCGCACCGAATCATAAGCCTTCTCGAAATCTACTTTAAAAATAAGAGCATGCTTCTTCTTCCTACGACACCAATGAAGAACCTCATCAAGAATAAAAGGGCCGTCAAGGATTTGTCTATCCGCCACAAAAGCAGATTGGACCTCGTTAACTAGCTCACCAAACACACCAACTAAACGGTTCGCCAAGATTTTAGCAATAATTTTGTATAGGCTTCGATCAAATCGATAGATCGAAAATCCTTGACCATGTTGGCGCCAAGGATTTTGGGAATCAAGGCAATGAAATTTGAGTTACATCCATTCTAATATCACCATATATAAAGAAGTAATTTACACCTCAAACACGCCTTTCTCAATAACTAGCCAAATGTGACGATAAAAGCTATGTACGCCATGTGCTTGTTTGATTTCGCTTATATTTTATAAGCTATAATTTTTGGCTTATTTTGAGACTTATAGGCATATATATGTGTATTAGAGTATATCTTAATAAGCTCATAAATTAAAACTAGACTAGACCGTGGCCTGGCGGCAATGCTTCTAGTTTCGACAAAATTTTAGCGGCGATTAAGTAATCTAATTTGAATGATTATATTTAAATCCCACCTTCAAGATCAAGATCAAGAAATCACCTATACTTTCCAAAGTTATCGAGTTTGATACTGGATGAGATATCAGACACTTTTCAAAGATACAACATCGATTTAAGTTAAGATTACAACATACATAAAGATAACATTCGATTGGTATGAGATTTCACATATTCCACTTTTTACTTTTCACTTTTCCAATTATCGACTATTCGACATTTTCTCTTTTACGTAGATGATAATAGTAATAATAATAAATAAATAAATAAACATTAAAAATTTGACTTAAAAAAAATAAAAATAAAAATGTAACTAGCTAAACACCTAAATGTGTATAGATTGGAAGGCTATGACCACAAAACAGCTTATTATCTTGTTAAAACATAGTTTCAAGTTGTTGGTTATTTTATTTCCGGAAGAAGACAACTACATCTACATGTTACATTATATTTATCGTTTGAAGGTTAAAAACAAAATAATTTAATGGCAAAATATGGGTCCCAATTGGGAAGGATTTTCATATAAAGGCTTTGCCAAAACAAGTCTTGTATTGTACCCTCACATGGAACTTCACATGGAGACTTTAAAGCCTTATGCTACGGTTCTTGAGATAATATTGTTCCATAAGCCTACTGTCCATGTTACAATGTTGTTTTGGTCCGAAGTGACATCTATGTGAAAAGAAGATCTATATATATTGCAATGTAATGCTTCATGGATATTAGGTTTGATAATCAAATTTTATTAAGATTAAATACATGATTCTCATGATTAACTTGAATGCTTAAAAACAAGACGAGGAGACATATACCGGATTCAAACGCAAAAGTTGAGAGAGAAAAATGTATATGACGAGTGCCCGGAGATGTATAGATTAGCATATGAATAATGTATCTTTTCTGATAAAGGCTTACCCCGGTATATAAATTATGTATCTTCATCGATCACTCTTATGTATTAGATTCACCAGAAAATAGATTTTCAAGTTGCAGTGTTCAATATTACAAAATATACAAGGAGCATTTTGATATTTGTTAGATACTAAACCTAAGGAAATTATAGGTAGAGATAAAAGACTTGAGACTTTGAAATACAATTATTGAATTTCGATATTTCTGTTGTCAATGATCATTCTCTACTGAATGTTAAACATAACTGATTTCACTCTTTACTTAACATGTTAAATACGCCCGTAAACTCATTTCAATATATAGATACTTGATGCAAGAAAAAAATTAAAATAAATAGGAAACAACATAATTAGTAAATTTGAAGTCTGCTTTCTGTAATATAACTCAGTTGGTAATTCTCTAATAGCATGTAAACTTGTCTAATTCTCATGATTGAATAATGAGTTTGAGTACATTATAAATTATGTTAAATGCTCAAACGGGTTTGACCCAATACAAAATATGCTAACTCTAAATACTAATCCACTAACAGGTATTAGAGAAATAGTATGTTGTATGCATCACAAAACCGACGAACACCTTTTTAAGCGAGTCATTGAGTTAGGCTGAAACTGTTCTACTTCATATTGTTCTTTGGCCTCAACGTTTTAAAAAATAATGTACACTTTCTTTTCGTTTTCAACTCATGTTGCTTTCACTTAAAAAAATAATGTACATTTACTTTTCGTTTTCAACTCATGTTGCTTTCACTTAAATATATGAAGGTAAAATCTTTTGTACTTGTACATATGACTTTATTTACCATTGTGATATTTAGGACCATAAGTTGCACAATTCCATAGAAGAGATAAAAAGATGTGCATGTTACTTGGACTATAAAAAGTGAAAAGAAATAAAGGATTAAATTAAATTGAAGCAATAAATAAAGAAGCGAGGTTTGAAATATTGGTGTGTTTCATTTATTGCATAAGTGGGGATCAGCCCCCGCAATCAACGGCTTATCCTAAAATCCAAGAAGTGGTACTTGGATTTTCCAAATTAGGATTTGATTTGATTTGATTTTAAATCATTTAACATAATTCAACATAACGTGGGCTTTATTTATAAAACCATATGCAATATTAAATCATTTTTTAATTTATGGCCTTTTCATGTCCATATTAAATTAGTTAAAATATTGATTGACCCCAATTAGGGGACATACTTTTTATGTTTGGCTTTATCTATGAGATGGTAGTAAAAACTTGTGAAAGGGGTTTCTGTGACTAATGTTTTTATTGAGGGTTAAGTAAATGTAATCAAATAGAAATAAATCTCTTTGTATGATTCATAGGACCTGTTTGGAAGAGGATTTTTAGAGGGTTTTTATAGAGCTGTTAGTTTTTTGTTATAAAAACGATTTCTTTTAAAATAAGTAGTTTTGTTCGATACATTGATTTTAAGCTTTTAATTTAAATAATTACTTAAACGAAAAATGATTCATTTAAAATTTTAAATTATTTTGTATTGTTAAAACTTTAAATTATCGATATACCCTTCAACTATTTTACAATTTTTTCAAAATTAGATATAATTAACGAGAGTTATGCATACAAACAAAACTATTACAACAACAACAACAATAATAATAATAATAATAATAATAATAATAATAATAATAATAATAATAATAAGATCGGTGACTCTTTAACCTTTCTCTTTTTTGCCTCTTCTTTTTGCTTTAGTGTTACATCCCCGGCACGTAAGATCGTTGACTCTTTAACCTTTCTTTTCAAGCATGGTATCCGAATGATGGCACTATTATTGGAGATACTCTTGTTGTGGGTAAGGTTTTAGAGTTGATTATAATGGATGGACCTAATGCGCTTACACCTCAATGTTGATAAACCGAGGTTTTTGGCCAAAGGAAGACCCCGTAAGCAGATATTAGGTGTTTTTTCCCCAATATTTCGCGCCTCTTACATGGTGTTAAATTATTGGGTGGCCTGTTGGTGTGGATTGGAGTTTGGTAGTAAGATTGTTCGAAAAGGATGGCTAAAACCATTGAACTTATGGATCTTCGTTGCTAAACTTAATGATCCTCGGTGTGAGTTCATTGCTGCATGCATGTCTTGGTATTTCAAGTTGTATTTTTCTATGCGCACATGTTCTCCCGGTTTTTGAGGCGCCTGTGTCTTTTGATGTGGCACTGCTCTTCGTTGGAGCGTATTACATCGCTTCGGCCCGGTTTGGTGATCGGCAATGGAGACTCGCCACCCTACCCTTGCTTTTGGGGCTTGGTGTATATTCCGCAGTGATGTCTTGAACTATGCTTTCCTTGCTTTCGACTTCAATCTGCTAGCTTACGACTAAGCTCCTCCATAGCTCGTATTGCAACCGCCGGTCCTCCTTTGATGAAGCTTTATGTACTTTTAATATGAATATGGATATTGACCTTTCGAGTAACCCAATGAGGTCGCCGCCCCAAACTCATGAAGAAATTGGCGATATATACTTCGCTCGGTTACCCAAACGGTTGAATCTACCTTCCACCTATCTCCCGATGATGGCGCATGGAGCTCACTAAAGGAGGATCATACTTCGATTGGCTTAGGTTGGCTACATTATCCGGATCGGGGCAAACTATGAATGCTCTGACATCTGGTTGTGTGTTGTGCTATCGGCCGGTGTTCCTCTTTTCACCGCTTAGGTACCGTGTTCAACTGCTCTGTGGTTTTTACCGGAGATATTTATGGGGATCATGCGTCGTCGTGTCTGCGGGCATTGTTGGCATTAAACATCGGCATAACATTGCGCGTGATGTTCTTGTTGACATATGTTCTCGCTCCGAATTTCGCCGTAAGGAGGTGGATATTGGGCTTTATGGAGATATGGATGCATCTTTACGCCCACCGATATATTACTTTACTGGGATGGCGGGCTTGATGTATGTGTTGATCTTACGGATCGCCTCCTCGACACAACCGGTATGATTGATTTTATGCCGTGGATTGCGGTTGTTGATGCCGCACAACGTAAACGTGTCAAGTACGATGCTAAATGTGCGGATATCGGATATGGTTTTCTCCTCTTTTCATTCTCTCTTTCGAGAACTCGGTATGATGCAATAACCTTACTTAAGCGCGATTCGACGATCTCTATGACTCAAGACATCGAGCGCGTCATGCGGTTCATATTTTAATAGGATTGGTTTCGCTATTGCTAGAGGTGCTAAATTACTGGTTTCTCGGCTTCCTACCAATTTCAGAACCTATGAATTTATGCTCGCAAGGAGCGGATATGGGCTTTATGGAGATGGGGATGATCCTTGCGCCCACCGATATCGCTTATTCTTGGACAATGGGCGTGATGTATGTGTTGATCTTACGGGATCGTCGCCTTTGACGCAATCGGATGACCGATTTTATGCGTGGCGGGCGATCATTGATGCCGCACGACGAACGTGTCAAATACGATGCTAAATGTGTGGATATTGGATATGGGTTTCTCCCTTCTTTTTCGTCATTTGGCAAACTTGAGAAGGATGCAGAACCTTGCTAAAGCGCATTCGACGGTTTTCTATGACTCAAGACATTGGAAGCGCGTCTTTGAGGTTCATATTTTAATAGGATTGGTTTTTCTATCACAGAGTGTGGGACCCATTATTTCTGGCTTCCCACTAATTTTTTGTAAATCCTATGGGTTTTAATAAAAGTGTTGTTATAATTAAAAAAATAATAAATAAAAATAAAAATAATAATAATAATAATAATAATAATAATAATAATAATAATAATAATCATAATAATAATAATAATAATAATAATAATAAACAACATCGCACAACATGGTGCGCGATACTTTGTTGATATCTTTTTGATCCGGGGTCTCGGCTCGAAAGAGGTAGACATCGGTTGGGTGGAGAAAGGAGCAAGTCTTACGGCCGGCAGATATCTTGCTCTATTCACCGGATGGAGGAAAGACGATGTGTCGATTTGACGGGTCGCTCCCTCACGCAAATCGGTATGATTGATTTTGTGCCGTGTCGTGGTGATTGATGCCGAAACGAAGCGCGCCAAGCACGGAGCCAAATGTGCGAATATTGGATATGGGTTCATCCTTTCTCATTTTCTCTTTGGGGAACTTGAGGCGATGCGGTGACCTTACTTAAGCGGATCCGGAGTTCCTATAACTCAAGATATGGGCGCTGGTTGCTACTCATATCTTCGATAGGATTAGTTTTTATTATCATAGCCATGGGCCAGATAGTTTCGCCCTCCCTACTAATTTTCAGAATCATACTATTGTTTAATGAAAGTGATGTTTTATTAAAAATAAATAAATAAATAAATAAATAAATAATAATAATAATAATAATAATAATAATAATAATAATAATAATAATAATAATAATAATAATAATAATAATAATGGTTTTCACGTTTTTATCGTGGCGATTTTGGTGACGCCGCTGCCATCAGCTTAACCCACCGTACCACCGTGTTTTTGGCCCCGTAATTCAACATCTTTGTTGATTTATTGTTTCAACGTCTTTGTTGACGAGCGGGCTTTGTTTCTTTTCTTCCTTTTCTTTCGTTGATTCCGTGGCGTGTGTTTCATCTTTGATACCACAAACTGCTTGGGGTGACCTATCTTGATTTCGTGTCGTATGTTCCATCCTTGTGGAAGCTTTCCCCATCTCCATCTGCTGCCGTTGCTGTCACAATTCTCAATTTCCGGTCATTTCTCAAACTCAATATTCATCATATTAGTTCATGCATGGTTTTGCATTTCACGTTAAACATATAACTTTTATTAAATAAACGTTATCGCGTAATTTATTTATTTTGAACAATTGATCCATTACTTCCGAAAATTATTTCAATATATTTTTATACTCATATTAAGTTTATAAAAAAATATTATGAAGTTTACCCAGTGTTTTAAATTTATTTTGTATATAAATTGTTATATTTATATAACTACGACGGTTTTCTTAAATTCGACACGATTATTATTATATCACTCAAATTTTTGCAAGAAATGTATTTTTATAATTTTTATGGCCTAAATATATTTTATCTTGGCCCGTTAAAATTTATTTTTATCCAACGCTACCCTAAATATTTACAAGTGACTACAAGTTACCACTTAACTTCAAATCTTTTACAAGAAAACTTACACTTATACAATTTAAAAAAAATATATATATATATATATATATATATATATATATATATATATATATATATATATATATATATATATATATATATATATATATATATATATATATATATATATATATATCAAGTTACAACAAACACCCCTTTGTCGACATACAAGGGATGACTCACACAAATTTCATTCAAAATATCTCCTTTAGTATCCTTATACTCATTACTTACAAACACATACAATAAAAAAAATACAAGGTGTAAAAAAATACTTGTTCTCTCTTTCTCTTGCACACAAACCGGCAGCCAAGGAGACCAAGAAGGAAGCATCAATAAATTTTCAAGACAAGATTATTAAACACTAGTATCATTTGTTGCAAAGGTTTTGTAATACAAACCTCAAGTGATTAGGAAAAACCTTTTGTCCTTAAACCTCATCATATCACTAGTAAGCATTCATATTCATATTTTTATTTCACATTCATTTTTATGGTCATATCATTTTATTTGAGAAACATGCAAGTTATGTGATGTTTATACCACTTTTTAAGGTTTTTAAAGTGTTATATATATAATCCATCCTATAATTACTCCTTGTTATATGTTAGTTTTGGTGATGTCTAGGAACCCATGACACCCTAAGAAGGTGTATGGTAGGATTAGAATAGCTCGGAGTTGTTTTGAATGGGTTAGAATAGGTTTGGCATGAAAAACTCATTTCGACACGCTTTGAAAAGGGTCTGTCCTTAAAATTAAATTCGAAAATCCGATGTGAACAAAAATATTTGGCCTAGATATTTAGAAAATATACTTTAAAACGAAACCGTGGCGCTTGAACGGATTAAAACGGAGTTATAACGAAGAAGATATGAATTTTTCAAGTTAGACGTCGAAAACTAATAATTTCTCGGAAATTCAGCATAAAATGTCACTCTTACGAGTCAAAATGAGTCTTAAGCTTTATAAATTGTGTCGACTTATCGAAAATATATTAGTATACTTTGACACGAAGCTAAGGGTATAGAAAACGTAGAAAACGGACTTGTAACGAGTAAATTATACGCGATAAACAAAGTTGCCGTAACTTTATTCTATTAGCAACATTAATATATTTTCTATTAAACATATACTACGGCAACTAGGGGCCATGTTGAGGGTCGTTTTTAACATTGATATGATACTCTTTATAAAAAGATGTCTTCTAGTAAAATCAAGTCCGCCAACCATATTTTCCAAAATATCCAACCGTTCATCAAGCGGAGTTGTAATGAATAAAATATAGTCGCTCAAAGTTTACCGAAAACCACTATTAAACACACAAGTACCATACTTAACCTATATTTTTCTAAGATCGAGATCTCTAGGATGAAAATTAAATGCTAAAACTTTGAGATAATGATACAAGCTTCCCAAACCGTTGAGTTTGTTTCCTAATGCTAGACGTGCACCATTTTACGACTAGCTTTTAGAGGCCGCTTTTAGTCACTTTCATGGAAATTTCAATGACATTATTTTACTTACGAAAATTATAATTTCACAATTAATCACTAAATGATTATCGTCGGATATCATTTCAATGTATATACATGTGAAGTAATTTAAAATGGTCAAGACGTTAAAAGATTATATTTTTACAAGAAGTATTGTTTTCAAAAATACATAAGTGGTATAAATATCATCCGAATTGCGGCATAACATTACATCATGACTTATTGCATATCATATCATTCATAATAGGTCGGTTCGAGATTCTCGCTACATTTCGTGTAACCACTTTGTCATCGTGATCTATTCTTCAAGTGAGTAATCACATCCCTTTACCGCTTTTACTATATTTTGGGGCGAAATGCATGAACCGCTCTTGAGCTAAATTGTTTACTACTTTTATTAACTAGTTTGACTAGAACTTGTGAACTTGAATCAAATCCTTGAACTTAATTATGAAATTATGCCTTACTTGAACTTATTGAACCATTCATGTTATGACCTTGACCTAAAGTCTCCTATGTTCTGAGCATCACTATAAAGTCTCCTATGTTCGAGCATCACTATAAAGACTCCTATGTTCGAGTATATCTTTGGGAAGAGGCACCCAAGATATCTCGGGAAGAGGCACCCAGATATCTTTGGGAAGAGGCACCCA